>NW_017547290.1:546006-578399 GCF_001854935.1 Bemisia tabaci
AAATCTGATTGAATCAAGAGTCTTTTTTCTTGTCAATGTTTTCAAGAGTCTGGACTCTAGATCCTTTTTTTTTTTTTTTTTTTTTTTTTTTTTTTTTTCCCCAGTGCACCATTACTTTTTCTCGTAGAGCGTTCTCAAGCATGGTATCTTTGCCGTTATCCTCTGGTAAGAGATGACAAAATTTGTCCGCATCAATCATCCATGGAATTAAGAAAAAAAAAAAAAACCAGGATGCGTAATAGATACGACACGAGATTTTCGGGAGATGTAGGGTGGGGTCCAGGGTGCGGAGCGGGCGATGAGATGTAAAAAGGCAAAGGCAAAGGCAAGAGCGAGCGAGCGCGTGCGAGGTGTGGAATCGCGGCGTCGGCCTCGGTTTGCAAGTCATTTAAAAGGGAGAAACCGCGACTATTTATTTACCCCTAATTCCACATCCTCATCCACCCTTAGCCACTTAATCTTCCGCGCTCCTCCAACCTCGCAGCGTCGCCAACCGCCCCCCTTGTTGCCACGCTGGCCTCTTCTTTGAACTGCTGGAATTATTTTCAAGTAACGCAACGTACAGTTATATGTTTAAAAACTATTTTTATCAGAATTACTAAATTAGAGAAATTTTTAAATGAGTATGTTTCGTTTGCACGTGGATATAGTTCCATTACGTGGCAAAATCTAATCTAAAGATGGACAGATTGCACCTGCTTATATTCCTCGAGACATTATGTAAAACACTGTACAAACAGGAATTATCCCAGGAACGTGTAAATATCACTGGAAAAAAAAACACATTGGATCTAGAGTCCAGACTCTTAAAATCATTAACAAGAAAAAAAAACTCTTGATTCAATCAGATTTAAGCTTGAATCAAAACGAAATACGCTTAAATTAAGAGGCTTGATTCTTGATTTAAGCTAGATTCTGATCAAATCAAGAGTACTTTTTCTTGTCGATGTTTTTAAGAGTCTGGACTCTAGATCCGATGTGTTTTTTTTTCCAGTGTTATATGTTTAAAAACTATTTTTATCAGAATTACTGAATTAGAGAAAGCTTAAAAAGGGTGTGTTTCGTTTCCACGTGGATATAGTTCCATTAGGTGGCAAAATCTAATCTAAAGATGGACAAATTGCACCTGCTTATGTTCCTCGAGACATTATGTGAAACACTTTACAAACATGAATTATCCCAGGAATGTGTAAATATTTTTATTTATTACACTGTTTTTCTTGCCTGCAAAGGCCAAATTAATGGGAAAATTCTCCGTGCGCTTGATTCATACGTTTTTGAGCTACATCGATGTGCCATGTGTTCGATGGTTTTGAGCGAGGGACTTAAAGTCATACCAGAACACGTGGCTCTGAGCCACTCCATGACTAAAGACTCCAACGCAACTTGCGCCGAAGTATTTGGATGTATTAATTTTCTAAAACTCCTGAGAGAGAAAAATTTTAGTGCAAGGTTTCTTTTAGACACAGCAAAGCCAGACATGGAATTTTGTAACAAAATATATTAAAATAGCATAATTCATCGGAACAAGATTGCTCGAAAGTCACAGCTCAAGCTGAAATGGTAAAAGGGGAGCGCAGTTTCAAATTACTGGAAATGCCCATGTTTCGTCGAAAATTTATGAAGAATTAGAAAAAATACACGTATAATTTAAGAATATAGCAATTGCTTGGTTTTCATTTTATCTTTGCGAAAAAGTACGACTTTGCGACGAAAGAGAAACATGTTCAAGACAACTTCCACAAACACCCAAAAATTCTCCACCACTGTCGTAAATATTGAACTCTACGAGGTCTTTCCTCTTCTAAAAAATGTTAGTCATCAGTGAAGAGGGGTGGCTGAAACTCTGAGTACAAAATGGCCACTTGGCAACGCTGGAACGAGCGCGGTATGCCAGTGACGCTTCCTTTAAAAAGCTTAAACCTTGTTCAACAACCTTTCTTCTGGCGTATAACTAAATTAAACCGATAGGACGCTCATACATCTGCACTAAATGCAGTGTGATTTATGTCTTCTCGCCAATTTTATATCTCGCTTTAAAATCCGTCATTTTTCCCGCTCCGATTTTCCTCGCCGAATCAGAATCGTTTAATTAAAATTCAAGCTCCTTCCCTCTTTGTCGCCACGAGTCCTGGGAATCCGCGCAAGTTCTCAAAGTTATTGCAAAGTGGCTTTGCTCTGTTGTCGTGCTCTACAAAGAATTTAATTTTAAGCTGATCGTCTGGTTTCGTTGAAAATCTTTAAATTATCTTATTTCTATAGGCAGAAATCTTTTAAAAAGCTCATAAAAAAATCACCGAAAATTCATCCAGGAGTACAAAAAATTCTACCATGGAGATACTTGATATTTGACGAAGGGATGATTTTGGATGAAAGAAACCAGGCATCTGGTAACATTTATCACGGTGAATTATTATTATTATTTTGTTTTACTTTTTTGTTATGGTAAACACTACCAGAGTTCTAGCATTGGCTACCGTTAAGTATGCTCTTGATTACCACACTCATATCATTGCAGTTAAACGTATTTTCTTTTATCAATTAATACTTCATTTTTCTTGCTGAAAAAGCTTTTCAATCTTCTTATAACAACGCCTGTGAGTGTATTGAGCCAAAAACAAGAAAAGAAGGGGGGAAAATCGAAAATTATGGCTAAATGACGGGATATCATAACATTATTTGTGATACTTTACAATGATTTATTTCACTAAGAGCATGCATTTGACCGAGGTAAGAATCAATACAAAACCGTTTTCTTCCCTCAAAATTCTATTTTTTTTATAACCCTGTCATTGAGTCACTTACTTTAAAAAAAAAGATTCCATAATTTCCACTCCAGTCGGATGTCTGCTCATTTTCTTGTTTTAATTTTTTATTTTTAGAATTTTTTTAGTTAAGAATGCGGTCATTAAAAAAATCCGCAAACGTTCTGCATTTATTGTTTTCGTATTAATATATTAACCGCATTATACCTATTTTTTAATAATTGTGTTTCCTTGTATTCTACATATATATCCTGACCCGTACTTATGGCTCAAGCAATTTCAAAGAATAGTTATTCCATAGCAACCTCCACTATTTATTAAAACTCCTAAACTGGCAGCACCAAACAAAACTTCTCCACGAGTCATACCGCAAAATATAAATATCACTAGGGTCTTCATTTCCGGGTTTTAATTTCCCTTATGATAAGAGCTTCCGGCCCCTGAATTTAAGCCCTACAAAACGGAGCTTTGAAAGAGACGCCTTCCAATTGGAAATGAGCAGCCTTCTCGGCAAACATGATTACGGACAACTGTTGTTTTAGACGGAAGGTGTAAAGAGGATTGAAATCGATTGACAAGGTGAGCATTTTCTGAAGTCTCTACGGTCACGTAGAGCAAAAATGTCAGACTTTTTCAATGTGATCGTCGTAATTTTTGAGCAATTCGCCGCAAGAACCAGCTCTTTTCTTTTGATTTATCAAAAGTTTGTATAATGTACAAAAGTGTTAGCTTGATATAACTATTTTCGGTTTTTACACTGTCTCTCGCCTAAGTTGAGTCGAACTGAATGATTTCTTTCTTTCCTTGATTTTTTTGTTTAGAATGATTCTTTAGGCTCATGCGCAGGGGTTGTCGCCCTTTTTATGGGTAAAAATTCAAAATCTGTCAAGATTTTTTACCTAATCGATGCGATACATAATAATATTGCAAGACAGGTCGACCACGTCACATGAGCTATACGAATCACCTTAAATCAACTTTTTTCACTGTCCTTGTAATGGAGATGTTGCATGTGTGAGGAATTTGCGATTTGACTATTAATTCTCATGTAAAAGTTTGCGAGAAACACGATGGTGCCACTGGTTTTCCCTGAAATCGATTCCTAAGATCATAAAAATCTCTCAAAGTTGAGGCAAAATGGAGGGGACATCCCACGCTATCCTGAGAGTCCATCTCTACATTAAGACAAACTCTCCATGCAGAGATAGGGTGCAAATACATTGACAGGACTGCCACTTTATTTGGGGACTCCAAAACTGAAAACACGACATCACTGCTAATGTATTTGCTCCCTATCTTTGCATGGAGAGTTTGTCTTGATGTAGAGGTGGACTCTCAGGATAGTGTGGGATATCCCCTCCATTTTGGCCTCACTGTGAGAGCTTTTTTCGAGCTTGGGAGTTGATTTCAGAGAAAACCAGTGGCACTATCGTGTCTCTCGCGAACTTTTACATAAGAATCAACAGTCAAATCGCAAATTCCTCACACATACAACATCTCCATTTTCCTCCGTTAGATCGAATGGAACAATTCATTTTTTCCTGGACGTTACACAACACTCGGACGGTTCCCGAGATCCGGAGTCATATCCGTGATGCAAAACAAAACCGAGAGGAGCATGGCCAGTGGCGTGGCGTGAATTGCGATAAATCGATTGTTATGCCATTTAAACCTATGGAAAAGGATCGATAAGCAGGGTGTTCGCAGCGAACACCTTAATAATCGATTCTTTACAATAGGTTTAAATGGCATAACAATCGATATATCGCAATTCACGCCACGCCACTGAGCATGGCCGTTGGCGAATGGCAAGTTGCCGAAGAGGATGCGGCGCGGAGGTTGTCATACCCGCTTGGCTCCTCCACACGTGAGACGCCGCGTCGCACCGCGCGCGGATCCACGCCCTTTTCAATTTTCACACCGTAGATCATACGCAGGGTGGGCGAAGGGGCGCGGCGTATTCAAATCAGATGCCAGCGTGACGTTCCGCGGCGCGACTAGAGCGAAAAAAGGGGTAAACCAGGCATAGACCGACGGGGGAAAAGAACGCATAACGCATCCTTCCTGACATGGGCACGTATACAGGGTGATCCAGGGTAGAAGGGCCAGACTGCTGGAGCCGAAACACCCCCAAAACTCCTCTTTAGGTTTTTTTTTTTTTTTTTTTTTTTTTTTTTTTTTTTTTTTTTTTTTTTTTTTGGCGTGTGTATTGCACTAACTAGTTTTAAAATTTCCAAGAAAACATACAGATCCGTAGAAACGTTTGAGATATCGTTTTTTTTTAGATCATTTATGAATTCAGGGCGTAAAAGTACAGAGGAGTAGAAATTTACATAAGATATAGTTCACAACCGTTGCCAAAATTCAGGAAGAACGATTCAATTTCCGAAATTTTGGGGGGGCCATGGCTCCGACCAGGGGCACTTTTGGAAAAAACTTTATACAGCAAAAAAATCCATTATTTTAACCCGCAGAACACGCTCCTGCAGTATGGCCGTTAAAGTTAACTGAAGTTCTATGCTTACATAAAGTAGAATATCAGAAAATATGAAATTCGAATATGCAATTGATATGATATTCGTGGCTTAAAAATGTATTACTTGGTAACCGTGGTTAAATATTTCAATTTCCTTGGAGAAACTAGAATGAAGAGACTTCCACTTTTTTGAGAAATTGACCACCACTCAGCAACTCCTACGCGAGGTGTTTTCAACACGAAAAATTCAGAGGAAACGTTGACGGGGGGCAGCGAAAAAAGGGATAACGAAAAAAGGGAAAAGGAAGGATGAAATTAAATCCCTCGGGATTAGGGTTTGAAACTGTTTCTAATTTGCGGCAGGATTTCTCGGGGCGAAGTGAAAGAGGAGGTCCCTCGGCCCGGCTCCGAGGGAACAAGGCTCGTGTTTTAAAAGCTTACCGATGCTCGCGAGGTTTTCTCGCTCGTGTTTCCCAGTGCCTCGATTTCGGAGTGGGATTACTTTGACGGTGTCAACGGCTGCACGGCGGGTTGCAGAGTCGGCGCGAAGCAGGCGCTTCGAGAGCAGCCAACAGATATCGTTTTCGATTGGCCCTCGGTTACAACCAATCCCTCTGGCCAGCTCATAAAGGAGGCTGAGGCTTGAATGAGGTTTCTTAAATTACTATTCTGTTCAAAAAATTGACCGGACAAAGTAACTCAGATATGCTGTGAAGAAAGATTTAAATCATGGGAAATCGACTCCAAGAAATCCGAATTTGAGGGTCCCGTTATCCTCAGAGACGTTTCTGATGGGGCACAGGAGTAGCCCCCACACTGGTTAAATTTGAAAGTTCAGAGTCCCCAAGTGCCCCATCAGAAAAGTCTCTGAGGACAACGTGACCCTCTAATTCGGATTCCTTGGGGTCGATTACCCATGAATACACATTTTTAACGAGTCGCCACTTCTTTTAACGAACTTGAATTTTTTAAAATGGAGCTCTGTTCCTCACCTTTAGGGATCGATATTTTAGACATTGATGGGCCGATTTTGGATTACTTGCATGGTGTCGATTTAAGTTAATCCCGTACTTTCTGATTCTGATGAAACAATTTCACAGTTTTGACGTAAATCCTGACTTTTGAAGTACGGGCCTCCCTTTTACTCCCCAAGGAGCGCTAGGGGGCCTCTGGAACCATGAAATGCAGATTCCTTGAGGTCGATTCCCTGCAAATTCCCACGATTCTGGACTTCGTACGATCCAAATTAACCGAAAAAGGCCTGGTGCAATAGATCTAGGCCACCCTGTAGTTTTTGTTTTTTTTTTGCTTTTTTGTTAGTAGTTTTTGAAAATTAGCCAGGAATTCTGAAATGCTACACAGTAGTGCATTAATTTTTACCCATAAAGAGCAAATTGTAATCTTAACCGTTTTAAATGGAAAAGTTATGGGGGAAAAAATGTTGGTACCTAACTGCACTTTCTACATCTCGGTCTAATTTCGTTTCTTTAAGGTTAAAAAAGTAACGTGCAGTCTTTGCAAAATTGCAACGCTCTCAGTTCTATTTTTGCAAATGCAGTTCACATCAGCAATGAGCAAACTGCATAGGATCACGTGCGAGGATTACCTTGAACGCAAGGTTAAAGAGTTGCCCGTCGGTCGATGCTCTGATGTTGTGCGTAAGCTCGAGCAAACATAGCAAGTCAAGAGCGAAGCGGGGAAAAAAGTTTAAAATAACTAATGGCACCAGGCAAGTGCAAATGACGCCGGGGAACCCCCCTCCCCCTCCCCCTCCTCCCCTATAGCAATCGATACGCACCCTTGTCGATGATCGGCTGAGCAAGTGAGTAACCCATTAAAGGAGCTTTTAGTCTTTATCATTAGGTCTTTAGACGTAAGTTCAGTGGGGCGCCTTGCGCTCCTGTTCAACTGCGGTCGCACTGTCTTTTCTGTCGTGCTAAGGAAAAACGCCGTATGAACATTGTGAGTTGCCAAATTTCCTCCCAGAAAATAGTTATGTTTGAAGAAAGTTGTGAATATTTCTTCTGAAAATTTTCAGGAACTTTAAGAGAAATTGTGAACAAAATTATCTGAAAAATTGGAGGGAAATTTTTTATTAATTTCCCTGAAAATTCGTGATTTACCAAAGGCAATATGACAACGCTTGAAGGTTCATACGGCGTTCGACCTCAGATGCCATCCTCTCCAGGAGCATCTACAAGTCTTGCTCATTCCCTATAACCCCTGGGGCTCTTGCCCTTCTTCAGAGTTGTCCATTTAAAATTTTAAGAGTTCCTGAAAGTCATTTCTCTTGATATTAGAATACTTCAAAAATTTCAGTCCCTATCTCAAAAACACTACGACATATGGCAGTATTCGCCAGAACAACACATCGACATATCAAGAGGGTATTGATTCAATTAGCATGAATCGATCAATACCGATTCGATCGAAAAATTATTAAAAAAAACCGGAGTCGATTCAATAGACATGAATCGATTGGATAATAAAAACGTGAACCAATCGAATCGATTCAGTTGACATCGATTCGATTGACAATTAATTTTTTTAAAGAAAATCCAGTGTCAATGCGATCGACATGAATCGATCGAAAAACGAGAACGTGAACCGATAGACGTGATTCCATCGACACCGATTCGATGGACAAAAGTTGATCGATTCATGGGTTTGTCGATCGATTCTCGGTTTGTCGATTAATTCGCGGATTTGTCGATTGATTGGGCGCTAGTAAATTCCGCCGAAAATGGGTAAATTCCGCCGATTTTCCATCCACCGAAAGTGTAAATTCCGCCGATAGGTGCCACCGAGCGAGTGTAAATTCCGCCGATGGAGGAAAAGGAAAATGTTTTTGGAACGGCACTCATATTCGGCAAGAGCATCAAGTTAAGATGTTATCTGTTTGAAGGTAGATCTGCGCTCGAAGCCGAGGAGTTGCACTTTGAGACAAATGCAAAAATTTGTTGCCAAATGTGGCGACACCTCTTTCTTATGACTTTTCTCGCTCAATAATAAACATTTCAGTTCAAACTGGCAATTTTCTTGAACACCAGAGTCTCTTTTCAGCAAATATTGCCAAAGAGTTCATGATCAGTACTGATTTGTTACCGCAAATTGCTCTTTTGTTTCAAAATCGGGGTTGGCGACGCGTAACCGACCGGACATTTTCGGCCTTTAAAGTCTCATATTATTAGATATAATAATAATTCATCATATTTTTTAGCATGGATAGGTTCAGGGACATCATTCCTATTGATTAATTAATTTGGTTTTCAATCGTTTTGCCCTATGTCGTTCATAACCCACGGCGACACGACTATTCCTATTATCGTGAAATCACCCATATCAGTAAAACTGATAGCGGATGGTTTGGGACGGAACGCGGAATGTACATGAACTCTGACTTCAGTAGCCGAAAAGATGGAGCCGAGAGTGTCCGTTATGACAAGTGAGAAGGGGAAATTTATTATTGTGCGGGACGGTTTTAAATTTTACAGAAAGGCTGTATTAAAAACTGGTACAGAAAAGTGGGCGTGTATTAAAAAAGACTGTCGTGCTCAATTTTTTACAAGCGAACAAATATCAGAAGGATCTGTGCCAGAAATTTTGGACTTTAAAGGAACGCATGATCATGATAAAGTGAACGAAAAAAAGCTGCAAAGAGGGAAAATTTCGGCGCAAGTTAAACGAAAAGCAGTGGAAAACGCGTGCGAGCGGCCGACCAAAATTGTGAATAGTGTCCTGAAGGTGGAGTCATTTGATAAAATAACGACCGGTGATCTTTCCTTGATAAAACGTAACGCGTATAATGCGCGGCGAAAATCGTGGGGCTCTCTACACCCTAAATGTTTATTTTCTACGCTCTCCTCTCCGACTTCAACTCATAGACATAGAGGTAAGCAAATTTGCACTACTTACAAATCCTGTTTCAAAAACATTGACCGGCGGAATTTACATTACGGGTGGACGTCATATCGGCGGAATTCACAAATCGGGGGAATGATAAATCGGCGGAATTTACACTCCAGAAAAATAAAATCGGCGGAATTTATGACCTCCCGATTGATTCACGGTTGTCGATCGAATCGGTGTCGATCGAATCAAGTCGATTGGTTCACGTAATTTTTTTTCGATCGATACATATCGATCAAATCCATACGCTTTGACTTATTGTATCGATTTTTAATCACTGCAACTAATACGAAATCCTTACAGACGGCGTGCATGACTGACAACATTTTTTGTCAAAACCGTTCCAAATCACGATAAACAATCCCCCTTTCCCAATCCCTACATTCTGTCTACGGTGGCAAGTGCACTGCATGTACAGTCTTCCTACCCTGACTTTGACCTGCGGGTAACCCTGAGTCCCTGGCAGGAGACTCCACATTAAGGCGTATCGACAGGGTCGAAGGGATGATGAATGGAGCGAGACCCTTCGGCGTTCACCGATCGCCCTCGCCCCGATTTCCGTGTCGTATCATCCGTATCGTAACAACCGCGTATGTCCAATGAGAATACTATGCAGTTCCGTCGTTTTTGCTTGGGATTGCAGTCTGCCAATGCGCTACATCTTTTTTTCCCTCGCTTGAGGCCCGGTAACACCGGCTAGTTTACTCGCCGATTATCTTCACGGCTAACTTTATTCGTCGGGCATTCGGTGCCACCACTTTTTAAAGAGAAAATTTCATCTAAATTGACTTTTTAGTGATTTACCTACAACTTCTACTAGAGCCATCTCAATTCATAGACCACCAAACAGTATCGAAATTGATAACACATAATTCCAAGACGGCAGGCACATGAGAATCTTCAAAACCATCACTCTGAAATTTCCGAAATTGATTGCATGAAAAAAAAAATCGCCATGCAATGAGCATCATGAGAGAAATGACCGCTTACAGTGTCATCACTCTTGATATTTCGATTTATCATGAATTTTGTCATTGATAAATTAGATCCTAGAAATTCAAATGCCAACTGCCACGTAAATACCAGAAATGCTGGTAAAATGGCTGCGATGAAGGGTAGCCCCACTTTAAGAAGAGGCCATACCTTCCTCTTGAAACTCCCCGATGATCTAAAGAAAATGTATGATGCAAAAATTTTTGAAGCGAAATTAAAAGAATATATAATTAGTGAAATTAATGAGTACACTCAGGATTGAATCTTAGTTTGACCTACTACTATGTGATTTAATTATTTTCCCTTCTTGATGAATGTATTAAAATATTAATGCATATTTGTGTTAGCCTTTTTGAGCAGAAACAAACAAACAAATCAATCTAAAATCTAGATAATTCTATCTAAGAATGCCGAAAATGTTTCAACAAATTTGTTTCTAAAAAAAGGGATCGGTTTTTTTCCCTTTTAATCTGATCTTACAGTGAAATTGACATCAAACATGTTTGTTGCGCTGAGCGAAGGTTTTGACAGTCTTCGAAGACGTGTCAGAACTTGGAAGTTCATCCATCACTTGGATTTTTCACACGACTTCGCAGTTCGCTCCCAAGTTCCCCTGTTCGGTCGGATAGGGGGAGCATCTAACAGAACTTCAAGCCGAGCGCGCGGTAGAGGGTGCAAGTGTGAGGGAGCCTCATGTCTGTCCCAAAGATTGGCGCTGGAGATCTGTTTACGTATTTATACCTACAAATGTCTTGTTCCCGATTTGATTTATGATGGAGGCGGCCTTTGGTCTATTCACGCGGCAAATGCTCCCCGGTGCATTTTTAGCCTGTCTCGGCCCCTTTTTTCCCCCGAATTGGCACGCGCAGACAGATGACCGGATAATTGCCCGCATGAAGCTTTTACTTTTACTTCAGAGCTATCGTCGCGTTAAGTTGGATATCGTTTACCGTTCTGTATTGACTTATCCGCTAATATGACATATTTGTACCGCGTTCAGCAGAAAGGAACCAAGCCATGTCAGATATTGCCAAATATCATTTGAGCAATTTATTTATTTACATGAAAATGGTTTTGTGGATTTTTGTGCAAATTTTAGTGAATTTGTTACATATTGCGAAGCAAATTCCTTAAAATTTTCAAAAGAATCCGCATAAATATTATCTTGTAAAAAATTAAATTGCCCGGTGAAATTTGGCGACACCTGAGAAGGCTTGGTTCCTTTCTGCTTCACGCGGTCCATTTGTCAATGAATCACTAGACAAGGCACGAATTTAAGCATTGTGGTATATCGATGGCCAAACCACGAAACCACTTATTTCCATTTGCAACGCTGCATGTAGACTTCCCGTCATACTTTGTTAACCTTTTTGAAAACTAATCAACTTAATTCCTTGAAAATGTCCTTAATTTTTCTTCTTTGTTAGCAAAATATTCCGCAGAAATTTCAAGTTATACGTGTGGCTGACTTGTTTCTCCCCGAAAAATAATTAAAAGGGGCGGAGATTTTGAAACACCGCAATGGAAATACGTCGTTTTGCACTTTAGCCATCGATGTGTCCTCTTAAGAATTTCACGTAGAAACACAATGTGTTTAGTGTTAAGTGGACAGGTAGTTCATATTGGAGAACCTGATCGAAGCTCTAAAAGAACTGACTGCTCGCTGCTGAATTTTACTATACCTATCGTGTATTCTGCTAAAATTATAGCTCCTCGTAGTTGGGGCTAAATTCAGCTGTAAGTTCAGTAAATTACACAAATCTTTCTTCTCAGGTATTCGATTCATTTACTTTACAACAGACAAAAAAAAAAAAAAAAAAAAAAAAAAAAAAAAAAAAAAAACCACGAGCGACGGACGGAGAGAAAAACGATGAGTATACATCACGACTGGTAAGGTCGGTTTCATAACACTCGCATTCACACGCAAAAACATACCCGATACCCGGTCAAAACATGGCGGCCGAAAAAAATGATTTAAAGTATCCATCTGACCTTCCACAATGACTCGGAGGAACCGAAATTAGCCGAGTAAATCCATCTGCTCCTGCCGACTTCGACACAAATGGATGACCCGAAATCATGGCCGCTTCGGTAACCAGTGTTGCCGAGCTTATGACAACGGTCAGCTCCATTAATGGGAAAATATGCGTAATCAAACGCTATATGGAAACAATGACGCCGGCCAAACACGAAGTAATTACTGGTTATACGAATTTATGGAAGCGATACAAAACCGGCTTCTGTTCTCACGATTTTAGAATTTTTTCCACCCGGATCTTTAAGTTTTTTCTTCTTCTTTTTTCGGATGGAATGGAAAATAAACGAAGAATTTGTTAGCCCGTACGCTCAAAATAGACCTGGGTTCTTAACTGACGGATCAGGTTTTTCTTGTATTCCTGGTTTCACGATGTTTCGTAAATGGCGCTGATAGTTCTCCAGCAATGACTCATCATTGAAAAGATAGAAGATAGTGCGGCCATTGTATTTACTTACTTTTCTGATCGTATTTTTATAATTTTTTTCTAATTTTTTTACCTCTCTAATGAAATTTCTCTAATATTTCGTTTGGTTTTGCACGACAGTGGACTTTAAAAGGACGCCCAGCACTACCGTGCGAAATGAGTGGTCTAAGCTTGCCGAAGAATGATAGAATTTAATTTCATTATTCATATTTGATGGGAAGTAAGGAAAATTATTTTTAGCAAATCGATGTGATTTGACGTGATTTTCACAAAAATCATGTGACGTCAGAGCTAAAATAATTGTCGGAACTCCACCAAAGCGACATAACCACAAGTCTGTGAATGAATTTCTCTGGATTTTTTTCGAAACCGATTTTCTCTTCAAACCGAGTGCTTAGAAAAATGCAAGTCGACGTTGATTCAAAAAAGATCAAACTTGAAAACGGTTTTGGTAAAAAACTACAGATCAAAAGTCATTTTCATCTGTAGTGAGTCATTCAAAATGCATTTTTCTCTATCAGGGAGCAATTTGACGCAAAAATTGAGCAAGAACATTCCGAATGTATTGTAACAAAATGGGAAAAAAAATGTTTGCTTTCATTTTTCTTTGATTTGTTGTAGGATGAAAAAAATTAGGTATACTCCTTTGGTATTTGTTTTCTTCATGCACGGTCAGCTGAAGGAGTGAAAGAGAAAGGATTCCTCTGGCTTTTATCTCCTGTTAACCCTTTGCCACCCCAACATTTTCAGTGACCGAGTATCAATACAAAAGGCATTCACGCAATAATATACAGTTCCCGTTAGGTGCGATCCGCATTGTCTTTGTATTTCTCCTTTTAGACCCTAAAGACAAATATTCCGGGAAGAGTAGACGCGAAACCAGTCCATCTGTTGTTCAAAACGCTGTATTTTGAGGGTAAAAACGTGAAACAGCGCGAATTTGTAATGTTCATCTCCTATTTCTTATTTATTCACTTTTTCCTTTTTCTTCAGGAGACAAGTAAGTATGAGCTTATTTGTCAATTCTGCAGAGGACTATTTAAAGATATGTATATAATACCAACGCTTTGATTACTACAGGCATTTGGCATTTACAAAGTTCCATAATATAAACCGAGAGCATTCATATTGGTATCCTTTTCAGTGAGGAAAGCTTGCTTTAGTGAATTTCATGTGAGATTGAAATGAAGATGATTTTCAAAGGTTGGTCTAAATTTATGGCACTCGCCACTGCACCGTGGCAAATACCGTGCTTCGTTGAAAACAATTGAAGACATAATATGGATGCCATTCTTGAACTTTCTCTCCATTTCGGAAAGAGATATAAAATAGAGCTCTAATTAAATACCCTGTTTACAGGTCGATTCTGATTTGTCATCAATGTTGAACCAGATCAGTGAGATCTCTACATCTGTAATCATGCATAAGTTCCCATAAGCCTCACTGATACTCCTGATTGTATTTTAAAAGAGAAATATTGTCTATCCTGTCATTTACGCAATATTTTGACAATACAGTCATAGTAAACTTATGATAACGTTAGTTTTCGACCCTCTGAAAAAATTTCCTTGTTAAGTAAAATCTTGTCTGCATGTGACTTAGTGATGTATTAGTGACTATTCCTTTCAAACATTCTTGGAATTCTTTACATTATCATTTGAATTTCTCTCAGGGTTACCTTGTGTTTTACGATATTTCTAGTCTATTTCAACTATTTTCACTATTTTTCTTATTCACGTTCTCATTCTGACATCAGTCGTACATTATTTAATGATATAGTAAACGCACTTAGCTATACCACGCTCGGTAAAAATTATACACCCTTAAAATATATTACACAAAAGAGTAACACATACTGGTGATAAAGCGAATCTGCTGAAATTCAGAAGAAACCATTCTTTATTAAAAAAATTCAAAATTTATTAGAGAATTTAAAATATTGATGTTCAGCAGACAGACTGCATTCTTCATTCCGTTTGATATAAAAATTAAAATCATTTTTTTAACATTATTTATTAAACGCATGTATTGACACGACGTCAGAGAATTTCTGTTCTTAAATTCAGTTATAGAAATGTAAGATTTACAGCATATTCGATTGTTTTTATCGGAGACATGAGAGGGGTAAAGATTCTCTATTGTCTATGTATTTTTTGATCGCGGATGGGGATTGTTGCTCTGCTAGTTTGCAATCTGTTTTGTCAAACTTTAATAAAACTAATCACCACGTTGCTGTAATAACAGTCATTTAACTTTTAATTTTTATTCTCTCATCAAAATCTACCTATTGGTGTTTCTTTAAAAAAAACGTTGAATTTTATTCTGTCATTTTGTAAGAAGTTAGAGAAAATGTTTTAAAAACAATCCCTTAGAGTGGAATTTTTCATTCATAAAACATTCTCGTATTAGCATCTCGTGTAAACTAGCTACTTATTGTAACTGTAAATTGACTTGAGTCTTCAAAATAGAAAAAATAAACAGTATCAAGAAAACATTCAAAAATTGTAATTTTATTCAGAATTATCTCGGTTTCACGCCTTACTTTCATTTTTGTCCATGAAAACTCTCCTGGAGTGAACTGCTGCGAATAAAGTTTCACTATGCACTTATTCAAACACGAGTAAATAGAGTAGTAACTTGAATATAAAATATCATTTGTAGGGTCAATACTTGTTATCAATAACATCAAATTATTAACCTCAATGTTTATAAATACCGTATATCAATATAATTTTTTATTTTTTCTTGCCCGGAATTTTTTGCTGTGAGACGAAGGCTGGAAAATAATTCACCACCATTTCATGAAGAAAGTAAAGAATTGAATCTTATGTGAAAGAAACATGAAACAAAACAGATGACGTCAATCCATTCAACGCAATAAACATGTATTGAATATTTGTATGTCGTTGAATTGATTCTCAAGATTGTTATTCTATGCATTGGAATAACAATCTGGATGAGATTGTCTGTGGATGAAATATGCAATGGCTATATCTACCTATAGCTATTTTAAACCATGCTGGGGAAAATTACAAAGAGCAGAACTACCCACAGCAAAAAGGAAAAGAATGTCCGTAATTTGAGTCAACAACTCAGTGCAAAAATGTACTAGCTCATAGATGATTTTCTCGCCAACCTAGTAGGATATCCATTCAATCTTGGAGATGTGGAAAACACATACTGCTTAATTTGAAAGGATTTCCAGCGTATTCTATTCCATGCAAAAATGACAATTTAAAATTCTAGGAGGCAAGATTTAGTAACTATTTTCAAAAATGCATGTAAAGCGTATCTAGAATTTATTAATAACTACTTTTTCTAAAAAGCAAGCAGCTTTTTCACCGCTTGACTGTCATTTTGTATTTTATTGATTAAGCATGATCAATCTGGACGTGACGAACCTTCCTTCGATTCAAGTTTTACGCTTTGAATATCTCAAAGAGAGTGAACACGTAAGTTTGTCTGCTTTTTAAAATACTTTATACATGTTCGCGTCAAGTAAATACAAATTACGTCATAGCAAAGAAGAAAGAAAAACTTAATATGAGAAGAACTGCCTAGCAGATTTAATTTATTTAGGGAATAGAGTAAAAAATAACTTCAAATCATTAGGAATGAAATTGTTCAAATACCATATCGTTAGAAATTTTGGACTGAGATCCAGCGTGTATTTCACACAGGATTCTTTTTTGTCCCTGTAAATCCGAGTGATATGAGTAAAGAGTGAAATATGTGCCGTAAAAATGGAGAACGTATAAAGAGGTGATTCCCTCCTATGAGAGCGGAATTTACTTCGAAAAAAGAGTAGACTTTGCACTGAGTTAATACCTATCACACCGGTTGTTTGAAGGCGAAGTAGGCTCCGAATTGAAAAGCACAAATACATAAAGGTTGCTGCTACAGCGCAATATATTGCTGTGCTGAAGAAGAACCCCGTATACACAGTCGAAAGTTGCCAAATTTCTCCGAATAAAACGTGAATTTTTTAAGAAAGGTACGCATATTTTTCCTTGAAATTTTAAATACAATTGCAAACGTAATTGTGTGAAAAATTGGAGAAAACATATTCAGCGATTTCCTGGTAATTTTGTTTTAATTGGAAGAAATATAGCAACGCCTTTTTGCTCATACGCCGTTCTTTCTTAGCACGGTAATACAGCGCTTCACGACACCCAAAGGTCACATGTGCCCATATTTCCAAAAGTCATTTGAAAAGATTCGTGGTATCTCTTCGTCGACGCCTTGCCGCTATCCCTTCAACTTTCAACGTAAACCTTCTTTATCGAGAAATTTTAAAATCCTTTTTGCCTTTGTTAACAAGTTTACCTTTTTCTCTGGAAAAATAAATCCCTTTTGCTGACCGCTACACGAGATTAAGATGTTTGGGTCCATATCGAACGCTCAAGATTGTGGTTCAAACAATCCGGTCAGGAAAACCGATGTTTGGTTGAGCTGACCGGAAGTCGATTCCTACAACCGAAAACTTCGGTCAGCTGAACCGAAAAACCTTGGTGTTACCATGAACCGACATTTAGTCCCTGCAGCCCGAGTATTTTTTCTGGTAAGTGCAGGCCCGCCACAAATAGGGGACACCGGGTCTCTGGTTCCGGGGCCCGGGCCACTGGTGAAAAACCACTACGAATTCACATGTAACCCTTGTCTCGTAAGGAAAAGGGAAAAATTTACCCTAAAAATTTCGCAAAAGGTGAAGAAATTTTCAAAAACACGCTGGAGCACTGTAGAATTTTTCTTACTCCTTTAAAGATTTCTATCTGCTTTTAAGATTTTTACTATAGATTGATATTTTTCGTAACTGCGTTTCATTTTCTTCCGTCGTCGGATGCTAAGAGTCTCCAGTCTGGGCATTCTCGACTTCAATGACTCAACTTCCTTGCCATACGTACGAAAGGGGAGTCCAGGGGGCTTGGACCCCCATAGAATTGAAAATAGTATCATCTGCCCCCCCCCCGAAAAAATTTCCAGATGTTTTGAATGCAACAATCCGAAAGTACTTTGTGCTAAAATTAAAAAAAAAAAAAAGTAATTATTCTGCAGAAACTGATGGAAAATCTCCGTCATGGGAGCTTCAAAAATGCGTCCGAGTAGATTTAAAATTTTAAAAATTTCCCGGGGGAGGATCCCGGACCCCCTCTGTGCTGGGGGCCCGGGCCTTGAAACTGGCACCAGGGCCCCAGATGAGATGTGGCGGGCCTGGGTAAGTGTGTAACAAAATGGAATTACTTCTCAAATGGACAAGAACTTTTTCCTGGCGGCGATTAAAAACTTAAGAGCTACGTAAAATAGAGAAGAAGAGATAAAAAACGAAACCTACTTTCCCTACCTTGCTGGCTACTTTTCCTAGTGGTTTTCTTCTCCTTCATCCAGGGGTACTCCTGAACGTTGACGCCGGCCTGCTGCTGGTCGAGCATGTTCGTGGGGTACATGCCCCCGACGGAGGACCCCGAGGGGGACGGCGGCATATCCTGCATATGGTGCGGCAGGATAAACTCGGCCATGGAGGGTTGCGAGCTGATGAACCCCGACTCGGAGGGCAGCCCCGAATCCAGGGGGGTCCCGGGGGGCATCGTCCCCCCGGCGGCCGCCGAGACTGCCGCCATCCAGAACCCGTTGTTCCCGCAGGTGTCGATTGTCTCGATCCGGGATCCAGGCGAGTGTCCCCGCTTGATCCCGTCGCCGGACCCTAGATAATCATCATCGTCACCCTCCTCCTCACCACCCTCTTCATCGTCGTCTTCATCCTGGTCCGTGGTCACGTGGTCCAGATGAGGGGCCGAGGGGGGCACGATGTGGGGTTTCACGCGGGAATCCAAAAGGAGCTCTTGACTTTTCATCATGGTTTGGAAATAACACGGTTCAACACTTCATCCGGGAGGTATCACAAATATAAACATCAATCTTGCAAAATCACTCGTGAAAAAAATGTGTTAAAAATTGACTACGACACAATAAAACTACTCGAAGAATTGCACTTTTGATCAGCGGTTGACGCTACGGGCTAAATATTGCAACGTTTAGAGAAAATCGTGGCCTAGAGGGACGTGTTTCCGATCATTTTTTTTTACGTAAAATTGCACTTTTTAATCAAATCTGGGTTCGTTTCGGCACGCAACTTAATCCATAATAATTCTTTTTTTAGGTA
Organism: Bemisia tabaci; assembly: GCF_001854935.1. Taxonomy (NCBI): domain Eukaryota; kingdom Metazoa; phylum Arthropoda; class Insecta; order Hemiptera; family Aleyrodidae; genus Bemisia; species Bemisia tabaci. The sequence goes on from NW_017547290.1 coordinate 564,772, forward strand.
AAAAGCACACACACCTTTGAAAGTCACCGACAAGAATCCCGACCGCGGTTGCAGAAAAAGGTCTCGGTATACCCTCCGACACCACGTGATACCGCCGACATGGTTTTGGGACAATCACACTGGAATTACACCGTAAAATTGGTGACTGACCAGTCACATATTCAAGAAGGAAGCTTGTTGTGTTGAACGCGTTACTGCGAACTTTTAAGCACAAATTTTTCGCGTTGAAAAACGCAAGAGAACTTTGAGAAAACACCGTTTCAGACTATTTTTCAACGATATCAAACGCCGGGTATAACGGAAAAAAAGCTCAGAAGTTTTGTGTTACAGATTTAACGGATTCTCGCGATGTTCAGCCCAAAAAACGCACTTCAGTTCGCGAAAAAAAATGAAAAAGGCAACATAAAATCAGAGAGTTTTACGCTTTTGCTTCGACGGAAAATTGACCCTCATGTTGAGTCACGATCGTGCAAAACGGCAGTAACAGGAATTGGCAGGGAAATCCGTCACAAAAACGAGAAAAACCTCATATTCAACGCACTAATTTGAGATTCGAGAGAAAAAAGAGGATTTTATGCTTCGGCTCGACTGCAAATTGACCCTCGTGTTGAGACACGAACGCACAATACGGAAAAACTTCAAGGGAGCTGGAAATTGTAGGGAAATTCGTCGAAAATTCACAAAAAAACCCTTAAAAGTACCGCACCAATTTGAGATTCACGAGAAAAAAAGCCGTGTAGACTACGAAACCGGAGAGTTTTATGTCACTTTTGTGCGAAGGAACAGACCGCTTACGGAGGCATCGGATGACGAAACGAGAAATTCAACGGAAAGCGCGGAAAAGCGTGGAAAACTCGCGGGGAAAACAAGGCGCGGCGTAAACAAACGCGGGAAGAAGAAAAAGTTGCGGCTGTTGTCGTGAGACTGAGGACGGTTGAGGGCCCGAGAGAGCGGCTGGCGGGAACCCACCAAATGAGAACGGGGTGTCTTCGAGCCGAGGCGAGGCGAAGCGAGTTCTGTTGCCGCTGCCGCCATCCTCTTCGCGCCAACCACCGCGCATGCGCCCCGCTCGCCTGTCAATCAAAACTCCATCTTGGCCGCCGCCGAAACAACGGAACGTTCGCGGCGTTGTGTTGGACGAGTTTTCCCCGATTTCCGGCTCGAAATCGAGAGTGATTTCCGGCTTGATTGATGACACGCAGCATCTGGACGTACACAAATCAGAGATTTTTATTGCGGAGATAGTTTGATGCAGATATTTGTGTTTTTTGTTGGTTGATAAAGGAAGTGGAATACAAACCAAATAAAATTTTGATTTCCAATTTCTCGATTTTCGGTTTGAAATCGAGAGTGATTTCCGGTTTGACTGATGACACGCTACATCTGGACGTACGCAAATCAGAGATTTTTACTGCGGAGACACTGATACAAATATGTGTTTTTGTGTTAGTTTTGGTTGATGAAGGAAGTGGAACACAATCTAACTCAAATTTTGATTTCCAATTTCTTGATTTTCGGTTCGAAATCGAGAGTGATTTCCGGCTTGATTGATGACACGCGTCATCTGGACGTACACAAATCGGAGGCAGTTATTGCGGAGGAGTACTGATACAAATATTTGTGTTTTGCGTTACTTTTGGTTAGTGTAGGAAGTGAAACACAAGCCAACTCAAATTTTGTGTTGATTTTGGTCCGATATTTGTTTTTTATGTTACTTTGGTCGTTTCAGGAAGCGGCGTACAAGCTAACTCAAATTTTGCGTTGATTTTGGCACTAGCGCAGAAAATGACGGAGAGACTGCAAGTGCGAAACCCAGGAGTCAACCATAGGCTTGGGTTATCTTGTGTCTTACTTTCCATATGAACCAAATTTTTGCGTTGAGTTTTCTATGTAGTTCTCCTTGATTATAGAGAGCCTTGCGTAAGATAACCTGATGATTACTTGCTGAAAGCTTTTTTTTATATCATTAGTTGATTAAAGGGACTGCATTTTGCTATTCGGAACTAATTTCTGGCTCACCTGTAAAAATAAACCTGTATGCGGGAAACTGATGGTACACACATTGTCTCTAAACTGAGATAGAAATTGTAGTTCCTGATTGCAAAATGTAGTTCAATTGGCTGGGGTTTTGCTTGAAGGACCAAAGATATTATTCAAGTATAAATTTCTTTCAACTTTTATTTTTTCCTTTTAACGTTATTTATTTTTTTATTGTTAAACTAAAATTTTAATGAGACTTCGTCTTGCCCCGAAACAAGTTAACGGTCGTAGCGTTAAAAATGGGACGGACGTTGTTTCGGACAAGTTTCCCCGATTCCCGGTTTCATTAATAACATACGAGACACTTGAACAGTTGCAAAAAAATGTTTCTCCTTATTTTATAGCCAAAGAATTACCTTCGTTGAATTGGCTCGTCAGAATAAAAGCTTAAAAATCCACAAATTTCAAGGAAACTTAGTTCGAAAATAATTTTTCTTCGATTCACGTAAAAAATCCACCTAACACACCTCCGCGTTTATTAGGTATTGACAATAAAAAACACAGGAAAATGCGGAGACAAGGCTAAATTAGCCTCGTTTCCGCATTTTCCTGTGTTTTCGATTGTCTTTTCTGTTTCGGGCTGCTTTTACATTCTCTTTGTTTTCCACTTTATTAGTTAATTTATATCGTCATAATTATTCACAATTTTAGGTTATTTATGCTGATTGTTCTGCAGTTTATTCTGTGTTTAGCATCATTGTGAGTGATTTTTAGAATCTAACAGAATTTTGATGAACGAAATTTAAGTACTTTCTTTGATGGAAGAATTCATGCTGGAGAAAGGGACAAGCTTTGCTTTTGCCTAGAAAAATGACTGAGATTTCCGGTATAAATTTAAAATCTTTCCTATACTTCATGATGCTCCTGATTATTCTATCGTATAATGATATTTTAACTTATTATTCTTGGAAATTCTATATCTTGCGTCGTTAAACTTCGTAAAATTATTCGGGACACGGTAAAGTAACGGTGTTAGGTTCCAATTATCTTGAATTGACTTCATGACTCTGATTGCAGAGTCTAGCTCCGAAGTTAAAAGATTAACTATATGTAAAACAAATCGTAAAAAAAAAATGCCGTGTGAATAAGCATACTAACAAACAAATAGACCGAATATAAGAAGCGAAGTATGCATGTATCTCGTCACGGCTGAAACGAGTTTGAAAGAAGGCCCTCAGAGGCGCAGCTCCGAGAATCCGCTAATCCATCATACTTGGCAAATATTTTAGTGACCCCAAGTCAACAATTTTGAGCACGATTTGTTTTCTCTGTAAAATATTGGCATATGCCATGATTCGCGCTCATGTGGCATCATATTTGTTTGTACCTACATATTTTTAAGTTTTGTTCAATTTTTTTTCAAACTCGTCAAATCAGAGAATAAAAATAAAGTTACAAAGCATTGTCAACTTTTTTCTTTCTTAGAGCTTTTAGAGAAAAGTTAATCTCATCATCGCATACCATTTTACCACCACGTTACCATTTTATTTTGACTCCTGAGCCATTTTATTTCCGTGGATGCTTTCCGATTCTGCGCGTTTTTTTGCTCAGATACATGCTTATGATTCGATGTTTTGGCAAAAAAGTTGCTGATCAGCTATTACTTAGCGAACATCAGTAGCGTTAACCTCCGATTTGAACAGGTTATTTGAAGAAGGGTGTAACCATCCAATTTTTAGAAATTAACTTTTTAAAGGAGCACTATTCTTTGACGATCGATGCATTGCACTACCGAGCAATTCCACCAAAATTGCACTTTAAACTTTTTTTAACCACTTTGCATATCTGCCTCAGTGGAAAAAAACCTAAATTCCGAGCATTTCTCAGTGCAAGGGTAAAAACCATGAGTAAAGGCACAAATTATGATTTTAAATAATTGCATCGACCTCGCATGCCATTTCGTCGCTCCTCTGACGCAAAAGCGTATACACTTCGTTTTTTAGGCGAACCCTGTTCTCCGTATGACTTCGATCAAGATTCTGAATCTTTTCTCGAAAATTGATAAAAAAAAACTGCACCCATCCCACTTGTCTTCCAAGTCCCTTAATCGGACCATATTTTGCGAGTGAACTATAATTTTTGGCTTAATTTAGAAACAACGCACGTACCCAACCGTTTCCATCTTTTTTAATATCGTCGCCCTCACGACGAAGAGGCGTACCAAGATTTTGACTACTTTTCAGGAGAGCAAAAATAAGATTTTGAAGAACTTAGTTCCTTCGCCGCTACGTACCTAATTAACGTATCTGATTTTTTTTTCGCATTCAGCGCCGGAAAAAGATCAGGGTTTTAAATATCACATTGAATTTGTAAAATTATGCCTAGCAGCCCCGATATCATTGAAATATTAGAAAAGGGTCCTGATACGCCCGTTGGCGGAACACTGAATTGGGCACCTCCCGCTGCTCCGCCGCGTCCTCTCGGCGGGCGTATCATCTTGTTGCGCTATATCTTCCCCTATTTCATTCCTTACTTGTTAGTTCTTTCACTTAATTTCTTTTCTTTGAGTTTGATTTTTCTTCCACGATTTTTTTAGGTGGTCAGTTCTGTATATTTACTATGGTTTAAGGTACATCCTTTTTGAGATTTCTAAAAGGTCATGAAAATGAAAAATATCAAGAGAGCGTATATTCAATCAGAATTTTCAAAAGCAGTTCTTATTAATACGACTTTAAAAGAATCTATACTGAAGTAATAAACATTAGAGTATATATTTTATGTCCTTCTTGATAGTTTGACATACTTTAATTTACAGCTGTTTAAGTTAAAACAATGCCTTGATAATAAAATTTAAGAAAAAAAGAGGTTTAAATTCAAAGAGATGTGCCATTATTTCAATTTCATGGCAGACTATGACATATTTCATTTCAAAAGATAAAGTAAACTAATTTTTTTCGTTCGCCAAAGACGAAATAATGTTAACTGTTAAAATTGACTGCATTAGGATGCTTAATTGTATTTCTGACACGACGAGTCATATTTCATTAACTGCATTTACTTTTGATCAATAAGAGCTCGCAACTTGAAGTGTTCAAAAATAATGTTTTCCTTGCCACTCCAAATGTATTTTTGTCATCCTTAATCACTGATAATTAATAATCTTACCAAAAGCTTTGATATGTTGAATATTGAAATCTCATTATCTGAACAAAACGGCGGAAAGATTTTTTCTTTTATTCAATTGAAAACACGTCATTTTGCTTACTCTTGATGGTCAGGTGGTAAAAGCTGTGTCTGGACAATGAGAACAATGAAGTTAAATATGAATAATGAATGTCTATTTAAACGATAAAGCAAGAGAATGCCTGAAACATAAAAAAATCAAACATCGATAGTAGTCGATTGTAATTACACTCATTATAATTGTAGGTGAAAGATAAAAAAAACCGAACATGATTACATTTGATACGTCGTCAAAAGAAAACAATTCGAGCTAACCAAGTGTTTATTGGCATGTAAATAGAAACTGAAAAAATCTTGACCTAGTTGAGAATCTTTTGACATTTACCGTCTATACACCCCCGGACAATTTAGATCTTTTCTCAGAATATCCTGTCAAACCAAAATTGAGAGGGGAAAAGCCATCGAAATCAAAGAATCCCGACTGACAATACGAATCGTGTTTACCGAAACACCCGACAAATTAGGTTTCCTGACCAATAACAATAAAGAGCTCTTCAGGCTGTAGCATTAAAACACGCCGACAAATATAAAAAATACCGCCAGATTGGTCTAAAATCTATAGCAGGAATAACAAAATACTGAAACAATAACTGAGAAACACACCCGATCAGTGAGTGACGGGCATATTGTGTCGCGCGAACCGAAAGGGCCTGATTTTCGAGGACGTATCATTGAGAAGAGGTCAGGTAGTCGCGTTTGCTTTATGATGCGCCCGTTCGCCGTACCCAGAAAAGATCTTTCTTATGTTACGCCTATTTGTTTTTCCTGAATAACTCGGTTAATATTGAGAGTTGAGCTTTCAAACAAGACTCAATGGAAAAAGGAGCTTGAGGTGAAGAAAGATCCATTCATAACTCAAAATGTCCAATTTTGATGATACGCCCCTTCGTCGTGAGGGCAACAATATAAGTGTTGTCACAGACGAGCCAGAAATTGTAATTCCTAATTGCAAAACGAATTACAACTGTTAGTGCGGAGTTTCTAAAATATAGTCCGTAAATCCGTGAAGGGCACCCTTTAAAATTTTAATCATTTTGAACTCTCCGTGCTTCGCATTAACCGGTGACCACGGTCAGCATCCATGTGACAGCAACTGCACCTGGAGGCTGGTTGCCTGCCACTCGCGTTCGTTCTTCGTTTCGGGTTGGCCGTTCGGGAGGCCGGCGAAAGAGGTGAGGCTGAGTCGGCGGCGTCACGTGACCCGAGCGCACGGACCAATGAGAGCCCGCCTCCGCCTCGCCGTGAGCCGTGTTGCGTGTCGCCGCGACGCCCAGCTCCCGACTGCTCCCGACTCTCTTCCCTCCTGCTTTTTGTTTCAACCGCGCCCCCCGGCCCCCCTCACTCGTCCCCCGGCGGCCGCAGAGCCGTCCCCTTTTGTTGGACTCCGATGTCGCGAGTTCCGCGCTTCGATTGTCGCGTTTTGGGGCCGCGGCATTGATTCTAAATTGTAAAACGTGTGTTCCAGCAGGCTGATTCTTGAAATTTATAGACAAAGCGATAGACAAGGAAGACATAGCGAACACAGAGCGATTCTATTGGTTGCAATGAGTAGTTGTCATAGACAAATGGGGAAAATGATGGACTAACTATAGGGTCTCTCGTGGGTTGCCAATAGTTAGGAGCCCACTACAATACAGTAGAAAAAAATTCTTGAAATTGATAGACAAAGCGATAGACAAGGAGGACATAGCGAACGCGGAGCGATCCCATTGGTTGCAATGACTAGTTGTCATAGACAAAGGGGGAAAATGATGGACTAACTATAGGGTCTCTCGTGGGTTGCCGATAGTTAGGAGCCCACTGCAAAACAGTAGTAACCTTATATTTCAATCGTTAAGTGTTTCAGACACAGAAATTTGAACCACAAAAACATAAAAAGGAAAATAAAAATGTATTAATCAGCACTGGAAAAAAAACACATTGGATCTAGAGACCAGACTCTTGAAAACATTGACAAGAAAAAATACTCTTGATTCGATCGGATTTTTGCTTGAATCAAAACGAAATCCGCTTAAATTAAGAGCATTGGTTTTTTATTTAAGCTTGATTTTGATTGAATCAAGAGTACGTTTTCTTGTCGATGTTTTCAAGAGTCTGAACTCTAGACCCAATGTTTTTTTTTTTCTTCCAGTTAGCGTGTAACGATTTACGAGAATTACGATTTAGCATTCCCACCGGGAAAGCATAAAGTTGTTTGTTGTGTGATTGAGCGGGTGGTAAATGTCCTGAAGAATGGTTTCTAGACTCCTGTTAGGAAGTTAATAATTAAAATTCCTGAGTTACTCGTAAGAAAAACTCTCCAATAAGGAACAGCCTACTCCAATATTCGGTATTTTTTGTGTGTTTCTTGCCACTGTTACAGTGTGAGGGTAGCCGTCTTTTGAGACCGACAATGAATGACGGGAAGAGCCGAAATTGGTTCCAGGGGGGCAAGTGGAGAGGGAGATTCTTGTAGTTCGGAAGTTTGTACACACTAGAATCTGATAATATCTTAATTATCCAAGATATGACTAGTTCAAGTCAAAACTTCCCACCGTAGCATTATAAACGTGTATGTCTTCTTCGAGGTTTTCAAATTCCTGAATCCGGCGGGTTCATTGAATCTTGATGTATTCGATATGCGGACTGAGAATGATACTTAATGACTCAATAATTTCATCCACAAGAGATCCCTCTGATGATCGTATAAATAAGGTAATTTCAAAGCGGGAACTTCCACCGTAGGGCTCAAACATTTCTCGAAATCAAGATTTTTAAGTGGGGAGTTACCGTGTTGGTAGCATTCAAGCAAAGCTCGAATATTAAGATTTGTATTGAAAAATGAAACCTATACCTATACCTATACCTATACCTATACCTATGAAATAGAACTAATGAACGCTTATCAATGTTGTCAAATTTCACAAAAATGTCTCAATTTTCCGCAATTAATCGCAATTAGTATAATATGATTGTCATGTCGTTCAGTGAAAATTTAAATCACAACAGAGAGGAAACCTACTCGTAGTATTTCGGCCCCAGTTAGAACGGCCACTAAGAGCATGTATTCATAATTGTTCTTTATCAATTCCTTCCCTTGGGAGACCTCATCACGATTAACATTGATGAGAGGAGGTTGAATAAGTAAGTGAAACAGGCTCGGATCGGACTGCTGGCCATAAGGCCAATCTGCCATTGGCAGATACGCCCCCTTGGCACGCCGAAAACGCCCTCTGATACATAACAAAATAAGAAGAGAAAAAAAATTATGACCGAGCATATATGCGGAAAATTTCTTAAATGAACGGAAGAAGAGAGAGTTAGGAGTAAAGAAATGTGTTTTTACGCATAATATATAATGATGAATAGATAGGTCCAAAAAATACTTTCTGTTGCGTAAAAACTTTTCTGTGAAATTTTCACGTTTTTGTTGACATACAGGTGCTTTATCATCCCCCTCCTTCAATTGCTATGTGTAACTCCTTTAGGAGCAATGTTCGGTTCAAATTTTAGACATACACGCCCTTCATGGACCTCTTGAGAAACCTTTAAACATATTTCTTCCTTTTCTAAATGACTATTGATTTGAACATAACAGAGCATATCTCGGGCAAACTTGATCTTAATTTATCTCGAGATTCAAAAATAAGAGAATTCTAAAGTGTAAACGTGATACAACTATTAGCGTAAGATGGATGTCCACATTGCATATGAAATATATAAGATGCGATGGCGTGAGTCGTGAACTTGCAATGCTCTGCTATATGACATTTGTTTGAAGCACCATTACGAATACGACAAACGCATACAAACAAAATAAAAATAAAGCGAGGGAAAGGATGCGCGTTAACGACGGCGCAGAGATACAACTATTCGTACTTGATGGACGTCCGTGCTGCATCTGAAAAATTGAAGGCGCGATGAAGCAAAGCGTGGGCTCTCAGTGCTCTGAAATATGCTGTCAAAGAGGTGTCGCTCAGTTTCGGGAAGTTAAAAAAGAGAATACGTCTTTCCTGTCTTCGGCTGTGTTGATACTCGTTCTTTTTCCTTTTTTTTAGGTTCTTGTCTGATTTTTTTCAGGATAAATTTGCCGACCCACGTCTTAAGCTTGTGTAAACCGCAGCACTGGCTCCGTTCTTTTGGAAATAATGGTGCTTAAGTGCGTCTAGTTTCTTCAATTTTTTTATGTTTTCTTTAATTTCAGAAGTCTGTCGGCCACTTAAATAGTTCGATTTTGCAATTTTTACTCTGCAATTAATAAACTTTGAACCTGAAAATAGTGTAAACTTGTGCTGCTTTGCCAACATTTTCCGAGCCTCTCTCCACTTAGGGGATGCCCTACCAGGAAAAATCGCTAGGTATTCAATTATTAACCTTTTTTTGTCCACTGCAACCATCCGCTTCCACCAACAGGATCCCCCATATCCCTTTAGTCTTCTTTGTCCATAGCTTTGTCTATCAATTTCAACAATTTGGCCGCAGCTTAAGGAACGACGTTTACGGCCCTCACTCTTTGAGAATCTAAGGTCACCATCGCGGCACGGTGGGAGGAGGGTACAAAGAGGGAGGGGCTGGAGAGGGAAGGATTAAAAAAGCTGAATCGTGGAAACTGCATCGGCCGGCGTCACGCATGAGTACGCGCGGCTCCACGTCGGAGATGCGTGTGTGTGAGTGTACCCCCGTCCCCCTCCCCCTCCCTGTCCCCCGTCCCCCTTCCCCCTGCATGGGATCCGGCTCTTGATCCTCTCTCAGTCTCCGAGCCGGAGCCAGCCCTCCCACTCTGGACTGGGATGCTGCGGCCGCGGNGGGGGGGGGGGGGGGGAGAGTCAAGATGAAGACTGAGAGAGACGCCCACCATGGCCCCGAAGCCGGTGGGCCCCGCGTCGCGGGCATCAGCTGCCTGATTATTTAAATGATCGACAAAGCGATAGACACAAGGAAGGTGGTGAGATCCTATTGGCTGAAATGAGTAATAGGCCTGTTGCACGAGTTTTTTTTTCTGCTTTTTTCGAAAGAACTAAGGACCCTGATGTCACTGAAAGTTTCTTGGAGTTTGTTGACCACCGGACCTCNNNTCGGTATTCGGATATCCAAAATTCGGATTTTCAGATGATTTCCAGATTAAAGGGTAATTTTCCCGTTAATTTGCGGGGGACAAAGGGTAACCCTCCCTTGCAAATGAAAGAGGTCTCCCCTTCCATTTTGGCTAGAAAAAAGGCCCTATGAGCCTTGAGACATCGCCAAATCTCCACCGATATAAAAATTATTTTAGAAGGAATATGCAGATTTTTTTGTAATTTTTAGACATTTTAAATTGAATTACGATCAAAATCGTGTGAAAAATTTCAAAAAAAGATTCCCAATTTTCCTAATAATTGTTTTTTTTTTTTATTGGAGGAAGTATGACTGCGTCCTCATACGGCGTTATTCCTTAGTGCGACAGTTAACGCCGCTTCATTTTACCATTAATGAGAGTAGACAAGAACTTAGTACAAAGGTGCAATGCAAACAGTTGAATAAAAAACATTAACTTGTTTGAATAGAAATCTCTCCCCTCTCTCATCACCCGCGAAAACCTGAGAAAACTTGACCTTGTTGAGGCGTCAATATTTGAGGAATGTATACGTCATAAAACTCGAGAGGTGAAAAAGGAGAAAGAGGAACAATTAGACAGTTAAAGAAACAGAGCGTTTATCAAGTGCTAATCACGGGGAAAGAGCGGGAAATCTATTATCATTAAATTAACACGATCGTTTTAGCATGAACACGGGGCGTAGCAGTCGGATAAACACTCGGCAAAAGCGAGGCCCCAGGGTGCGCTTCACCCTCATCGTAAAAGGAGATGTTATAATAAACCCATCCGATTCCGCGTTGCCAAATTCGGGAAGATCAACTGCATATCTGCGATTCACACTTTTCTACTGCTCTTTAGATTATGTTATTTAGGATACTTCATTTCTTTGTAGCTTTGTAATTGATTTCATGTGTTGTTGGTGGCATATGTGCAAAAACATTTCCTGCCTGGCAGAAGATTCATAAACGGTCTATATACCTCCACGGTCTGAACCCTTCTTTTAAATTTTGGCACTGAAAAAAGAACTCCGACCGTGGAAGCCGTACTACCGTACTCACGGGGTACGGCTACATAGACATACCGTCCCCGTTCCGGGCTCAGAGGCTGAAAGTTCCAGGCGTAGCACCCAAAGCAGTCGAGGTCACGGCTACAGGACCCGGAACTATCGGTCTCTTAGTTCGGCATGTTGAGTATCAGTTCCACAAAAATTTCCCTTTTGATAATGCTATGTTAAAGGCTGTTTTATACCGCTTTCAGCACTGGAAAAAAAACACATTAGATCTAGAGTCCAAACTCCTGAAAACATTATAGACAAGAAAAAATACTCTTGATTCAATCGGATTTTTGCTTGAATCAAAACGATATCCGCTTAAAATAAGAGGCTTGGTTCTTCATTTAAGCTAGATTCTGATTGAATCAAGAGTACTTTTTCTTATCGATGTTTTTAAGAGTCTGGACTCAAGATCCAATGTGCTTTTTTCCAGTGAGTCACAGCGTAAACCATACTCTCGTATGGGACCTTTTTGAAGGAAAGAGCTGGCTTAAAGAACGACTTTGAATACGGCCTAAGGCTTTTTGCACCTCAGCTCGCATAGCAACTTTTTTTGTACGTACAACCGAGCCTCATTGTTCGAGTCAAAGCTGATAGATAAAGCGGTGACAATGAGCGGTGCAGAATCGACTTTGAAATCCATTGATGCTCGGTGCGAGCGGACGAGGAACACGGGAGAACAGGCTCGATTCGGGTGCGTTCGCGCGGAATGGCGCATAACGGACCGCAAACGGCGAACGCTGCCGCGCTAAGAACAAACGCCGTATGTGCATTCCAGCGTTGCCATATTTCCTTCAATAAAATACGAATTTACTGGACAAATTGTGAATTTCCTTCAATTTTTGAGAGAATTTTGTTTGCAAATTAATCTAAAATAACTGAAAATTTCAAGGAAAAATACACGGAAAAAAAAAACACGTTGAATCTAGAGTCCTGACTCTTGAAAACATTGACAAGAAAAAATACTCTTGATTCAATCGGATTTCTGCTTGAATCAAAACGAAATTCGCTTAAATTAAGAGGCTTGGTTCTTGATTCAAGCTAGATTCTGATTGAATCAAGAGTACTTTTTTCTTGTCGTTGTTCTTAAGAGTCTGGACTCTAGATCCAATGTGTTTTTTTTCCAGTGTATGCTTGACTCATTTTAAAAAATACGTGACTTATTCGGGGACATTTGGCAATTCTCGAGGGTTCATACGGCGTTCTTCCTTCACACGGCAGAACGGGTGACCGCGCCGACGACGTCAAACGTTTCGGTTTCGGCGAAGCCACTGCGTCATCGTTCCACAATTAGCCGCGGGTCCTCGTGACTGGTCACTGCTTTTCTTCGCTGATTCGTGATCGCCGGTCCCAGATTTTTCCCCGGTTTCTGACCCCTGTGTGTGCGGGTCCGACCGTGCGGCCAAATTTTCTCAGTCCGTGGTCTGAGATAAAAAATAATCGAAAAGAAAATTGATCGCATTTCACTGAAAAGAATAATTCTGTTCACAGGGCTCCTGAACTTCTTTTGTAACAATCACAGAAGCTTCCGTTGATAGGACAGAGTACTCTGTTAACGCGACCGAAGTTCTGTTCTCACAACAGAAAAATTCTGCAAGTGTAACAAAGAAACTGCAGGAGCCCTAAGAACATAGGGCTCTGTCGTCAGCACCATCTATTTTTTTCTGTGTAGAAAGGAATTAGCGCGATTTCAGTATTTTCAAAACTGTGCAACTTCTCCTTTCCTTTAAAAAATACTTCATATATGTATAGTTTTTAAATTCACTCGGTTTCCAGACTCTTTACCCAACTTTGTTTGGTCCAAAGTAAAATGGTCCATTTTTAAGTTTGTCCGATAGTTTTTTTGTGCAATGTTTTTTGAAACAATAGTTTACTTATTACATGGTTATTGATTAAAATGAGTTTACTTAGTTCAGTTACAAGCAACGATATAGGTGCTGAGATTTTGCCAAATAATGAAATTTAACCCCTACTTGCCCAGGCCGGGTCAAACTGACCCAAAGATCACCGACAACACGTTCCCCACAGGTTTTATGGGGCCGGTGCATCCGAACTTGAGATGTAGATCTACAAATACAACTTGAAACAAGCTGCTGGTTCCAACACTACTGTGTTGGAGAGCTCGCCTTTGGGAAACTATTAACAACTATTAATGATTTTTTCTGAAATTGTATATGTATTAAATGAATCTTTACCCAATTATCAGAGGTTACATGCCGATGCAAAATGTTATGACGTAATTTCATATGACAAATTTTTCACATTACAATAAATAAAGAGAAATAAAGAGAGAGAAATGGA
>NW_017547290.1:578675-615374 GCF_001854935.1 Bemisia tabaci
ATCCTCAGTTGAATGAGGGAACGGAAATGTTCGACGGAGGAAAACTGTAACCCGCGAAAATTCAACTTTTAGACCTTGAAATCAATGGGATTTTGGCCGTTCCTCCGACGGCAACGAGAACCATCCATTCGTCGCCACGGACACTACCAATGCTAAAAGAAATCGATCGCAAAGAGCTCTCCCGAGTGGGCGAGCTCAAAAAGAATGAGACATCAAATTGGAAAAAAATCTAATATCAACACAGCCGAAGATAGGAGATACGTTTTTGGGTTTGGTTTTTTAAAACTTTTCTCCCGAACCAGAGCGACAGTTCATTGGCAGCCAAGAGCGGAGCATCGCGAGCTCACGCCTCACGCCCTAGCGCCTTCAATTTTGCAGATACAACACGGACATCCATCAAGCACGAATAGTTGTATCCCTGCGCCGTTATCTACGCGCGACCTTTCCCTAGCTCTATTTCCACGTCGTGTTGGTTCCGTCTGCCTTATTTGTAGTGGGGCTTCAAGGGCTACGTCAGCAAAACAGCCGAAGATAGGAGAGATGTAGTCGGGCATTCTTTTACCTTTTCTCTCAAATCCAACCGACACCTCACTGACAGAATAGAGCGGATCATTGCGAGTTCACGCATCGCGCCTTCAAGTTCGTAGATACAACACGGACATCTATCAAGCACGAATAGTTGTATCTCTGCGCCGTCATCAAAACGAGTCTTTTCTCTCACTCTATTTCCATTGTGTTGGCTCCGTTTGTCCTATTTGTAGCGGTGTTCAAAGGGCTACGTGAGCAACACATCCAAAGTTTAAATTGGATTAAATTTGTCGGCCAAACTAGGTATCAGGTAAAAAAAATTGGGTGAAGTGTCTAGCTACCATTCGCACAGTTATTATATTTAAAAGTAACAAGTTTATGGTAGGAAGCAAACATTATTTGCTATCCTGGGGCATTTTTTAGATAAATGTGAAGGAGCAACATTTTTACATTACTATAATCGCGCTGGTTCCTTTTTTTCTGAATCCGATCCAAATGGAATGGGTCTCTTCTGTTGTCTGTTGCAAGAATAAAGCAGAAAAGTGGATGCCCACCATACAATAATAATTGTGGAAATGTGTCAGGTGGCTGCAACGCGCCTTCAATCCATAAATTAGGCAATAGGGCCGTCTCATAGGTTGAAATAGTTGTACCCAGTTGCCTTAACCATGCAGTGTAGCTTCTCTAAGGCAAAGGGTTTCATGCAAGAGGCACAGCCAACTGAATATATATTCTAAGGGTAAATTCACCCAAAAATCACGTTGGACACATCAAAGAAGTCCGGAAACCATTTCTTAGCGCGCAATCTCATAGGAGGAATTCATGTATCGTGAAATGTAGTCAGGTTAATTTTGGTTAGTAAATAGTCCATTTCGGGTTTTTATCGAAATTCTTGAAAATGAAAGGTGATATATTTCCACCCAGCAATACTGCACTGAGAAAAAAAGTTCGGTAAATCCGAACTAGTTTGGTTCATATGGGACTAAGATTTTGTTCGGTACACACGACCGAATTATTTGGTCTGCTCAGCCGAACTTTTCGGTCCACTGAACCGAACTGTAATTGTTCGGTTGCACAAACCGAACAATTCGGTTGAACAGACCGAATAATTCGGTTGTGTGTACCGAACAAAATCGTGGTTCCATATGATCCAAACTAGTTTGGATTTACCGAACTTTTTTCTCAGTGTGAGTTAATGAAGAGGCCTCTAGTGTGCGTTACGCGGGATACGGATATAAAGAAGGGATGAAAAACATAGGAATACGCCACGCAGTGCTCTAACACCACCTGAGCAAACGATCCTGACATGGAACTTAAAGAAGAATAAAAAAACAAGGACTTGAGGAGTTGGCAGGCAAATCAAGGGCGTCAGCAGCCACCGAAAACAAAACCCGAGTCCCGAAGGGCGGGCCCGCAATTTCGACAACGATTACGTAACGTGTTAACATCTAATAGCGTGCGGCCGGGAGATTTATGTCGCGAAACAATTAGAGTCGCGATCAAAACACAAAAAGCAAACACCTTAAAACACACACGTAATGATTTATCGTCGAAAAATAAAGACGGGCGGGCGCGGAGCGACACCCAGGACGCATGCATCCTCGGTCAAAACCACCTAACTGCATATTGAGAATGGTATGCGGATAGGGGGTTTGGCTGAACGCGGCTCAAGCGTGTAATCATGCGATGGGCAGCGCCGGATTCGCAGGGATAAATCGAGGGAAATATACACGTTCTTGGGTCATTCGAAAGCTATAAATTTCCTCTAGGGCCTTCCCCTTTCGATGGTTAAACAATGATCTTTAACTGATTTGTGAAAGGGTCCTCTGCCTCCGTGTCGACACGTCTTTGAGTGCGGGCTGCTGCTTTGCGTTTCGGATTTTTCGACCCTAATGTATTCACGTCTTGTCGCGAGTATTGCAGACATTCTTATTCAAGATTTTTTTCTTCAATGTTGAAGTTCAGCAGTGTTGAACTCTGTTTGTAAAATTCGAGCCAATGATGTACATGGTGATCTGCCGTCCTAAGAAAAAAAGTCATATGAACATCTGATTTCCTCGTATGAACCCCAAATTTTCCTCGATAAATTATGCATTTTTTATGTAAGTGATAAACATTTTTTCTTGACAATTTTATATACCTCAAAGTACAAAACGGAGGAGAAATATTTACAAGTCTCCCAAAAAATACCTCCTTTACAAAAGAAAATTAGCAACGTCTGAAGGCTCACGTGGCATGTGGCATTGCCATAGTATGTCAGTTTAAAAGTTTAAAAAGTTTAAAGTTTTAAAACACGCGTCTTCATCGCAATATTTCAAAATCACGGTTGTTTTTTCGTATAGTTCTGAGAAAAAGAAGGAGAATCAGATAATTTGAAATATGAACAAAATATCTTCCTCAGGACGAGGAAAATTCATTAAAAAGTCCTAAAAATAGTGTTCGTCCGATCGTTACATGCACGTCAGATTTTTGGAACACGGACGCGTTTCGTCCGTATTTTGAAGATTTGACGTGCATGGGAGTTTTAACTTTTTTTTAAATTTTTACAGAGATCGTGTGGTCGTTACAGGTTTCCTGATATTTTTATCCATTTAATAATAATTGGTCCGATGTAAGTGCTGGTTTTCTCATCTCTCGCTCTTTGGCATAGCCTCGACAAGACAAAAAAAAAGAAAAAAATAAATTCGGCCCGAACTTAAGAGTATCAATTGGAAGCTAGGAATCAGCGAGCTGAAAATGACAGATCAGAATCCGTGCGGCAGAAAAGAGAGTAAAAAATGCATTCTCTCGATTTTGCATTTCGGCTCATATAATTTGCTCAAATCATATCCCTAAACGAACCAACATTTCCAATTACGGAAAAAAAAGGAAGCCGAGTATAAACCAGCGGCGAACGCACCGCAGAGGGGCGCAGGAAGACTTTAATATCATAATAAGCAAGAAGGAGTTCAGAGTCATTTATATTCCAGGCGGCTTACGCATGTCGTTGCCGAAATGGGCGCTCTCTCCGACACGGAAAAGTAAATCAGTCAACGCTAAAACCTCAAATACCAATTTTTTAAATGAGCACTACGGTCCATAAGAATGTGCGTCTTCCAGAGGTCATCTTTTTAAGGACTTACGTGGTTTTTACAAATGTGAGATTTGTCGGAACGGCAGACGCGCGTATGCATAATCCTGGCATTCCTGTCACAATCGAAGAGGGCCGTGAACCGGGTAATTTCTGATTCGTGAAAAATGACCTTCCGTCGGTTTGTGCATCCTTGGCGCCTCTGTTCGATCTCGGCGCAGGCGCAGCTCCCGCCTCAGGCGCGGTTAGCGCTGCCCGTCTGCGCAAGCGCACGCGTGCATCTTCGGCCCATCCGCTCCTTTTGCATTTTTTCTCCAGCGGCGGAAATCAAAATAAAATCGACGATAATTAACCTGGGTTTATAGCTGGAGTTTTGACCGATACAAATAGGTCAGATGTGCCTGAATCGGCACGGGCGGAGTTCAACAGATACGAAGCGAGTTGCATAAAAAACTGAGAAAAAGAGGGTTTGAAATGATAGTCTACCACAAGACTCGATTCTAACAAATGAAAAGAAATTCTAGGTTTAACCACGTCTACGGTCAAATGAACAAATTCAAGTTGAGTTGGCATTCTTTTATTTTTTATTTATTTTTTCTTTTTGATGTAAAATCAACATTTGGTACTTGTCGCACATGTTTTTATCACACGGGAAAAAAAGTATCAAAATCTCAACTCTACTCTTGGCTGATTTTGGTGCCAAAAATAAGAGTAGTTGCATCAGTCAGAGGTATACGGTTGAGTCTGCCGGAAGTGTGGTTAAATCAACCATACCTCTAGCTAGTGTAACTATACTTTTAAATCTGGCGCCAAAATTAGTCAGGAGTAAAGTTGGGATTTTGCCACTTTTTTTCCAGTGCAGTATAAATGCAAAATCAACATCCAATTTTTTCCGTGTGGTTCTGTTTAGCAAAAATACGTTCAAATCACCTTGCCGACGCTTATGATACTCGGTTAAATAAGATAACGTTTCACCTTCTTTTGTAGACTTGTAGATTTTAACATCCACTATTGGACGCATTTCTAGGTATCAAACGGCATTATGCGCATTATGACGTGAGCCCTGTTATGCATATACTCTTATGGGTCTCAGGGTTCATGCCTTTATGCACATAGTTCCATTTGACAGAAATACGCCCAAGTCAACCATACTCCTCCTCTAAAACCAGCGTTACTCTCAAAAGTGGTGTGTGCATACTACACTCACCCCTCCTAACGAATGTGAACAGTGGCACCAACCACCAACCCCCAGGAGACCCCATTTCCGCTCTCGTCAGGTTGATTCTGACACGAGGAGCCCGTGCATAGCGAAAGCTCATTTACTCACCGCGCCCGAGCTTTCGACTCGCCCGGCTGAAATTTGCGGAAATTTAAGGGGATGTGCTGGATAATTGGTTGCTCGGTGCGAGATAAACCCGCAAGAAACCAATCAAGGCGCCGGCTCCCAAGGAGCACAGTTCACATGCTTTCATTTCTTGTGGTCTCCGCTCCTGGTATCTGGACCTATCTTAATGGGTTAAGGCATTAGACCAGCGTTTCAGTGAGAGTAAGACGCAGTGAGGGGTCACGGAAGGGAGAGAGAGAGACGGGGCGAAACGGAGACATTCGGAGAGGCATAGGGTGGACATGTTGCCGATTTAGACAGCGGATCTGAAAACTGCTCTGAAAGGGGTGAGAAGTAAATCACAATTGGATACTGTCGCCCGAAATCTAAAAAAAGTATGCACAGAAAAGAATGAGAATGCTGATTTAAAAATTTTGTTGCTAAAAAAAGTGTGTTTCAATGTAGATTCTAAAATAAAAGATGTTAATTTAATCACCCCTGTGGTTAAATTAGCTTTCCAATGTTGTTAAATGTACATCTGGAACATGTTGGACACATAGTTTCAACAATTTAATTGTTACATAAATCAGCAATCCATTTTTTCTCATGTGCATCAATTTAATTTTGGCGGAGCAAAAATTCAATTACATATATCATACTATTTTTAAAGAAAATTTGACGAATATGATCCAAATTCGCTCAACTACATCAGGCCTCATGGACATATTTGAGTACAGTTGTCTCATATATCATTATTTTTTAACAGGAGACGAAGCAAGTCTCTGGCGTGACATTTTTTTAATGTATTATTCACTCTCTCAAGAAATTTACAGAAATTTCCACGGCTTTACATTTTTTAGTTTTTAGTTGAAAAGATGAAACATATGGTAAAATTTGGCAATGTGAAATGTAGTTACCGACGTTAAAAGTTTGTAACCACGTGAATAAGACAAATAATTAAGACAAACGGAACCAACACAACATGGAAATAGAGCAGAGAAAAGGCGCGCGTTGATGACGGCGCAGAGATACAACTATTCGTGCTTGATGGATGTCCGTGTTGCGTCTTTAAAATTGAAGGCGCGAGACATGAACGCGCAATGCTCCGCTCTATGCTACTAATGAATTGTTACTCATATCAGGGTGAAAAATTAAAAAAACAAGGCCATTAAACGTCTCTCCTATCTTCGACCGTGTTACTCACGTGGCCCTTGAAGCGCATTCACAAATAAAACAAACGGAACCAACAGCCAACACAACCTGGAAATAGAGCAGAGAAAGGGCACGCGTTGACGACGGCGCAGAGATACAACTATTCGTGCTTGACGGATGTCCGTGTTGCATCTGCAAAACTGAAGGCGCGATGGCGTGAGGCGTGCACTAGAGAAAATACGAACGTGTGGCAACATTTAAGTCCATAAGGTCGATTTTGTCCTGCTGTAGGTTTATTATGCATAGCTGTATCCGTTGCAGATGCCGGGAAACTTTCACTGAAAAATCGGATTCCTGGGAAAAGGGCAGTTTTAATTAACCAATATCTCCGTCGTTTCGTTGGGCGCTACGAGTCTTGCATCTGTCACTTGGTGGAGCAGTATATCAGGAGTTTTCCCTCCCCCTCTTCACCCTTGCAACGCGAGTCCCGTTGCGAAAGTTCCAAAGTTAACTTGGACTGGCCGTGGCTTCGTGACCTCCAACAGTCGGGCCCCGTTCGTAAAGTTTGACACACTTGCCAGTTTGCACTGTTATGAAATCTCGGAATAACAAATTCACCCTAATTTATGTATTTTAAAAAAATCATAATGGTATAATAACACGTGGAACACCGTTTGAAATATTTTTCAAAATTTAATGTCAGTTACAAGCCATATTTACGGGAAACTTAACATTTAATAGGTAAATTCTTCGAGATTTTAAAAAATTACAAGTATCGATGTTAAACATGCGGTTCATAGAGAAAAAAACCGGAAAATAAAGTATCACGATCCCAACAATACTCCTCGCTGATTTTGGCGACAGTTGTAAGAGCATTTGCACCAGCCAGAGACTAGGTTGTGTCAGCCGAAAGTGTGGTTGGATCAATGTACCTTTGGTTGGTGCAGCTTCTTTTAAAACTGATGGCATCAGCCAGGAGAATAATTGGGATTGTGATACTTCTTTTCAGCGAAGGAAAATAAATATGTTTTCATTTATACGTCGCAATTCGTCGCGAAGTCGACGTACCCTTTGAGAGATCCCCTGTCGATTTGAATTTTCGAGGAGCCGTGATTCTTCGTACAAGTAACTATCCAACGATTGCGATTTCCGCTTTGAATTTTAAATTTGATAAGCTCATCATAATTTTGCGATTTTACTACCAATTTATCTCAATAATAGATTACGGCGGCGACACGGGTCACAAGACAGTATGTTAGAATTTTTTAGCCAACGTGCGTAAAAAATCAGCATAAAACTGAACATCTCAATACAGAGGGAAAATACTCACACACAAGCACAATTTTCCCTCCAAGAAATATGCTGGTTGGTGCAACAATAGTAACGAATATTCAGGAAGGCAACTGCAGACGCGTTCCGGCCTTATTGGGCCAACCCTCAGTGCAGCGCAGCTTCCTGAATTTCCTACTTTCACAGGAAACGAGATTTCCAAAACGCGTCTGCAGTTGTCCTCCTGGATGGTCGTTACTAGTTTTGCACCAAACAGCATATGTCATTATGTCTTGAAGGGAAAATTGTGCTCGTGTGTTAGCTTTTTCCCTCTTCGTTGAGATTTTCAGCTTTATGCTGATTTTTAACGCACGTTGGCCAAAAAGTACGAGTAACTTCTTGGCTTTGATTTCCCCACGAAATGGTGCGGACCCAGCACCATTTCTCCACCTTTATCTAGTAATTTATCTAGTGGTGTATCTGTACATCTGGTGTGCAAGATACCAATTTTTAGAAAGTCTGGACCTGATAAACAACTTACAGGAACTTGGGATGACCAGATTCTTCCAGAGTCCTTACCATTCCGCAGGGAACGGAACCAAACCGACGGGCCGACCCGTTGAGGTCACCCGCTGTCCCTCCGCCGGGGGACCCCTCCTTTATTATATTCATAATTGCAGGCAACTTAAAGGGACGCCAAGAATTATCGTCTTGAAGGTCGTTAGAAGGGATCTTCGGCTGCCAGATAGCCGGAAAAATCCACCCCCACCGCCCTCGGAACCTCGCGGTTCGGCACCCCCGGCGACCGTAACTCTCGGACCGGCGACTTGAATTTATGTTTTAAGACATTCATTAGAGTGACCATTTAACTTACAGTTATTACGGAGGCGGCCAAGACTCCGTAGTCGCCGCGGCGCCCGCCAGAGAGCGCACATGTGACGCCGCCGACCGGTGCCCGGCGACCACATACTAATGGCATCGTACATTTCTTCGCGGAGCGGAAGGGTCACCCGCCCTGTTGCCAAATCGCACCACTTTCAACATAAAATATAGGATTGATGGGGTAGATTTGGCAACTTTGTCGGGGAGTCGACCGCAAAAGCAGAAGGGACGTAACGACGTAACTCCGGTCGCGGACGTGGACATCTGTTGCTCTTTGATATATTCCACGCCGCAATTTTCCCGCTGATCCTCCCCCGCAAGATGTCCCCGTGACGCCTCCACCCTCCCCCTCCCCCTCCCCCGCCCGCCTGCGCCACCCTTTGAGCATTTGCAGACCCGATAACTCGTTAAGAACGTGGGAATCGGGCGGATTGTCTTTTTTCGGCTGTCGCCGAATCGGTGGCGTCTGGGTTTGGAGCCTTTTTTGGACGCCGCCACTGGTTTTCGGTGATTTTGGAAGTGACACTTTCTCGAGTTGGTTCCTTTCGCCTGGAATGCCTGTGGTTATCAACATATGGATGGAAACTCAACGATGATGCTAGGGAACTCTGAAGGTCATCGATTAGAAAATTAAATCATTAACATTTTATTTATCTCTATACTGAAAAGATAGTGTTTTATATTAAACGAAATAATTTTTAACCAGACTAACTGTTTTAAATTGTTTTAATTACAGCGTGGTAATCGGGCGAATTGTCTTTTTTCGGCTGTCGCCGAATTGGTGGCGTCTGGCTTTGGAGCCTTTTTTGGACGCCGCCACTGGTTTTCGGTGATTTTGGAAGTGACACTTTCTCGAGTTGGTTCCTTTCGCCTGGAATGCCTGTGATTATCAACATATGGATGGAAACTCAACGATGATGCTAGGGAACTCTGAAGGTCATCGATTAGAAAATTAAATCATTAACATTTTATTTATCTCTATACTGAAAAGATAGTGTTTTATATTAAACGAAATAATTTTTAACCAGACTAACTGTTTTAAATTGTTTTAATTACAGCGTGGTAATCGGGCGAATTGTCTTTTTTTGGCTGTCGCCGAACTGGTGGCGTCTGGCTTTGGGGCCTTTTTTAGACACCGCCACTGGTTTTCGGTGATTTTGGAAGTGACACTTTCTCGAGTTGGTCCTTTTCGCCGTGAAGGCCTGTGTAGATTATCAACATGTGGATGAAAACTCAACGATGGTGCGTGGGAGCTCTTTGAAGGTCATCGATTAGAAAACTGTCATTTTGTCATATATACGCTGATTTAATGGCTACGTCATGGTTCAAATGTAAACGGACACATTTCATTGTTTCTGATTTACGCACTTTGCGCCATGGTGGTAAAATGCAACCAAGTGTTTCTTACAGTGTTTAATGAGTCCTTAACTGATTTATGACCGGTCAATGCCTAATTTGTAAAAAGAAACACAATTTACTGAATGGTCGTTACTAGTTTTGCACTAAACAGCGTCGTATCTCTTTGAGGAAAAATTGTGCTTGTGTGTGAGCCTTTTCCCTCTGTTGAGATTTTCAGCTTTATGCGGAATTTTTAACGCACGTTGGCTAAAAAATTACAACATACTGTCTTGCGACCCGTGCGTCCACCGCGATCAGTTTGTGAAACACAATTGACTCACGAGGAATTTGTACGTGAGTCTTTGTTTACCGGACGATGGAACGTAACTCTATTCCAAAGTTGCAAAATTGACTAGAGCAATCCAATTTTTTTTAAGAATGTACTTGTGTGATTTTGTCCAAAAATATTCTAATTTTTGCATGAGACCAGAAGAAAAATCAGTCAAATTTAGAGTTCAAAATTTCCAGAATTCTCCTGGTATAAATGAATATTGCGAGGAGAAATTTTGCAACATTGGAATTTAGTTACGTTTTTCGAGGGGGTGACAACGAATCAGTGAGATTTAGATGTTACAGTTATTTCAGAGACCAATGAAATATTTAGGAGTTGGATGAGTAAAAATAATTAATATACAGTCCAATTTAACTAAACAGCAGAGTCTAAATTCACTTACCTTCAGTGCGGAAATGAAATATTTTTACTTTTATCATTTAGGTCGGAAGAGGAAGGAATCGAAGGAGGCGGAAAAGGGGAACTGATCACCCAATTATGGTGCCAACCTACTTTTAGTATCACAAAAAACCCAAAGAAATACTCTTGTAGAACAGCATGCAGAAGCGAAAAGCAAACATCGTGAGAGATGACCCAATTCCTGGACAAAAGCCAGACGCCGATTCTCCGATGACGGTGTATCTCTATCAATCCTGACCGTTGACGGAGTTTCACGTGTGTAACAATGAAAAAAGGTGCAAAATTTGTCTGGCTTTTTCTCGCCCGGAGGGGAAAGGGATGAAAGGGCGTCGCACAAAGGTTCCATCCATGTCCATCCACGATCACCTGAATAAGTTAGAGTTCAACGACCAGAAATTTCAATAATCTGGATCAAAAGCTTTATTGTTCCGCACAAACCGAACTTTTATTTCAGAAACTCTTGGATGCAAATATTCATTTTCGGCGACTGTCCGTGTTGCATATCTGAAAAATGAGGGCGCAAAGGTTTTCGTTTGGAAACGAAGTCGCTCGAATCTAGAGTCTAGACTCTTAAAAACATTGAAAAAAAAAATACTCTTGATTCAATCGGATTTTTGCTTGAATCAAAAGGAAATCCGCTTAAATAAAGCACTGGAAAAAAAAACGCATTGGATCTAGAGTCCAGACTCTTGAAAACATCTACAAGAAAAAATACTCTTGATTCAATCGGATTTTTGCTTAAATCAAGAACCAAGCTTCTTAATTCGGGCGGATTTCCTTTTGATTTAAGCTAGATTCTGATCGAATCAAGAGTATTTTTTCCTGTCGATGTTTTTAAGAATCTAGACTCTAGATCCAATGTGTTTTTTTCCAGTGAGAGGCTTTGCTCTTCGATTCAAGGAAAAATCCGATTGAATCAAGAGTATTTTTTCTTGTCAATGTTTTCAAGAGTCTGGACTCTATATCCAAGCTATTCTTTTCCAGTGTGAAATTTCGATGTTTTCAACTAGCTGCTCCGGACGCCCTACGGGCGCCCTCCACAGCTAGCAATGGTGGTGAGTACCTTAATTGGAATCGGAGCAATTAGTTGAATCTACTTAATAATGATGAATAAAATGTCTGTAACAATACGTGTTGTTAGCAATACGCAATACTGCAGTTAATAAGTCAGGGTCAGTCAAGCCGCAGAGAATAAGATGCCAGGATATCAAGAAGCTGTGAGGCAGAGTAGCCGAGGGATGGCGAAGGAATGTGGGTGGCGAGTGACGAACTGACGAACGACGATGCGACCCAAACTTCCTTCTTTGAGGTTGGTGGAAGGAGAGCTATACGAAAGAAAACGGAGATAGCCGAAAGAACGTGGTGGGAGGGGTGGCTGAGACCCTAGAGGGGGTATCTAGGGACGGGCAAGCAGGTAGCGGCCGGATGACCGCTCAAAACAGCTGAACTTTACTCGTCGATAAAAGTAAGAAAATTTGAGAAAATCGAAAAAACAATTACAGCCTGCAAATCTACAGATCAGAAGCTTTCATTTAAAAAAAACCCCATGCAAATCGGTCCGATGGTTCTCTCAAAGTTAATGCCCCAAAATGCGGACTTTAGTCAGAATAAATGGGAGAAAATTTGAGCCCAGCTAAACTTCACTCGTTGATAAAAGTAAGACAATTTGAGAAAAACGAAAAAACGACCACAGCCTGTAAATCTACAGATCACAGGCTTTCATTTAAAAAAAACCCCATGCAAATCGGTCCGGTGGTTCTCTCAAAGTTAACGTCCAAAGATTCGGACCTCCGTTTTAATGCATCGAAGACAATTTTAGAAAATTATGGGAGAAAATTTGAGAAAATCAAAAAAACGATCACAGCCTGCAAATCTACAGCTCAGGGGCTTTCATTTAAAAAAAATCCCATGCAAATCGGTCCGGTGGTTCTCTCAAAGTTAATGCCCCAAGATTCGGGACTTTGCATTTTAATATATAGGATATTTATTTTAGGTCCAGGAAATCGGCGATGCGTCTTTTGTCCGGCTAAATTCGAGTTGTAACCATTGTGCGGCCTAAGGAGGAACCGCCTGGAGACAAAATATAGACGTCAAATACAGACGAGAGGAGGGCACCCGACAATCCGACACTCGAAGGTATCGCTCGCTCATTCGTCTTTCAACGTTGATAGTTGAGACGGATTTTTTGATGGATCACACTCTACAGTCTCTGCACTCAATGCAGTGCTTTTTCTTCGATTCCCCTATTTTCACACCGCTGTTTAGTAAATAGTGGTGTCGCGTATGTTACCTCCTTTGACTTTCCGAGGGGGAGATCATCCTGGGGGAATTTGTAAATACGTCACACGGATTGCTTCAGGTGCGACATTTGGACGTATTTCTGCCAAACAGATTTATGTGCATTATGACGTGAGCCCGTAATGCGTGTATTCATATTGGTCTCAGGGCTCATGTCTTGATGCACATAGTTCCGTTTGGCAGAAATACGTCCATTTTGTCAACAGTGTCTCGTGAATGAGACGTCTAAATTTCTCTCCCCGAACCATGTGGAAGAAACCATTGTGTAATTCATTTGAACATATTTATGCCAAAAGGAACTATGTGCATAGGAATTGCGTGAAACATAGCTCCTTTTAGCATAAATATGTCCATTTGTGTTTTATCGGTAACTGAACGATATGAGGATTCTAGCTGCAAATGTCTACCCCTAAATTCACCGTAATTTTACTCATCATTCCTCGAACATAACTCATAGATTCATTTTATTTATATTTGTGTTTAATTTGCTGATATTAGTACTGGCAGTTGCATAATTTCAGTAGCACTAGAAAGCTCATACGTCGCTTTTGCAAGAAATACCTCTCTGTGCAAATATTTGCTGATGAATCCGCAGATGAATATTGTTACGCTTTAATGCAAATATTCATTTTCGGCGACTGTCCGTGTTGCATATCTGAACAATGAAGGCGCAAAGGTTTTCGTTTATTTCGATATCATTGCGATGACACTCTGGACCAATTTTCCATCCACTAAAGTGAATATCGCAGTTATCAGTGAATGAAAATTAATTATCTGAAACCAAGCTCTATGAGGTCTTCAGTACTTTTTGTGATTTAACAAATGTGTGACAAATGACAAGTGTGTTATGAAAACTAAAAAGGTCGTTATGTGATTAAAAACCTTTGCGTCCGACGTTATATTCTGTAGTACGTTTGAAAATAAAACACATAAATATAAAATATTTAAAAAAAAGACATCTTTTAATTTTTCTCCATATAAATTTTGACTAAAGAGGCTCCAGGTCTTAATCTACGACCCAAACAGGGCCTGGAAGTCTTACCAATCCTTAGAACTAAACTTAAGTAAACTTTTAGAGAGGAGACGGAAGGAAAATTGCGAAAGACCTCCGCATGGTTGAGGTATTCCCAGCACAGTCACTTACGTCACCTGTGTAATATATGCCCTCAACTCATACGGAGTAATTTATGATATCAAGCATATTTACTTTTTTTCACCGCCCCTCGATATTTCGACTGCAGCCTTCCGTTATTTTTGTAATAATAAAGTTCCCAACGTCTGGTGGCGTTGTCGAGATAGGATTGAAATTGCATCATTTTCCACGTCAGAAAGGGAGTGACATCATTCTTCGAACACCACATTATTTTTGAACGCCAATTGGAACAGAGGTATCGTACAGTGTCACACTTTCAATATTCTTTACTCCGGTTAAACTGGCTTGATTCACTCTAAAGTGTAGTAGATATGTGTCGCAGGCAAGAATTTTGCTTCCAATTTGAATAGACATATTCCCCTCCATACTCCAAACTTCAATGCATGGTAGCAAAGGACACCCTCGTTTGAGAGTGAAGTAAAATCTGTGGCCTTTGGTGGGTTCGGGTTGAACAGGCAACTAAACTAACTTCACGTCAAAGCGTAAGGTATCATGGCAAAACGAAGGCGTTTTTGAGCCGAAAATGTGCTCTTAGAGGCCATTAACAATCAAACCGTCACTATGTCGATGTGTGCTAATGCAATTCACAGAACTAACAAGCAAGCTGCCAACAAAGCGAATAAAACGGGTTTTCTTGTTTTTCTCGCATTCGCAATTGAATCGGTCAGTTACAAAAGGGCTTAAGCGCCAAAAGTAAGAATTAAAAAAAAAGTAAGAACCGTTTTAATTGATCCCTTCTAAATCTCAGAGCTTTAAAATATTAAAGCGATGAATTGATCAATCTTATTATTAATTGATCTGCAATTTAAAACGGTTTGGTTTATACAGTTTCTACCGTTTTTGTATATGGCGCTTAAGCCCTTTAGTAACTGACCGATTCAATTTTGGCGCTTACGTGGTTTGGAAAATAATCAGTTCAATTTTCTGCGCGATTTGGCCCCTGCGTAGACACCGCGAGTCACTCTCTTCTCCTTGCATCCACCGGTTATATTCGTATTAATAAAACGCTTCGACGTTGTCATATTTCTCTTGACAGGAGGCGAGTCAGTTTCAAGTGGGAATCGATTGGTGATAGGTCGCGCTCCTCTCGTCCCGACCGAGTTTTTACACAAATTTTATTAAAAAGTTTTCCCTGCGCCCCTGCTCGCGGGCCCTTCCCCCGTCGCGGAGGCCGCGTTTCCACCAACTTCCTTTTTCCGGGCCAAGGGGCTGGGGTTTTCCGCTCACCCTCCCCGGGCGGGTGCGCGTGAGAGGAACCAGCTGATAGGGGGTGAAATATTGCCTCCGAGTTGTTTCGGAATTTCACATTCGCTCTGATTAAATATTTATCGAAATTGAATAAATCCTCGGGAATATACAAGTCGCGGCTGGGTGTCGAGGGCAGCCTTAACAAAAAGAATATTGAGGGATGAAAATAGAATATGGAGGAAATTCGGTCGAGACACGCATCTCCTTGCTGTTCTTCGCAAAATACATAAAATGAAAGAATGAACGAAAATATTTTTTTAAAAAAAATACACCTGAAAAAAAAATAAAAAATATAGATCGTATTCAATACATCAAACAGGTGATATCGTATCGATATTGATCAACATGTAAACATAGCCTCAAAAGTCAATTTAGGAATCTGAGGGAACGAGTCTTTTGTGGTAAATTTTTTATTCTTTTGAGTACCGAATTGCAATGAAAAGTTGCAATGAAAAAATTGTTAGGCATTTTCTCATTTTAAGCTTTTCTAACTTAAATCCAAAACATTATGTTTGAGGTTATTTTCCATTGTTTTGAACCAAACAATACCTCGAACCACTATCAAATACGATCCATTTATTAAAAAAAAAACTTTGATTAAACTGAAAAAACTTGGATAATAATCCTCAACCAATTTATGTCCGGTAACGGTAAAATTTTTCTTAGCTGAGGTTACAGAACATGTTACTTTTTTAAACTTCTTAGAATTAATATAATCAAAACAGGGCTACGTAGTGAATGCATCTGAAACAATTTTTCAAGCATCTTTGTGGAGTCGAATATTTTTGAATGATAGTTTTGGCTTAATCATGACTTCGAATCTTATCATTGATGGATGTCCTAATTCAAAAATATGGTTCTAATCTAAACAAAATGGCTTATACTGGTGTATTTCGATACACTTGTTTTGGTTTGTTCATTGGTTCTTTCCGCAGATTGGTACGTAACTCACTCGTGGAGTAGGTCATTTACCAGTCATGTAAAATGGATGGATACTTAAAATGTATTTGACGAGAGAAGAAATGTAAATATCTCGTAAAAAAACAAGGTTCTCACGTGGAGTACAATCTAACGTTGGCAGCCCTGTCTCAAAAAGGGGGAGGCCAGTCTTAATTTCATTAGTAAATTGTTTGTTGACAGGTTGTGACGAGTGAGAACTGAGAAATAATTTTAATAAAATTAACCTTTCTCCTGTTTGTCTTTAGGGCTGGACAAGTTCATGCACAAATGTTCACCTCCTATACTTGTCTCGGTTTTGTTTTCTAAAATATTCCCTCAACACAGTCTCCCTGTCACCATTTCCTTTGCTAGTCCGTATAGAACTTTTCATTTTACTTTACCTGGAGCAAAAATTACCAAAGTGTATACTTAATTTCAGAGATGACATATTAAAGACATCTCACACTATAATCCATTCGCTCCCCTGACGTCAGAGCATATCTCATTTTCTATGTGAGCCCTGTTCTCTGTTTAACTCTATGCTTTTTGGAGCTTTTGTGAAATTACAGATACGCCCTCACATCAGAGAAGCGAGGAATTTTCCCTGCTATGTAAACGTTACTTCCAAAAGTCAACCTCGGATTTGCCTAAAATAATGCTCACCCATGACCAAAGGATTGGTCTAGTAATCCTAATCTAATTTGCAAAAACTGTCCTAGTAAAGTGCTAACTCCAACATTCATCAATTATCTTTAGGCAAATTTCATTTTATTTTTTTGAGCACCATCAGGTGTGAATAGCGTCGACCTATCCGATTATCCTTTGCCTCACTCGATCGTATGGACCGAGTTATGCAGAAAGGAACCGAGCCACATCAGATCTTGCCAAATTTATGGGCAATTAATTTTTTTAAGAGAGAACGTTCATGCGTATTTCTTTGAAACATTAAAGGAACTTGTTTTAGTATGCAGAAAATTTTCTTAAGATTCCACAAAAATCCGCACAACCGTTTACACGTAAAAAATTAAATTGCCCATGAAAAATTTGGCAAAAACTGATGTTGCTTGGTTTCTTTCTGCTTGACTCGGGCAATATTGCTTGGACTGTTAGACTTGCGGGGTCTTTAGGGTTCGTTGTCTCTGCTTGATTCACAGTAAATTTTCCTCTTTTATTTTCTTAAAAACATTAAAAATAAAATCGTGTCGCATGAAAACGGTTCTTTCTGCAGACACGGTGCAGAGTAATGGGTAACGCGTCCTTGGCACCAGTAACCCCAAAAAACCAGGAAGTTAAATCAGTCATATTATGAGGGGTGTTTTATGGTCCTGTCCCTCCGGAATGTTGAGAGAGGCAAAGACATAAATTCACCCCGGTGTCCCTGCGCGATCCCTCCTTGCCCATTTCGCACTACATCAAACCGGTGTACCGTTGCCAGTTGTAGGTTCAAAAACAGGCTTGAAACATTTCTCTGTAAAAAAGTAAAATGGCGGCGGACATTTTTAAACGTCGCATGGCACTTGTGATACTTTAGCTGAAAGGTGACGATATGCTTTTGAAAACTTTTAAAATACGAAGAACTGCACGTTTTCATTGCTGGATATCCTTTTGCACATAGTTTTTCCTTCTTGTTCTTGATACTTTATTTCTCATTCCAATGAACATATTTGTCTTTATAACATGTGGTGGTTTCAAAGCATTAAAAAAAAGTTTTTTTTTTTTTTTTTTTTTTTTAATGCATAAGGATGATTTTTTAGGGAGCATAAGCAGGAATATCAGAAGTATTGAAACGATTCGGTAGTTCGGTTAATTTTTCAAATGAAGGATGGAAATTCAAAACTTTACAAGCAATCGTGCCTTCCATTTAACGGGAATCAAGTGCCTAGTGCCTCAGAATGTTTGACATGAAAATAAAACGAAAATTTAGAGACATTTTACCCATGAAATGTATACAAAGAATTGAAGGAACTTGCTCATTTACAAACAAGAAAAACTCGCACGATCGTAACAACTGATGAAGCTTACCCAGATTTGAACATTCACTTTTAAATAAGTTATTTAAGTTATATGGTTATATATTATAAGTTATTCTATAGTTATCATAAGTTATTAAGTTACAGGACTCTTTGACTATATCTGTTTCATTTTTCTGAAGAAAGAATGTCAACTAATCTCGTTAAAAATCTTAAAAAAATGCGAAATGTCTTTTATCAATATTAATTTACAAATCAATTGTATAAGTAGTAATAATTCCACCGATAGACGGTTTAGCATTATTAGCAATAGCTGTTTGGTACTCTGCAAATTTTGTTTCCTCAAATATTTTTCAATATTATTTGATGACCAACTAGACAGCGTGGCATTTTTCATCCCTGGGCATAGGCGTCCGGCAACCCCAGTTCCTGCTGTCCCTGTCGTGGTTCAAGCATCGTTTAACAACTTTTATGGGAGTTTTACAGCCTACTTGAAACTCCCTCTCGCGTTGGCACCAAGTTGAACTGTATTTTGAACTAGCAGCGCACAAGAAGATAGCCAATAGAATCATTTCTGCAATATGGCATAATGTTAAACGCAATTTCAAGAGGTCCAAAAATATTTCTCTTCTTTTGACAGTGCATTTCGGGAAGGTGGAATTCATGAATCATATCCATCGTGTTTTTTTTACAGAAATCGTGGTTTATAATTTTGCCTACTTTTCGCAATTTTTATTCATAGCTAAACAATGCATTCTTTCATACCGGGAGTTGTGAGCTCAGCTCTGATCAAAATGAGGATGGAAAAAAGACCATGTTTGTTCTTTTGCGTGAAAAACTAGAGAAACAGGGAGCTCTTTTTGAGTACGGACGCGCAAATGTTTAATGCGATTGATGCAACTATTCGTGTCTAACGACTGTTCGGGTTGCAAACACGCAAAATGAAGGCGCACAAGTGACTCCTTGCTCCCAACAATTGTTTTATAACTTACTGATTTCAGTGGTATCTTATTTTTTTCTGAAAATGTAAAATTACGATTTTGGCGAACTCAATTCAACTTGCATGTTTGCTACCAACCATCATCAAAAACAATGTTTCTACGTGTCACTGATGATAGATGGCCAAATCGCGAGCGTTCACGGAGAAAAAAATTCGCGCACTGGACCCGAAGTTGAGGTCATATGGATCTCTGAAATTTTCACACGTTGTGCATGAAATGTTTGACCGATACTGCAAATTTTGATGTGGCCAGACATTTACTCACAATATTCTGCTAATAGAGAGGAAAAATCAAGAAATTTTCCAAGAAATTACCTCGACTAGTTGTCCGAGAAAAAGTAAAGTATGGCAGAAAGTCTGCAACACCGCAATTGAAGATACATGGTTTCTCACTTTGGCCATCGATAAAAAAGGAATATAATTGAGCATGTGTTTATCCAAACGTACGGTTGCACAGTGGATCGATTCAATCAGAGAGGTCGTACATGAAAGACTATAACTGCAAATTTTGATGTCTATTTCTTCGCTTTTTAAATTTCAAGGGGTGCTTTGAGAAGAAAATTTCACGAGGAAACCGATGAACCACTTTTAGAACCTCAAAGTTTTGTATAAACGGGGTTATCAGCGTTTAAAGTTTCCAAATTTTGTCCGATCTCTCTTATTGGTTCGGTCCTTTGTGCGCCGCATCCCGTATTTAAAAGTCACGCGGGAGGTATCGAGTGGAATAACAGGCGCCGAATCTGGAGTCTGGAGCCGAATCTGTGTGATATGACAAGAAGGATGGTCTCCTGATCGGACATCGTCTTTTGACATGGACGAAGACAGGAGGCAGGACGGATCGTCGTCGAGGCAGAGGAGCCGCAGTCGTGTATCGACGGAACAAGCATGACAAATCAGTTTCAACCCCTGTCATCGATGTGGTAGCCGCGGATGACGCGAGTGTCGTCCGGTCATGGCTCGCACCGCTGTTGCCAACCGTTTTTTCCTCGTGATTTATGGATCGTTTATTCATTCACTGGAAAAAAAAGGCGTTCGGATCTAGAGTCCAGACTCAAAAATATTGACAAGAGAAAATACTCTTGATTCAATCGGACTTCCTGCTTGAATCAAAAGGAAATCCGCCTAAATCAAGAAACTCGGCTCTTCGATTCAAGAAAAAATCGGATCGAATAAGGAGTATTTTTTCTTGTCAATGTTAATACGAGTCTGGACTTTTTTTCCTAGTGTTTGCTGAGCCCTCTACGTGTTGTGAAAAGTCACAGCTGGAATTTCACTTTCAGATTTTAGATGCTGATACATTTAGTAATGCTCCGTGGAATGTTTGAAGTTTAGGAATAACATTTTTTGGTTTTTCCTCTAAATAATTCTAGCGGCTCTGAGGTTCATCTCTGTGATCGAGTTTAGAGGAACTGCGAGCCGATTGTTGAAATTGATGGACAAAGCGATTCACAAAGAAGACAAAAGGGATATGAAGGGATCCTATTGGTGGAAGCGGGTGTTTGCAACAGACAAATGTTGTGGGTAATAGATTAACTAACAGCAAACCACAAGAGGTCCGATAGTATTAGTCCATAATTTTCTCATTTAGTATCAGAACCACCCATTTCGACCAATAGGATCGCTCCATGCTCCTTATGCCTTCATTACCTAGAGCTGTGTCTGTCAACTTCAACTGTTTACGTCCACAGTCGAGAGGGTGTACGGTCTTTACGCCCACCGCCTACGAAATGATTTTTTTGAACTTTTTTTTAACAAGTTTCTTGGATTTTTCACAAAATGATGCGTTTAAGAAACTATTCCACATCCCAAAATTCCTCGCTACAGCCCAATATCAGTTGAGAGTTCACTGAAAAAAAAAACGTGCTTGGCTCAAGCATGCTGATTCTTGAATTTGCCGCTAAGATTTTGTTTTACCTTGATTTCAGCTTATTTTTTCTGGATGCACGAAAAATAATGATTGGGTTAACCAAAAAAGAAGTTAATATTAAGCAGCACAATTCATGATTTAAGAAAAAATACATCTTGGCGGCAAATTTAAGATTTTTTTTTCAGTGTTCCGTAAGAAGACATATTCTCTTCAATCGATCGTTACGTAATGTTCGAGTACCCCTTATACTCTTTTCCCACAGAGCCGTAGACTAAATCGTCGCCTGCCTGACATAAAGGCGTAACTACACCCTAAAATGAACCCTGCGGGCTGATTATTGAAATTGATGGACAAAGCAATAGACAAAGAAGACAAAATGGATATGGAGGGATCCTATTGGTGGAAGCGGGTGGTTGCAATGGACAAAGAACGTAGGTAATAGACAAGCTAACGGCAACCGACGAGAGACCCGATAGTTAGTCCATCATTTACCCCCTTAGTCTATAAGAACCACCCATTTCAACCAATAGGGTCGCCCTATACTGTTGTGGGAACGCTTAAGTCTTTACAGGCTTAAGTTTCCCTTATTCGGCTCCATAGATGAGGCGTGCTTTGCGTCATGGCTTTTCGTGAGAATTCACGGATTTCCATGGCCAGCGATAGAGATAGGTCCGTCGGAAGTTAGCGCTTGTTTATGTCTAAACGTGAAGCCTCAGTGTCGCGGAAGTGCACACGTTTTGACATAAAAAGATTCGGTGATCACATGGGCGAGATCAGTCTTGAGGAATAGATTCCCGGATGATCCGGTCAGCCCCCGTGAGTGTAGCTTGAAAGATTAGAGATATACATATTCATTGTTCATTATTCATATATTCATTGTGTTCTTCATTTGTGCGCGATCCCCCCCACAACAATACTCCTTATGTCTGTTTTGTCTATTTTTCAATAATCGGCCCGCTGTCGTTCGTACTTTTCAATGCTTTTTCAGGCTCATCCAAATGTGCAGTTACGCCTTTATGTCAGACGAACGACGAAGTAACTTAAGAAAACCTCAACGAAGGACCAAAACCACGAACATTTTCCTGGCAGATCTGTCAATGCCGTCATAGGAGACCGCGGTCCAGGCTGGCCGTGGGTGCCGACAAAAAAGCATCGGTAAACGGGAGCCGAGGCCGCGAGCCACGAAACTCGGCCCGGCTCGGCCGGCTCGGGAGCAAAGGCTCGGGGAGTGAGTCGCATCCCGACCATTAATCATTCATTGACTCGCGCGAGATGAGTCTCGTTCTTACGACAGCCCGACCGCCGCGCCGCGCCGGAGTTTGTTATCGGACGTGTAATGAATTCACACGGGATAAATGAATGAATGAAATGAATGGAATGAATGAGTGAGTGTGTGAATGAGCGCCCACCGCAGAGCTCCAAGCTACCGATGGAAAAACCCCGTAAGGACCCTCGGACATTGCCATGTTTTCTTTGGAAAACTACACTGGAAAAAAAATAAAAAAAAAAAAANAAAAAAAAAAAAAAAAAAAAAAAAAAAAAAAAAAAAAAAAAAAAAAAAAAAATTGGATCTAGAGTCCAGACTCTTGAAAACATTGACAAGAAAAAATACTCTTGATTCACTCGGATTTTTGCTTGAATCAAAACGAAATCAGATTAAATTAAGAGGCTTGGTTCTTGATTTAAGCTAGTTGCTGATTGAATCAAGAGTACTTTTTCTTGTCGATGTTTTAGAGTCTGGACTCTAAATCCACTGTGTTTTTTTTCCAGTGAAACATGAATTTTCTGGGAAACATTTTTTCATCGTGTGTTAATGAGCGCCCACCGCGGAGCTCCGCGCTACCGATGGAAAAACCTCGTAAGAGCCCTCGGACATTGCCATGTTTTCTGTGGTAAAATTGAATTTCTTTTAATAAAATTTTTAGAGCTCCGCGCTATCCAAGGAAAAACGCCGTCAAGACTCTCGGACATTGCCATGTTTTCTTTGGTAAACATGAATTTTCTGGAAAACATGTTTTCATCGTGTGTAGATGGGTGCGGTGGCGTTTGCGGACGTGGCGTTTGCGGATTCTAAGAATCGGGTGGCGTTTGCGGATTCTCATATTTCGACGGTGGCGATTGCGGACAGGTGGAACAGGGCCGGTGGACTTTGCGGACCAGAGAATTTCGGCGGTGGCGATTGCGGACGGAGGGGTAGGCACCTACATATGCTGCCTCCCACCCCTGCGCTGTGTATTAAAGAGAAAAATTACCGGAAAGGCTCTGGATTCCTTTTTGTGGATGTAGAATGTAAAAAATATTAGCATTAAACATTAGTATTATATTAGTATAAAAACATAATGAGCAGTAAACATACAGTAAATTTTTAAAAAAGGCATATCAGAAATCAAGAAACTGAAAAATCGTCAGTTTCAGTCCATTTTTAGTATGAAAAATATGTTGTAAATTCTAGTCCTGAATTCCTTAATGTCAAAAAATTACATACGAAAAATGAAAACACTTATTTTAATTTTTTGACTTTAAGGAATTCAGGACTAGAATTTACAACATATTTTTCATACTAAAAATGGACTGAAACTGACGATTTTTCAGTTTCTTGATTTCTGATATGCCTTTTTTAAAAATTTACTGTATGTTCACTGCTCATTATGTTTTTATACTAATATAATACTAATGTTTGATGCTAATATTTTTTACATTCTACATCCACAAAAAGGAATCCAGAGCCTTTCCGGTAATTTTTCTCTTTAATACACAGCGCAGGGGTGGGAGGCAGCATATGTAGGTGCCTACCCCTCCGTCCGCAATCGCCACCGCCGAAATTCTCTGGTCCGCAAAGTCCACCGGCCCTGTTCCACCTGTCCGCAATCGCCACCGTCAAAATATGAGAATCCGCAAACGCCACCCGATTCTTAGAATCCGCAAACGCCACGTCCGCAAACGCCACCGCACCGTGTAGATGAGCGCCCATCGCGGAGCCCCGCGCCTCTGAGGGAAAAACCCCGTAAGAACCCTCGGCAGGGCCGGATTTACCTACTTGCCGCCCATGGGCCGCTTGTATTTTGCCGCTCCATTTTTATTCGTTTTGAAACGTCAATGAAAACCATCAAGTGAGCGTGCCGGAGGGGGAGGGGTGCATAAGACGCGTTCACTCGTGTTGGGCACATTTTTTGTGAAAGCCCTGTCAACACTACTAGCAAAAGTTCACCGAACTTCGCGGGAAAGTTAAGTTCCGTAAACCTATCTCCGTGTGGACAAGGCCCTCCATTTATATGAAATGAACGAAAAAATTATGAAAGAACAAACATAAATGAGTTTTAATAATTTTAACTTCCGCCGCCGCGCCGCGCTGACCGCACTGTGCTTGGCGCAATGCGTGAAGTATTCATGCAGTCTTGCAGGCGCTATGCATTTCACGTCGACCGCTGCTGACTGCACTAAGTTTGACGCAATACGTGAAGTATTCATGCAGTCTTGCAGGCGCTTGCGCTATGCGTTTCGCGTCGACCGCTGCTGACCGCACTGCGTTTGACACAATGCGTGAGGTATTCATGCAGTCTTGTAGGCGCTATGCGTTTCACGTCAACCGCTGTTGACCGCACTGCTTTTGACGCAATGCTTGAAATATTCATGCAGTCTTGTAGTCGCTAATATATGTTACATGCCGACCGTCACTCCGAGGGCTTCTCCATTTCATCTCAAGTCCTCGTCATCATTGCTCTCTGCGCCGCGCCGTTTCAGGCCAAATTGCGTGTTTGGTTTCTCTCTTAACTCGACTAATTAAAGGTGCTGTCACTTGTATCACTGGAAGACGACAAAATTAGAAATTACTATACTCTCAGGAAATGAGAGATTTTGCCGCCTTTTCTCATTAGTATTTTGTTTTTCTAAATTCGATTTTTTTTATACCTACACTTTAAAAAATTGCAAATTTTTGCCGCCTCTTAGATTTGCCGCCATGGGCCGCGGCTCATGTGGCCACCCCCTTAATCCGGCCCTGACCCTCGCTCGGATATTGCCATGTTTTCTTCAGTAAACATGAATTGGACCAAGTTCATCAAAAAGGGACCAACCCACTTTTTTGAAAAAATTGAGTTAGGAATGTTTTTGAGTTCCGGTAGTCGTATATTTTCTTCTGTCAAAAACTCGTAGTCGGAAAATAAAAATTAGTTGATCAGAAGAAGGGTTAAAGTTTATTTTCTACATTGAGTCTGATGGAGGAATAACTTCATAAATTTCAATTAGAGTCAGCAAATTTTTGAAAAAATTGGCGCTCGAAATTTTTTACTCTAATGACAATTGTAAATCCACCGCAATTTTACCACCTTATTAGCTGGGAGCCTAATACAGAAGAAACGATACAAAAATAAATGAGACATTGTTAATCCCTACAAAGAAAATGTGTTGATTTCCACGTAAAAATCACGATGTGATTCGATAAATTAAAAGACTGTAATCTACTCTAAAACCTAATAGGTCATTTATAAAGCGTAGAGTCCAGGAAGAGCTAGCATGAGTGGAACGATTCCCAGTAATATAAGAGCAATAATATTTTACAGCCATCGTAATTAATGCGGGTGAGTAAAGGTACCCTTTCTCCGAGCTTTCGACCACGCGAATTTCTTAATTACATAACCGCGACGCATGGTTATAACTTGTATCCCTTCACGACCTTCCTACCCTCCCCCTACCTCCGGCACCGTTTGCGTAAAGGCTCTCTCTTTTGAAATAGTGTCGCGTTGTCGTCACCTCAAAGGGTCATGTGTAGTCTTCCGCTTCCGCTGTTGCGGTCATACCACGGCAAAATCCAGGCAAGGGTGGTCGTAATTGCATCGTAAAATTCTCACTCCTCTGACAAAAGAGCGTAAGTCTTTTTTCACATAAGCCCCGGAAAGCATAGGGTTATATGGGACATAGGGCTCACATAGAAATTGAGATACGTCCTTACGTCAGAGGAACGATGAATTGTCGTGTGACAATCGCCGAAAAAAATTAAGGTCTCAACAGAGGAAATAGCTAACAGTTCGGTGCTTAGGGGAGAATTTATGTTTTTGAAAGTTAATTGACAGACATTTTTCAGTGAAAAATGTCGCCATTTATTCTTCCTATTTTGGTGGTTTTATTTTTAAAACAATTGGTCGGTCAGCGACATTTTTTTTAAAAAAATGAAAGCTCAAAAGAGATGCACTGGAAAGACGTCACGTAACAATCGCCGTAAAAATTGAGGTTTAAAATTCGGAAACAGCTTAAATTTCGTATTCTGCAAAAACATGCCTCGAGAGTAGAAGAAAGTTATTTTAGTAAAATGTTTTTTCTTATCCTACTTCGGTATTTCCATCCAAAATATTGTTTTTTCATGTCTCTTCAGCAAAATATTTTAAACTTGCCTGTTTTGATTGCCTGTGACTTAAGAAAGGACGAGTCAATTTTCGTGCAACCTATGGTGCTTATGTAGTTTTATTTTTAACATTAAGAGCTAGTCCGAGCGCAAAATTGAACAATCATATATTTACATTTATATTACAAAAGTATTTAATGAGATACACCAATAAATTACTTAAACAGAACAAAGTTGTGTCACCCTGAAAAATGTCAATTTACTGTATAAAACGACGTTTCAATGAAAATAATTCTAGTAGCATTTGTGCATATAAAACCAAGAAATTACGGTTTTAAATGTTTTATTCTTTTTAAATAATAATATTTTATTCTATTGAATCATTAAAGACAGTCATCAGTAGATACTTGTGTAACTCTTCTTTTTATTCAATTACACTTTTCGTAAACTTAAAGTGTATAATTTTTTTTTTAATTCGTTTTTTCACAAAACTGTTTGCAGTTTTTACTTTTTTCACAATTTAAAATAGGTTTTCCTGCTGATTGAACTTTTTCAACTTGAAGATAACGAGTTTTAAATATCCAACATTCTAAACTCTATTTCTATTAATGATTGAATTTAAAGCATCGAGAAAAATCAGAACCCAGCGTCACTTTCTCTTCATTGACCTCGAAGAAGAAAGGAGTCATGTTTGTCAACCCTCCTCACACAAAGCGCCCGTAAAATATCATCCCCTTCCCTTTTCCCGCACATCGAATCCCAGCTTTTCCGGCGCAGGAGGCAACCCCGATGCGGCACTCGATAAGCGGAGGTGAAAGCACTAAAATATCACCCGGAAAGGGTAAGAAGTCTCTTGAAGATATAATAAAGGGATACGATTTCTTGGAGGAGTCCAGGTAATCTATAATGCACAGCGAGCTGAAGAGGGCGCCGCGCAGTGTACTTGGTCCCGATCCTATATAAGGTACACAGAGAATATAGGGGTGTACGCCGGGTTATGGATCAGATCCAAGTTGGATACTCCTCGTAGCCGGAGGGATGAATGATCCACGGCGTTTCTTATGTTTGCCCCCTCCAGGCAGCGCGAAGAAAGGGACTACATCATATTGTTTGGCAAGCTCCTCTTTATTCAACCCCGGAGTACAAAGAAACGCTCAACTAGGATTTTTATTTGACTCTCATCATTTTTTCCTCCCCGTTCGTCTCCCTTTTATTTTTATTTTAATAAATACAGCTTTTAACCCTTTTCCCTTTCGAATCCGAGCGGGCGAGGATGAGTCGGAGCGGGAATTGTTCTAATGATATTTATGGAGTTTCATTCACTGATCTGGTTGTTCGGCTCCGCCCAGTTCCTTTCGGCCCCGTGGTTAGCTTTCTTCTTTCGTTTCTTTAAGGCGTAAGATTTCGAGATCAAAAGCAAGAGCGTCATTTCAGCCAAACCTTGAGAAGAGAAGGGGGGGGGACTTTGTTCGGTGAAGGTGAAATTTTCTCGAGAAGAGAGCAAAACTTGAAAAATTTGCAAAAGCACTAAAATTTATCAAAAATCACTGAAATGAACTCGAAAAGAAGGTCAACTGTTAAATACGGAAAGGAGGATATTATTTCCCTCGCTCTCCCGGGCGATGTTTTTGATCTAAGAGCATTTGCAGAAAGGAACCAAGCCACATCAGCTATTGCCAAATTTAAGTGGGTAATTGCATTATTTTACGTGAGCCTGATTCTTCGGATTTTTGTGAAAATTTTGGTGAATTTTCTTCATATTACGAGGCAAATTCCTGAAAATTCTCCGAGGGATCTGCACAAACATAATTTTGTAAAAAATTCAACTGAGCGGTTAAATTTGGCAATAACAGATGTGGCTTGGTTCTTTTCTGGTAAACGCGGTTTATTTGAGACTCAATTCGTATGGGAAGACTAAAATGTGCACATTTAAAAACAGACGTATCTACAGGAACTACAGGATTTTTACTAGCACATTCTTGAAAGGAAAATTCTTGTCATGGTACTCGTAATTTTGAAAGAATACACCATAGTTGCTGAAATTGTTACATGAGTAAACGATGAGGATGATGTTGAATCAGCCAACAAGTTTCTTTGTTACATGAAAAGGTCGCCACAAAAAGTCCAAACAGACCTCTCTGCTCTTCTAAAATGGAAAAATACGTACTGAGACGTCAAAGGGAAAGCATATAACGCACATACAGTGCATTATGAGGAATTCCAGATGAGGAGATAGAATGAATGACGTGGCTGTTAAAATAACCGGTGTTTGCGGCTCGACTACGGGTGATGTAATTTACAACGCGGCGACAACACGCTTTGCCACGAAAAGCTTGCTTTTCCAGGCACTCGCTGAGATTCGAATAGATTTATTGCCCTACGCAATCATGCAACAGGTTCCCTATGCCTACTCTGAAACATTACGCCCGCTGTTTGAGCAAACGCGTACCCTTTCGAGGGCATATGCTTTCTATGATTTCTTACTGTTTCTCTACACGCCAAAATATGCACCGAAAAAAAAGTCATGCTGATTCAACATTCTGAATGTAAAAATCGTGCGAGAACATGCGTGTTTTCCGACTTTAGCCATTGATATGGGACATAGTGACGCTTTGGCACGCCATAAAATTGATGGGTAGGTATTTTTAATCATACGGAGTCATTACGACTCCCAGAGTGTTTATAGATAACCAATAATCGAGTTTTTTTTGTAAAGTGATCACTGGTCAGAGCATGAGATAATTGGTACATTGTATGTAAATTCAAGAACTTCGAAACAAGAACATCGAAAGGTGAAACTTCTCAAAATCAAAGTGAACACGACCAACCTGCTGCTTACAACTGTCACTGTTCCCAAGCCGCTCTAATTGTCTAACTGAATGTTGTTGAGGTGAACCAGTCATAGCGTAGGAAGTAAAGCAAAGTTGTATTGTTCATACCTTCAAGACCGAAAGAACGTGGTCCATTCTGCAAGCAACTGTTGCTGCTCTCAAACTGTTCAAGCTGACTCCAGTTTAAACAGTTGACAAAGATTTTCAGTGCCGGCCGGACCATTTAGTTGCAACAAATGGTACATATTTTGCACGCAACTATTAAAGCTCACAAGACGCTCACATTGCCTAAGCAGCTCATTGAAGGAGAACTGGCCACAGTGCGGGATGTAAGAGTAAGCTTTCCTCTTAGATAGTGTATCGCGCTTTCGCCAGTTTGCCTTCAATAATCTGACTAGGCAATGTGGGTGTCGCGGGAGCTGTAATAGTTGCGTATAGCAGACTGACCACGTTCATATGAACACGAAACCAAGAAACCACTCAAGCTGCGCCGTGAATGTCACATCCGTTGTGTATTGTCAAAA
Source organism: Bemisia tabaci (assembly GCF_001854935.1). NCBI lineage: Eukaryota > Metazoa > Arthropoda > Insecta > Hemiptera > Aleyrodidae > Bemisia > Bemisia tabaci. The sequence goes on from NW_017547290.1 coordinate 608,158, forward strand.
ATCACACCATTATTTACATTATTAGGCGTAATATCATGGCGATCGATGGATCCAATAATTTTTTACTGTCCTCGATCATCTTACCAATATTCTAAGTCCCACGCAAGTCACCATTTTCCTGGTAGGGCAAGAGTATAAGAGACTACGTTCGCTCATTCTTAAATACATAAAATTGATAGCATATTGAAAGTGACTCTACTAAACATTTCACTTCCGTAGAGTGAGCTCTTTTTTCCCCGTGGATGGTTAAAATACAAATAACTATAGTTTAACTGGTTTAATTTGCAAAACCCGGAGTAAATTTTTTTCCCAAATTTTTACTGATAAAATTTTCTGTTAGAACTAGTTTCAACAACTTGTCTTCGATAAAAATCCCAATACTTTATTTCTATCCGTTTCTTACGGTAACTTTTAGTCGAAACTAATTTCAAAAAGGAAGTTTATAGGTTAAAGCCCAAAACAATATTACTCAAGAAAGATATATCAAGTATCAATAAAGGGATATATTGATTGAAATTTTTAAAAACTTGACTAAAATTTGTTCTGGTTACTGCATACTTTAATACTCGAAACCAACACAATCTTAAGAACGCACAGGCTTAAAAAGCCAATTTAAAGAAAAATTAAAGTTGTTTTTAAAAAAATCACTTGCGACTATTTTTTAATTAAAAAATAAATCAAATGATTAAAAAATTCAATAATTTATTTAAAAAATCGTCGCGGAAAGGTTTTCTTAAGAAACTTTAATTTTTTTTAAAATTAGTTTATTATTTATCTTAACCTGTGCTGAAATAAGGTTTCCTATTTTATAAAACGCAAATGATTCAGTTTCGTTCACCTCAGTTTCCGACACACTTTTCACGTTTCACGAGTGCGATAATAACCAGGAACTCGAAAAATAGCGAAATCCGGTATCATTTTCGCGTCACCGTTTCCGTCCGCAACATTTCCCAACAATCACCTATTCTGCCGTGCTAAGGCAGAACGCCGTATGAGCCTTTAGACGTTGCCAAATTTCCTTCAATAAAAACTTAATTTACAAGGAAAATGGTGAATATTTTTCTTTAATTTTTTCAGACAATTTTGTTCGCAATTTCATCTAAAACGTCTGAAAGTTTCAAAGAAATATATACGCACGATTTTCCTCCAAAATACATGTTTCATTCGGGGCAATTCGGCAACTCTCGAATGTTCATACGGCGCTTTTCCTTAGCACGGCAGTATTCCTCCACGTCAGGCTGCGAAGCTCAAGCACCCAGCACCCAGCCCGCCACATGGCAATCGCAGATGTCTCCGGGTCTCCGGGAGGACAGCGCCGGGTCCGAGGACGAAATGAAAAAAAGGGAAATCCAGGGGAAAGGGGGAAAAAAGCGGAGGCGCGCGGGAGAGGGTTCGTGCCGGGCCAGGGCCGGGCCTCAACCCCGTTATTAACAGTCATCAGCGGTAATAGCAGGCTACACGCGGCTAATGGAAAAATACACGCATGCAGGCGCCCATTACTATTACAAGTCTTCCATTTTACAACTTCGACCGATCTACCATTCCGAATCGTGGTTGCGGTCCCCGCATAGCAACCGACTTTGATCGTTCGATGGTGGGGGCTCCAATTACACCCTCCACTCCCCTCCCCCAGCGGTTGACTTGTCGGATATATTTTTATTCCATGTGGCTTATGTACCTCACACAATTGGTGTGAGTTCGGAAAGATAGATGGACAAAATATACGTGCACCGCACCTTCAAGAAAAGACAAAACATCATACTTTTGCTGACTCAGTAATATCTGATGATGGGCAGAAACGTCTCTGCTTAATGCTGGCTGATGAATGTTGTGTCGGGCGATTTGCGAAGTTAGTTTGTCAAACGGAGCCTCATTCGTTGGACAAATTGCTCAACAAGTCATTCATCAGTTGGACCACATTTTGCGACAAGAAACCCTTATTTTGGACTCATCTTAGAAACAAAATAAATGCCATTGGCTTCCCTATGCAGAGAGGTGCTTTTATTAAAGAGTCAGAGATAGTGGTTCCTTATCGCAGAATGAAATCCAATTAGATTTTTTCCCAAGGCACTTAATAAAATGCCCGATTTATTTGCCCCGGGCATTTTATTAAGTGCCTAACTATTGTTTAATTTAATAGTTTATACTATTATTTAACTATTTGCCTACGACATATTGACGATGCATTTTACTTATCAATCTCGCGAAGTAAAAGTAAATTGCATATTTTAGAGTCAATTCATCCCTACTTTTTTATGCGTCCACGAGGACCCTTGTTGTCTTTTCGAGTCTCCCAGCGGGTTGAATGTGCTGAGAGGGAGGTCTTTTTCGCCCTTTTCCCGATTAAAATTAGCGAATTCAGCAGCATTTGGGCAGCTATGGACACATTGAGAGGTGCGTTGCCCACTGCTACTTGATTGATTATCTCCTATTACAATTACAACAGCCGTTGAAACACTTGAAATCCTTCAGCCTCCCTTCCCTTCCCTCATCGCCTACCACTGCCGTTTCATTTCCTAAAATCACCCTCTCCTCTTGAAGATCCGCAGGTCCACCTCTTAAAATTAGCTATATTCACGTTAAAACGATTGCCTTCCTCTCTAAGTCACACCTTTTCAATTGGCTGGAATTAAGGCGCTGGGGTAGTAAGAAATTCCAAATGAAAAAAATAGAGGAAAAATCAGTTCAGCGGACTGATTATTGAAATTGATAGACAAAGCGGTAGACAAAGAACACATAGAGAGTATGGAGTGATCTTATTGTTTGGAATGCATAGTTTCTATAGACTAAGGGAAAAAATGATGGACTAACTATAGGGTCTCTTGTAAGTTGCTAGTTAGTCTATTACCTACCTCCTTTGTCTATTGCAACCACCCGCTTCGGCCGATAGGATCCTTCCGTATTCCTTTTGTCTTCTTTGTCCATAGCTTTATCTATCAATTTCAATAATCAGCCCGCAGCTGGCTACTATGATTCAGTCAGTATCCGGGAAATTTTCAACAAAGGTCGAAACAAAATTAATTTATTCATTTTTTTCTTAGAACTGTTTTCTAAAATAGTGTTACATAGCGAAGGAGGTCCAATCTGAGATGATGATCATCACATTATAGTGAAGTCGTAGAGCAAAGAGGATGGCAAGTTGGGAAAAGGGTGCGAGAAAAAATGGGCGTTTGCTAAAATAAAGAAAAAAGAAGAAGAAGAATAAAGGCACTTATAAATGAACATGACTACGCACTATGGTATGCATGGCTACAGTGAGCGATCCCCGACCAAATTTAAACACCTCATTTAAAATAATAATTAGCCACAAAGCTCGCGAAACAATACAATTTCATAGAAGCCTCTGAAAGGCCAAAAAAAGCATTCATTTTACAATGGGTGGAAAATACGGGATGCACAAAGCCGCAGAGGTACGTGAAAGCTCAGAACTACAATAAGAAAGGCGCGAAGCACAACAAAAAGCTTCGTGCATTTGGGGATTCCACGGATCTGAGCTACTTTCAACGTCTACACTGCTGCGCTAGGGAAAAACAGCGTGTGAGCCATCAAACGTTGCCAAATTTCCTCTCAGAAATTACAAATTTCAAGGGATTTCCTTTCAGGTTACTGTGTCTAAGTGGAACGTAATCACTAACTGACCGTTAGTCTGTTTCTATCTACACGTAGTAAGATATATAAAACAGAAAATAAGTGAAATCTTTAGGTAGATAGTCACTTAGGAAAAGGGCACCTACGTGTATTATCATGCATAGTGTAAATCCTATAACATGTGTTTCAAATTACGTGTTCTGCGTTGATGCTGTCAAAAATAATAAATACTGATAAGTTAGCTTGGTAATTTGCAAACATCCTTTTGCATCCCTTCACTTATTTTTCACTCTTACACACATTCTTGACTTTCGAACTAACACTTAATGAAAGGTCAAAGGCTTAAATATCTCTAAAAAGCAGTACTTTCTAAAAGACTTGTAGCTTTTCAGAGAGTTTTCTAGCATTATGAAAACTTGCTAGCATATTTTTTCCAATTTTTTCAGAAAATTCACTGTGGAATTGAGTCTACAATACCAAAAATTGTAAGGTAAATACTCGTGGATTTACTCAAAAATAAGGGTTTTTTCGAAGGCTACTCGACAACTTCTAAAAGTCCATACGACGTTTTTCCTTAGTACACGCGGAAGGCGAGGCGAAAATAAAAAGGAGCGAAAAACTAATTGAAATTACTCACAGACTCGGCGAGCTTTTAAAAAGTTAAGTGCGCGGCGAGGGAAGAATCAAAACCGCCCCTTTCAACTTTCATTTATTAATAAAAAATAAACCCTTGCCGTGTTCCCTCCGGCTCGCTTCCTGGGGCGATATGAAGAGTATAATAACTCCCCGACATCCGAGCATATAATATTAGGTATACTTTTGTGCTTTATCAGCTCCGGTTGCGACTACCCTTTCGCCCTGCTAAGGAACCCTGATTAGAGCCAAGTCCTACGGAACTTTTATTCGGAAAACCGGCCCTGGCGAAAGCTGCTTCCTTTCTAAACGCGCGCGGTCGGCCTCACGCTGGCTTCGGGAAATTAGATAAATCCACATCCTCGTTTCGATGTCCTCCTGTTGCCAGTTTTCGTAACAACTGGGTTGGATTTGGGAGGAAAGAGGTGAGGAGGTTAAGTTCACACATAGAAAAAATACAAAAACAGAGGCAAATACATTTTGATTACATTTTACAATAAGGAACCACTATCTCTGCCTCTCCCGTAAAAGCACATACCTGCAAATGGAAACCAATGGCATATATGTTGTTTTTATAAAGAGCCAAAAATTGTGGTTCCTCGTTGCAAAATTTAATCCATTTAAGGGTTCCCTTTTTCATAAGATTCAATGGGGCGGCTTACAAGCAAGGATTTAAGTTTTAGTACATTAAATAAATTTTAATCATACATTTAAATATACATGTCACATTGTCACAATTATCATTTCAGTAATGGGTTTATTAATCTTCATTTATATAGTAATTAGAAATGAATTGATCAACAATCTGGAGAAATACTCAACTTTCGAGTGTGATATAGATTTAATAAGGTTACTATACGGCTATCATTCTCTCTCAATAATCTGAAAACTCAGACTTTAAAAACTTAATTAAGATATTATTAATTTCACATATTAAAATTGTATAAACTACTTAGATATAATTAATTATGATATTTGGATTAATAGTAATTGAAACGTAAGAAATGAACAGTACGTCCGTATTTGAATCAGTGAGTTCGATAGCACACCAACTCGGAAAAAAAGAATTGTTCAGGAAACACCTAAAACTGCGCAGCGGGCGAAGAAGTTAGTATAAGAAAAACCTTTTTGGTGCCAAAGGACAAGTACTTAGGGGCTTTATAAAGCACCAAGTTGAAATCGATACACCATGTTTGATGACAGAAAATTAAGCGTTTAAAAATTTCTGAGTTGGTGTGTTTTTGTTCTCACCGACTTTCAGATACTGATTTTTCATAGTCTGCCCAGAAAAACTTATATTTTTCGACCTGAATCACGCTTGAACATTTACAAAACTTGTTGGTACAAGGTGTACTGAACCGAAAAAAGAAAACCGCAAAATCGGATGGTCACCTGTTTCCCTTGAACTGGCCAAAAATTGGTATTTCCAATGAAATATTTCGATTTTTCCCTTTTCCCGCGGTCGCTATTTCGAGCACTTCCGATTGCAATTTCGAAATTTCCTTTTGCGTGCAGATGCTTTTATCCATGAGTGTTACTAAACCGTAAAAAAGTGCAAATCGGAAAAAACCCGAGTTGGTTTGTTTTCGAACTCACTGATTCATTTGGGATGCTAAGAATGTCTCTTAGTTCTTAGTTACTAGCCTTGTCTCTGCGATTTTCCCTTGTTTCTCATTTGCGATTTAACGCACAGTAAAACAGCGAACCCCTCCCGGCCCTCCCCCCTCCCTAATTAGCGCGTTACGTTGCACATGTACACTACGAGGCATCAGATTTAAACAGATGGAGAGGAGCTTAGTAGCCACACCAGCTACCCCCAATCCTGGACACATTGGTAGTGCATAGAGTTTCCATCGCTTTTCCCGCCCGTTGATAAAGAGAGGCTCAGAGAATTTCGTCGACTTTCTGACATAAGGACGTAACCACACTTTGCATTGAGCCGTGTATCTATATATCTCAATGCTTTCTCGGGCTCATCTCTAGGTGTACTTGCGCCCTTTCGCCAGCCGAGGGACAATTTATAAATCAAAACCGGAAAGAAGGCGTGCAGGAATCCGGAGACCCCGGAGACTTCCCGAGTGACCAATGTCACACAAAATATCCTCCGTCCGATGCCCCCCCCCCCATCCTGCTGTCCCCTGACGTGATGGAGCGGCCCCGAGGGAACCACCTGGAACATAGCTCTCGACTTCCTTCGAGTGACCTTTTAAGACGCTTTTTCACAACTTCATGCTAGCTTAATCCCTCTCCTCTCTCGACCAAAACTCGAAAAGAGGAAAAAAATATTGACTCACGCACGCACGTAATTGAACTCATGGTACATCCATGGATGAAGTCTACACGGAAAAGAAAAACCTCGTGCGTGGTACCCGAAGTTTAGGTCATATGGATCTCTGAAGTTTTCAGATTGAGCATCTGAACACTTTAGGTCTAGCTGTCGAGGTTCGGATCATACATCTGAAACTTACATCTGAAGTACTTCAGATGTGAGAACCGAAGTTTTTCGGATGTGAGAACCGAAGTTTTTCGGATGTGAAAACCGAAGTTTTTCGGATGTGAAAACCGAAGTACTTCAGATGTAAGAACTGAAGTTTCAGATGTGTGATCCAAACCTCAGTAGCTGGACCATAAGTGTTCGGAAGCTCAATCCGAAAACTTCAGAGATCAAGAGTGGCGGTAGCCACCCCCGGTCGAGGAAAATGACGTCCTACTAAAGTCCCGATAACAAACGGGTGGCCGACACTCTTAGTCACAGGCAACTCCCTTAACTTGAAAATTGATTCGATTGCCATTCGACTGCAGCCCAAACGACGGCACGGATTCCTACGATCTTGGTGTCTACGGAAGCATCTCAATTAGGACTACAAAGTGGAAGAGTTTCAATAAGATCCATTGAGTTTTCAAAAAGTTATAAGCACTTAATGACCCAAAACAAGGAAAATTTTACTTTTTACTTTGCCGGGAAATTTGAATTTCAAGAATCCAGGGTACTGAGA
>NW_017547290.1:626439-685555 GCF_001854935.1 Bemisia tabaci
AAAATTTCAGTTGACATCCTCGACCGATTTTGTGATTTCAAGTTCATTCGAGGGATTTATCTCAAAATCGGTTTTTTGTTTGCTTTTGGCAAGGTTTTTTTGTGTTTGTTTTTGTATTTTTCATTTTAATTTTTTCCTTTCGAGTAAGTTTTTGGACATTTTTGATAGATTATTCTTAGTGGACTTTGGGAATTCATCAAAGGTTTTTGCCTATCTTATACTTAATTAAAAGGAAGTGACACGTCAATTTCCTCGACCGGATTTTTTGCCCGAAAAATGTTTTTGAGGGTTTTTGTAGTTTCCATATGACCTAAACTTCGGGTTCCACGCACGAGATTTTTTTCTCCGTGTAGGGTTCACTCTCTTTAATTTATTTGAAAAAGGTGGAAATTTGTGGTCCCAAGAATAATATCTTCAGAGACAGTCAATCCCTCATATTTTGCTAAAGTTTCCAATACCTCAAACTTGCCCACTCGGGGTCCAACGGGCCCTTGAGGCCGGCTGGGCCGCAACCAATGGGCGTGACCTCAGTTTCCGAAGTATTCTCCCGACGGCCGGCAACCAGGAGTCACATTTTTCCGGCAGCATCGAAAGCCAGTCACGAAAGAAAGAGTTGGGTCGCGCCGCGGTGAGGCAATATATTATTAAATTTACATTACTGCCCAGACTTAACAACTTAATAGCCGAGTGAAAAAAAAATGAAACCGAACAGCGCCGTGATTGGCCGAGCGATCCGCGGTGGTTGAACCATGGCGTGTCAGAGATGGAACCGCTGCCGCCAGCATCACGAGATTATTCGCTGATTTTTACTGATTTTATAGTGATTTTTCCCACGATTTGGCAATTCTGGAAGGAGCTCGACCTCCAACTTCCACGAGGAATACCTGAATCGAAGGAGGTGAGCTTGGAGTTTCCTTCAGTTCGACCTTAGAATTAATCATGCCGTGTTTTTCCTTTGTTTTTCAATATTTATGGATTATTTTTATCTCCTGTTAAATTCCACTCGAACCGAACAATCATCGGATCGTTGACTTCTGAATTAAATAAATGGACTTGTTTTAGTTGTGAACTTTTTCATGAATTGTGGCCCTACTTAACCTCCTGAGATTCTCGAAATAAAGTAGCGACTGCAAGTTTTTCACTTGATGCTTTCAGTGGTAGCGAGGACCCAATATAACTCAACGTCTTAAAAATTCAAACGTGAAATACAATGGTTAGAGCATGTTTTTCTCCGTTTTTACGCGTTATAAAAATTTAGGAATTCTTACTTACGGATTCATTGTAAGTAAACTAGGATCTTTGAAGTTAACATTTACTCAAATCATCACATTATCAACACGGATATGAATCGCCAAAAAATCGTAAACAATTCGTAATTTATATTCAAAATATCGGGATTTCTCCACTGAAACGCGATTTTTTTGGTACTTGAATTATGAGCTACGCCTATTCAAGTAGAGCAACGTATGTAGAAAATTTGTCGCAAAATGGAAACCGATCAGATGTTTATGATCTTGGCAATGTTAACGCAAAAAAATCCTAAACAATCGCAACTTACTTTCAAAATATCGCAATTCTTCCGGTGCTTGTTTTTGAGCTATGGTTGGTTGGTTATAGTAGATGCGTTTATTTGGTGCTTTTAACATCTGAGCCATTAACGCCTTAGAGGAGAGATCAAAATAGTGTAGTCCCATTCAAGTAGAGCAACGCATGCGGGAAATCGATCGCAAAACGGAAATCGCTCAGATGTTTACGGTCCTAGCGATTTTATCGCCAAAAAATCGCTAAAAATCGCAACTTATTTAAAAAACATCGCGATTTTTTCGGTTCTTGTGTTATCAGCTTTGCCCGTTCAAGTGGAGCATTGCATGTGGGAAATCGGTCGCAAAACGAAAATTGAACAAAACTGAAAGAGTGCGGGGAAAACGTGCGCTGCGGCGAAAGCAGCTAAACGTCTGGAAGGGATCGGGCTCAGATGAGGGTCGTGAGGAGATGTGAATTAACGATGGTCGGCTAACCGGCGTGACCTTTCGGAGTCAGGAGGTCCCGGTTCAATCCCCGGCACAATTTAATCAACTTTCCGTCGAGCCGCCCGCGTCTGCGTCTGCCCGCAACCGAGGCAAAAAACACTGCTCGACCGCTGCCGATGACTTTTTGCCGCTCGGTTGATCCCGATCCGCAACCTAGATGAAACGCTTCGCCGTGATAGCGGAGAGAGCAATAAGTGGATTTCTATATGAGCCATGGTTAGCACATGCTTTTATGTGTCTCGAGGTTCATCCCAGCATGCATTTAATGCTCTCTTCGCTCTCACGGCAGCTCTGTCTCTTTCGCCTTTCTCTTTTGATTCTGAGCTCGGCTATTCCATCGCTAAGAAAAAAGAATCTTCTCATCTGGACGGGACTAAGAGAGCGCTCGATGTGGAACAGGTGCAAAAAATCGGAGACTTTGACGGAAGTGGATAGCAACAGTACAAAAGCTCTTATCTCCGTTGCGATATTTCAAAATTACCGTTCCTGTTGATCGTATTCGATAGTGGTTCGATGTATCGCTCGGTTCAAAACAAAAGAACATAACCTCAAACAAGAATTTTGGGCTTTAAGTTGGAAAAGCTGAAAATGAGAAAATTCCTAACAATTTCACTCTTCAGTGCCATTTTGTACGCATAAATTGTTCTCATAAGTATCAAAAATCTATTACAAAAACCCGTTCCCTCAGATTTCTCAATTGTCTTTCGAGGATATGTTCACATGTCGAACCAATCGATACAATCTCATTTGTTTGGTTTATCGAATACGATCCATTTTATTTTTCGAAGAGGAACAAGTCAATTCAATGGTTTGGACTTTATTCAGAGTATTCCGCTAACAGAGAAGAAAACTCACGACGTTCCGCGCTTATTCTCACCAGTTCGCCTTCAATAAGTTGTTAGGCAATGTGAGTGGCTAAGGAGCAGTAATAGTTGCTTGCGACACTTTGAAGGAGTCATTAGTTTCAGTTCCAGTCCAGTGGTGACCCACTCACGATGTTCTGCGCTCAATCTCACCAGTTTGCCTTTGGTTTTGCTCTTCAGTCATTTATATGGATACTTAAAAACTTGTATGTATTGTTTCAAGCAACGTAGAATTAAATCACGTTTAAAAAAAAATTGAATTTTGAGTGATTTTACCCAGACCAGTGTTTTACAAGGGAAAAAAGTATGACAGACCAACCTAGTAAACTTTTGTAACAAAGTGATCGACCTTCTTGTAGCTTTTACTATACTCTTACCAATATCTTTAAAATATCCACCCGAGTATAGTAAAGGCTAGTAGGATTCTTTTAGTTCATTTTGTGGAGGAACAAACAAGTTCCTCGGGATGTCACAGGATTAAATTATTAATTTATTTATCCAAGTATATGACATTTTTATAATTTTCAATTAGTCCTTTGATTTGATGAGATTTCAACATCTTGACCTATCACGTGCTAAAGTTTTAGTTAGGGTGCAGCCGCGAGCATACATTCGATAAATTCTATCTTTAAAAACGAACCCAACCACCTCCGCCTTTTCAGTACCAAGTAAAATGTCGTCGAAACTGCACAGCTCGCAGTGTTAAAAATGGACCTTTGACATCCTTATTAATAAAATACATTCCTCAATTAATCTTATCTAATGCAGGATCATAGGCGTTTCAGCTACTTTAATCTCCCACACAAGCCACAATATTTCATCCCCCGCTCATAATATTACCGATTTATTTTTACGCTCCCGGTTTTTTCTTATTTTTTATTTTTATATATTTCCTTTTTTCACCCACTTTCTCTCCTTCCGCACAGAGTATTTTTAATGTCTTGTTTAAACCGCGACTCTTGTTTAACAACGTACCACGAAGAAGTTACGCCGGTCGGACGGGAAAGAGAAAAAACGACGGAGCAGGGCGAGGGGGGTGGAGGAGAGGAGGTGCGGAGGAGGGAATTAAATCGAATTGTGCTTTGAAAGAAATACTTCCACAACATTAACCAAACCATCCTTTACACGCCTCATTCTCGATTTTTTCCTCTCCCGCATTTTTTCCCCTGCCTTCCGTGTTTTTCTTTCATAGACGCTTCCTTCGCGGTTTTTTACGTTTTAAGATCAGGTTTGCTCCCTATTGAAAGTGCTTTTTTTCCTGGTTTATCTGGAATTAAAGTGATCCAACCTCCCCCCCCCCTTCCTCGAAAGCTGCCGTGCATGTACAGCTATTCATTTCGCGCGTTAATAAGAAGACATCTCTTTCACGACTCGCATGTATCTGCCTTCTCTGTATCTTAACATATCTCAAGATGGTTCTTCAGCACTTTGTAGAAAGATTCGATGGGATCAATTGATACTTTCTGGATTGTGGGGAATTTTCTAAGAATTTCCGTGTATCCTGTCAACTTGCGTGCGTGATGTATTTGAAAACAAAAATTAACAGAGAAAAATTTTGGAATAGCTTAAAAAGTACGTTCCACATGGATATCGCAAATTCCGCAATCCTTTCGATTTGCGATAGTACGACATACTTTCGTTCAAAGTAGCTCTTGAATACATTTTGTGCATTACCTCACGTTCCACGAGTTGACTTGTTCCTCGTCGAAAAAGTAAACTAGGAGCGGAGATCTTGAAAAACCGAAAAAAAAAAATCTTGAAAAAATCTAAATTTTTTTACTGATACGTAGTGTTGCACTTCAGCTATTGTATTGCCTTGGATAAGCTACACTGCGTGGTTAAGGCATCTGGATACAACTATTTCAACCTATGAGTCGGCCAAATTGCCTAATCTGCGGATTGTAGGCGCGTCGCAACCGAATGACACATTTACAATTATCTTATCTATACTATAAGCTCCAAGGCCTCCTAATTTTGCGAAACTGGTAACGCTTAGTTCCAGCGTTCTACCGGGCCGATTTTCATGATTTTTGCGGCTATCGACGGGCAATTGTCTCTAGATAAGCCAACTCTTTTCAGATTTTCAAAATATGGCCCAGGTTTTTTTATATTACGTGGTAAAGTTGCAAATTCTCCCATTTAAACAATGTAAATTTATACTTTTTGTCATAGTTCGTTTGAGCGTTCTACCGGGCCGATTTCCATGATTTTTTCGTAAATCGACAGGTAAAAGGCCCTAGATGAGCCCGCTGTAATCAGATTTTGGAAAAAGGACCCAGGTTTTTTTTAAAATCACGTTATAAAAGTGAGTGAGTTTACAGAATGCTCCGGTACTGCTACCGCTATGCGCGGGAGGATGCGCAGTGGTCGAGGAGGTTGCGCAGTAGCTGTGTAGCCTGCGCATCAGCTCTACACTTATCTACACAAGATTCGCACCGGGTACCCAACGTCAAGCGGTGGCCGAGTTGTCTAAGACATCGAATGCGTCTGCGTCTACTTTGAACTCGATGTGGGTTCGATCCCCGACTCATGAAGTCCTAATTATTACCTGATTATCATTGTTCATTGTTTTACTGCTATTTTTCATCAAGCAGTCATTCCAAACGCGTCCTTTTAATTTAAAAGTAATTTTAAGTAAAGTTTAAAATTAAAGTATGCTTCATATCGTAATTTTTTAGGGGAAAAATAAAACTAACACTGATAGGAGGGTAAAAATAGGGCCGCGAAGCGGCCCATTGATGGCGCGGAGCGCCTTCAGGGGGTTGGGCCGCGTAGCGGCCAGGGGGCGTAGCCCCCTAGTTTTGTATGGTGGGCATCCACTTTTCTGCATTATTCTTTCCGACAATATAAACAAAGTTTAACAATGCACTGATCTTTCTTCGCAACTGGCTTATCTTAAATTTCTGCGTGAAGCTTCAAGACAACACTCCCCTTGCACCGCACGCACGCCAACCCCTGGTAGAATCGTCAACAGATGACACGCGCCAATTTACCTCTATCAAACTTTCCTAGTACCGGTCTGAATCAAAGTTCTCATATCTGTTCGTGGAGGCAAAACCGGAAGAAACTTTATTTGTGGAGAAGGGTCTGTGCAGCAAACAGAATAGCGAGGGGGAAGGCTGATAAAGTCGCCTGCGTAGATGGAAAAAATACAGAATCGGAATTGCAAAACGCAAGAAAAAATAGTTCGCCCAACACTCCATTCACAACTTGCCCGAGGGCCCTAGGAGAACCGAAGAGATCAAACGTTGTTGCCAATGTTTCATATTTTATTGTCCTTCATGGACTTTTGAAAATATGAGAAATAAAGAAATACAAACTTGTGTCACTAATTCTTATTCTATGGTTTTTTTACTATTGTTTTAGGTTCCAACAAAAGGCTGATTAATGCAAGGTTACTGTAGATTGCAGTAATTTCCGTAAGCAGATAGATCGATGGCAAAACTCCAAAACCAAGTATCTCGTATGTGGTGTTTGAAAATCTCCGCTCCCATTTCATTCTTCTAAAGGAGAAGAAATCAAATTATTCCTTGATTTTTTTTCTTCTTCATTTTTTTTTCTTTAAAGTTACTTAAGGTCTTTAAATCGTTTGAGGATTCTGCAGCCTTGGACGAGCATCGGGATAGCGTCAGTACACATCCATGCTGCAGGTTTTCAAATTTTCAGGGAACAAGGCCGAGCGTAGTCTGTTTCTGCAGATCTACTCGTCAGTTCCTTGAAAACAAGTCGCCCCATCCGGGATTCGAACCCGGGACCTTTACTTGACGTTTCCATAGAGTTTCCTTCGTACAGAGAGGGAAAATCACAGAAGATTACAAAAATTGACGTTGAGTAGTTTCCTAACTAAAAAACAAAGTATGACAAAAAGTCTCTGCAACGTCACAAAACCAGATATATGATCTGCTAGGTTTACGTCATCGTCGAGATGCTTTTACAAAATGACCCAGGAATAGTGGTCCATGATTGCAAAATGTAGCTCAAATATTTTGTGTTGCATCATGTAATTTCAATCTCACACTGAAAAAAAATATGGAACATTCACCATACTCTGACATGGTACAGGATTTTTACCATATCATGGTAAGTACACCAGGACTCTGGTAAATACTACCACAATTCTGGTTATTTTCACTAAATAGTATCACTGTAAAAAATCAAGTAGACTCAAATTGTTACCATACTTTTTTACCGGTGTACTTTCCTTCAGTTTGTTTTAGCCAAACACGGAAAAAAATAGGTGGCATTTGCTATATTTTGGTTGATGTTTGGTACAACCGGAAAGTATGGAAACTTTCATCAAAATTATCGTAAAGGCAACAAAATTTTTCCTCATCGTGAAAATAATTTTGGTGGAAGTTACCATACTGCCTGGTCGTGCCGTTTTTTCACCAGAGTATGGTCAATGCTGCCTAACTTTTTTCCCGTGAATGGCTTCAATGTTCAAGTTAAGTTCGACAACTCCGAAAGCGAGGGAAGAATCCTCGAAAGTTGCATTTCCATATTCTCGAATAACCTGGGCCCCTGTTATCTTGGGGGCGGTGCGGTACGCGGATCCCACTGATAGACAGCATGAAGAAGGAATTCAGGGACACATCTCGAATCTGGAAATGTATTTATTTGCGAGCTGGGAATACCCTTGGGTTGCTTTGTCCCCTTCGTCTGCTTCTCGTCCCGACCCTATTTCGCAACTTCGCCATTCGGCGGTTTTTATCTCCCTGTTCAGCCGTCACCCACACTTAGCACTACCTTTAGCAGTTCAGCCGCAGTTCACTCACCTGACAATTTGGCCTTTTTTATGTCGACGGCCAAAGTGCGAGACCACGTGACCGCGAGGCCACCATTGCCGTGTTTCAAATTTTCCGCTTCTTTTTTATTTTTTCGAAGAGGAATAAGCTCACTTTATAGCGTGTAAAGTAGTCTAAATATTCGGCTGACAGAGAGGGAAAATCAACGTGCAATGTTTCGAAATTTCCGCACTTATTTTATTTTTTCGAAGAGGAATAAGCTCACTTTATAGCTTGTAATGTAGCCAGAATATTTGGCGGCAGAGAAAAAAAAATTAAGGTGCGAACTTCCAAAATTTCCGATTCTATTTTATTTTTTCGCGGAGGAACAAGCTCGCTCTGGAGCTTGTAACGCAGTCAGAACATTCGGCTGACAGAGAATAAAAATCAAGGTAGTTTTCAAGAAATCACGCTGATCAGTTTAAGAAAAGAACATTAAAGTTGGACAGAATGGCTTCAACGTCGTAAACGGAGATACGTGCTTTAGCACATCAGCCATCGTCTAGAGCTTGTGTGATACACCGGGATATTTGAACAAAGGATACCGAGGTTGAAATTTTAAAATACTTGGGAAAGTCTTAATAGTTCGAGAGGATGCCCCAGGTAAATGGATGCTTGCCTACTCGATAAAATTTTGTGAATGTGTCCTATGGCTAAGACGCGCCTACATTCCATGAATTAGGCAAAACGACCACTTTATAGGTTAAAATAGTGGTATTCAGGCGCCTTCACTGCGAGACACCAGCATTGTCGGACAATTTGGTCTCGTCGCAAATTGCTCTATACCCATTTTTTATTCTTTGTACGAGGAAACAAACTTTTAGTGTTTCTTAAGATTTTTGGAAAATTGTTTTCACACATTTAAAAATATTAACAAACGATTTCAAGGAGACTTCGGGTTTTTTTTTTTTTTTTTTTTTTTTTTTTTTTTTTTTTTTTTTTTTAAAAAACGCGTTTATCCTTCATTTTTCTAAATTAGTCATGTAAGTACATTCTCTCTATTTTTTTCTCCAATCTTGCGGCGTTCCCTTTGATTTTTCAAACACTTTACCAATCCCTAAAGGTTCTAGGTAGCCAAACAGCCAGTGGCGAGGCGTGAATGATCGATGATCGATATTTTCCCATTTAAGCTGTGGTAAAGAATCGAGTGTTAGGGTGTTCGCTGCGAACACCCCGATAATCGATCCTTTTCCATAGGTTTAAATGGTAGATCAATCGATGTATCGCAAAGCACGCCACGCTACTGCAAACAGCGGATTTTGCTCCGAAGCTCCTCCAACAGAAACGAATGGAAATAAAATAATTGCGTTGACCGCCCCAAAACTCGATCGGTTTACATAATCCAATCCCATCGGCTCATTTTTCCTCCACTTCCTTTGCTCCCGACGTTTCCTCTGCAATTGCCTCCGACAGCAGCAGCGTTATGATAAATGGACGTATTTACGCTAAAATGACCTATATGCATAGGGGTTTACGTGCAACATAGGTCTTTTTAGCATAAATACGTCGAAACGGGGAGGAGAACCGCACCAATATCGGCGCTGAGGATGCGCCTGTCCGCTGGCGACGGACAGGCCTCAAAGAGAGGAAAAAAATCAGTCGTAAAATCAATCAAAGCCGTGAGATTCGGTGCGCGATCAAAGGTGAGTCGCCTTGGTTATTTACTATGAGCCGCGGTTGCCAAATGGTCGGGTTTTCTGCCGTGCTGAGGAAAAACGCCGTATGAACCTTTAGGCGTTGCCAAATTTCGATTGATAAAACACGAATTCCCTGGTAAACTCATGAATATTTTTCTTCCAATTTTTCAGATAACATCGTTCGCGACTTTACCTAAAGTTCCTGAAAAGTTCAAGGAAAAATATCGATAACTTTTCTCAAAAATAAACGTTTTATGAAAGGAAATTTGGCAATTTCCGAATGCTCATACGGCGTTCTTCCGCAGTACGGTAGTTTTGAGGTTAGGTTCGGGGGGTTTCGGGGGAAGTTCGGCGCGCGGGAGGCAGGTTAATTACGGGCACCGGTATTGGTTTGTACGGGCTCATTTGTCAATGGGCTCGGCTCCGCCCCCAATTCACATGGCCTACCTGCATCGCGCGCGGACTAGACGCGCCGCCGCGAAAGGTCATCCTTGTTCCGAGCCCAAAGGTGAATCACTCCTGCCCGTCCGACGCGACGGACGGATAGGAGAGTGGCTTAAGCCTGACGTTACGGAGAGTATGGTTTGCATCGATCCATTTCCAGAGGCGATTCGAGTAAAATTGTGTAAGAGAGAACCAAAAGAGTGGCAAAAGTCCTTCTTTCGGAAAAAATTAAGAGCATTTCTAAAAGCGGAGGTTTTCCTTCTCTTTCACACTGAAAACAAAAACTCCGGTCGTAGGAATCGTACTCACGGGCTATATATAGACATACCGACATACCGTCCGCATTCCGGGCTCAGAGGCTGAAAGTTCGGGGCATAGTGCCCTGGGATCAATCTGAGCTACGGCTCCAGCACCCGGAACTTCTGAGCCCGAAACGGACGTTATGTCTATACAGCCCGTCTTTTTTTTTCAGTGCAGGGATTCGGGGGTTTCATTGAGATGTGGTAAAATTATACAACATGAAAACCGTGTTCTCCGTCTAATAGCTGAGCAAAGTTGAGTTTAGCTACAACACGATTGAAAAAATGAAAAATAGGAACACGGAAAAAGAGGTATGGGTTATAGGTCCCATACAACTTGGACATTTTCAATTAGTCGTGGTAGTACCCCAATTAATTCTGGAAGAACCCACATATAATTAGGTTTGCTGATTAAAATTGGGTTACCAACCCCAAATGTTGCGGGACCACAATTTTTGGGGCATTGTCTTGACAATTTTTTCCATGAAAAGAAAACACCAAGTCCCGGTGGAGCGGAGCCGATTACCCGGGGCGGCGGTGTGTATAAAATGGAAGGGTCTTTCTTAAGTAGTATTCTAAGTTTTTATTTTTCTTTAATTTCTCGGAATTTTTCATAATTATGCGGATACAATTATAAGACAACGAACTAGTTGAACTTTCCAAATAAATTTAGGTATTGGGATGCAAATCGTCTGATAATAGAGCCCATCTTTTCAAACATTTCAGCCGTTCAAAACTCATCTAAATAATAATGATTAGCAAGGGTGAAGAAAAGAGCTTAATGCAGGATGAGATTAACAAAATATCGTACGATCGGCAACTCTGGCATTCGAAAAGTGCGAAAAAACGTACCCTTCAGCACCACATAGTATATTCGCCCATACACGAGAGCTATGTCTACATCAACCGAAATAGGGACTGTTAAACAACTTTGACAACATTCTTTCGAAATTAATGACTCGAAAAAACTTGTGGAAAAAAAAGTCGTAAAATATTTTATCACCTCTTCTGGTGCGTCTCAACGCTCTTACTTCGCCACAATGTTCGCGCGGATTATACTTTTTTTCGCCTCCCTCTCTTTTGTGCGTCTATTCAAAAGTACTTACACGACTATTAGCAAATATATTGGGACGCGGGGACCCAAAGGCTCTCTTTTCGGTCCATAAAAACTGCATAAAACAAACAAAAGCTGCATAGTCCTCGGCAATAAACTAAACATCGATTGTGGAATCGGACGCTGTTATTTTCATCCCTTAGATTCGAAGTGGAAAAATGGGTGTCAAACATTTTTACGTGACCGAGATTTCGCTCTGACGCTGGTCTATTCGCCCTCGATTTTATATCAAACATTTACTCTCCTTTTCGGAGTCCTCGCAAGAATTTGATGTTTTGCTCCTCGGGGAAGTATTAATAAACATAGAAAAAAACTTTTATATGATAATATACACTGGATCGCGGGGGGCAAAAATTGACAACTGAAGCAATTTGAACTTTTTATTGTTTCTCTCTTCCAAAAAGAGAGAAAACAATACAAAGGGTGAAAATCAATCTCATCGCGTTATTGACCTTGTAATGTTCTTTTCCCCTCTCTTCTTCTTTTCTTATTAAAGTATCAAAATCTACTCAAGAATTTTAACAATAAATCATGAAAGATGTTCATGTGGTCCTCGTACAAAATTTTTTCAAAATTTTTTGGTCCAGACTGATGTCAATTTTTTTGAAAGTGTAAAGTTTCATATCGTCCAGGTATGATCGATATTATTTACTTTATCATTATTAGAAGAGTGAAAGAATTTCGTAAAATTTACATAATTAAGACCAGACTAAATTGAATCCAATCAAAAGGAAAATGTACGTATGCATGACAAATCACGTTGCCACTATTTCTCTAGCAGCGAAAGCATGGGAGTTATAAAATGCTATTAGCGGAAAAATTAAGTACCATAAGTCTACACATTTTTCTTTTTGTGCAGCTGTATATCTCAACTTGTAACTATATGTGCTGGGTCCACACTTTTCTAAGGGAAAAAACGTTTTATCTTGTAATTAGACCACGTTGAACAGAAAGGAACCAAGCCACATCAGCTATTGCCAGATATAACTGGGCAATCAACTGTTTTACGAGAGAATGTTTGTGTGGATTCCTTCAAAAATGTTAATAAATTTGCTTTGCACTACGAAGGGAATACTGAAATCTGCTCGAAAATCAACCCAACCGTTTTCATGTAAAAAATCAAAGTGCCCGATCAAATTCGGCAATAGCTGATGTGGCTTGGTTCCTCTCTGTTTAACGAGATCCAATTATAATTACCTCGTCCTGTTCATATTAATTCGAATTATGTTATTCTCTCCTCTTTTTTTATTTCAATCACACCGAAGAACCAACCTCGAATCACGATTCCCGACTCACTTGAGAGCTCTCAAAATCAGGTACGAGCGGGCGAGGATATAAATTCGTTTCAATCACTCAGGACGACACGTTTATAAAATAAACCTGAGTGATACCCCACTTCGAATGTAGATCACGCCTAGAAGGATGCAACCGGCTTTACATGCACGATCGCGCGCCGCCTTGCGATAGAAGGGAGTGGTCCGTGCCGCGGCGGCGGGGGAAGGGGGGTCTACGAGGCGGAGTGACGCAAGATGGGGCCCGTATACTATTTTTGTATTGGTATAATATAATATTGAAATGTGCTCTGAATATTTCATTAAGGGGATATTTCAAATACCGCGCAATGAATCAGTGATTTTCCTATTTCCGCGAGAAAGAATGTGTTTTTATTAAACTGCCCCTCCGATCCGAGAGGGAGCGGAGGGTGGAGGAGGAGGGTGAGGACGGAAAAGCGGGGAGGAACATACTTCCCGCTTTCGGGAAAATCTCTAATTCCTGAACAACCCTTTCCTGGTTCATTCCGCTATCGCTCTCCCGAAAATAAAACGGGTCATGTCGTTATGATTTTGATTTGTTAAATAATTGAATACGGAAGGTGAGCATAAACGCATCAAACCTTTTTTTGGGATATTCAGCACGTTTATTTTGTTATGATTTCAGACGGTGCAAATGTTTAAAGAAGTAATTTAACAGATACAATAATTCGAGTAATTTTATTTTAAATCGTGCACTTTGAAAATGTTGTATTCGCAGGTAGAAACGTTGCAACATTTCAAAAATCTAATCAGCCACGGAAATAGGATCTAAAATATATTATTTCTTGGCATAATTTTAAAGCATTGATATTTTCGAAGTTTTTTACTCTAATTATAATTTTTGGAACTTCTTTGCTTTGATTTCCCCGCGAAATGGTGTGGACCTAGCACAATTTCTCCACCTTGCTACATTCAGTATTCGGACCACTTCTTGGTGTTTTTTCTCACATCTACAGAAGTTATGTTAGAATACCACTAGGAACATTAATCAAGGGGGGAGGGGGGCAAATGCAAAAAAGTTAACATTAGGGGTTTACAGAGCTTTAAAGAATAGTTTAAAAGTAATTAGAAATAACATCAAGTGTCTAACGTTAATGTTCTTAAAATGATTAAAAAAAACAACGTTAACCTACTTTAAAATCCCGCACATGTTACCATAACATAAACCTCCTGAAACATTCCGAAGTGCCTTTAGAGATTTTTTCAGTTTTTCCTCCATTTTAAACCACTGTATTATTTTTGGGAGATACTTTAAAAACACCCTTTACAGGTCATCGTGCTATTAAGGGTCAGTGGGTCGATTATTGAAATTGATAGACAAAGCTATAGACGGAGAAGAAAAAGTGGATATGGAGGGATCCTATTGGTGGAAGCGGGTGGTTACAATGGACAAAGGAGGTAAGGTAATAGACTAACTAACGGCAACCCACGAGTGACCTGACAGTCCCATTATTTCCTCCCTTAGTCTATAACAACCACCTATTTCAACCGATAGGATCGCTCCTTACTCCCTATGTCCTCTTTGTCTATCGCTATGTCTATCAATTTCAATAATCAGCCCGCGGATCGGCTCATTACAGTGGCATCGGCAACTTCCAAGCCGAAACTAATTAATCGTCAAGCTGCACGACGAGTCGCGACGATATTGTAATGAACCCGCGGAAGAGAAAACTCGATAATATTGAAAATAGCTGGGGCGACGTCTGCTCCTCCGCCCGCAAGGCGCAAGGGGCGCCCGAAAGTAAATTGAATCGGGAACGTGGAAATAAAATGTCAGCGACATGTTTGGTTATTCATAAAAAGGGAAAATGACATCGCATTCGCAACGAGAATCATTAATAACGCCGCCCCCCCCCCCCCCCCCCCCCCCCCCCCCCCCCCNCCCCGCCGATACACGGAGGAATTTATCTGCTCTTTTTTCGGTTATTATGAATGTTCTTGACAATATAATCTTTGCCCGCGCCCTTTGAATGGCTACGAAATTACCCCCGGAATGTTTGACGTGTGTCACAGATCTGGATGATTCTTTCCGTTAACTATGCTGCTCTGCTAAGGAAGAACGCCGTATGAGCCTTCAGACGTTGCCGAGTTTTTACCGATAAAAATCGAAATTACTGGGAAAATTGTGAACATTATTTTCCAAAATTTGCGGACATTTTTGTACGTAGTTCAATCTAAAATATCTGACAATTTCAAGGTAAAATATGCATGGATGTTGTCAAAAATACATGTTTATCGAAGGAAATTTGGCAACTCTCGAATGTTCATACGGCGTTCTTCCTTAGCACGGCAGTATGCCCCGCCGTCTCCCCGATCCAAAGTAATGAACCCGTTTCGAGAAAAAACCAAGCCGGTTTTTCGATGGGTCTTGGGAAACGTGTAGGGAGGAGAGATTCGATGCGTTTTGAAAATGGATTTGTGCGCTTTTGAAAAAATATGGGTTCTGAAATTCTCTTGAGGATTGTCGTTCAACACTTTCTAATTGTTTCCTTAATTATCTGCAGTGAGCGCTGGCAACAATTAATGTTCTCCCGCCCTTCCCTCTTTCGTCGGTGGATTAAGACTCGACTTCGGTGAAGAATGAGAATGTGCCGTTCGAGCAGGCTTAGCCTCAATCATCTATGAATTATTGATGCATCGTGTATTTTTGGTGTTTTCACTTTACAAAATGGGACTAACTTTCAAATTTCGAAAAAAAAGAAATGCAAATGTTGAAATATTTCTTGTGAAATTTAAATATTAGTCATATTTAGAATATGTAAATTAGAACATGATCCTAGCCCGTACATATTTGATCTGCATTAGCATTGGGAAAAGTGTAATTTTCAACCTGCTGATTTTTCCTTGGGCCCAATGTTAAATGTCATGCTAGTTCTATCAGACCATTCATTTCGAATTATTGATCATAGTGGTTGGAAAGACTAAAAAAAAATAATAATAAAAAAAATAAAAAAGTATAATGGAGTATTAAGTTTAAAATAATTCCGATATTTCATTAAAAAACAAAAAGTTTGGTCAAACTTGGGAAATTCCGAGTATTCAAATACAAACGAGTTAGTTCGCAGGTAATTAATTTTATAATATCAGTGAATATAAACTCAAAACTTTTCATTGTAATTGTGTCACTGAAAAATAAAAATAAAAAATTGGACGACCCAGAGTTACAAGCTAGATGATATCATTGTCCAATTGAAATTACTGACTGTGAGCTTGGGTAGAGGTAGATAGGAAAAATCAATGTTGTAGAGACACAAAATTATGTTTTTTTGTAGCTTTAAACTAATTATGAGTCTTGACTTCTATACTATAAGCTCCGAGACCTCCTAATTTTGCGAAACTGGTAACGCTTAGTTCCAGCGTTCTACCGGGCCGATTTTCATGATTTTTGCGGCTATCGACGGGCAATTGTCTCTAGATAAGCCAACTCTTTTTAGATTTTCAAAATATGGCCCAGGTTTTTTTATATTACATGGTAAAGTTGCGAATTTTCCCATTTAAACAATGTAAATTTTTGTGTTTTGTCATAGTTAGTTTGAGCATTCTACTGGGCCGATTTCCATGATTTTTGCGTAAATCGACAGGTAATAGGTCCTAGATGAGCCCGCTCTAATCAGATTTTGGAAAAAGGACCCAGGTTTTTTTTTTTTTTTTAAATCACGTTATAAAAGTAAGTGAATTTACAGAATGCTCCGGGACTGCTACCGCTATGCGCGGGAGGATGCGCAGTGATCGAGGAGGTTGCGCAGTTGGTGCGTAGCTTGCGCATCAGCTCTATACTTATCTACACAAGATTCCCGCCTGTTACTCTTAGACGGCCGGTGGCCGCGTCGCTTACGACGCGACGTCGGAGGAGTCCATATCGGTCTAGGTGTGGGTTCGATCTCCGACTCTAGAGATACTTAATTATTACCTGATTAAAATTGTTCGTTGTTTTACTGCAATATTTCATCAAGCAGTCGTTCCAAAACGCGTCCTTTTGACTTCATATTTTTTTTTTCTTTATTCATCAAAACCAAAAATTATTTCATTCTATTAAGTATACCTCATATCGAACTTTTTTAGGGGAGAAATAAAACTAATACTAAAAGGAGGGTAAAAATAGGGCCCCCATCGATGGCGCGGAGCGCTTTCGGGGGGTTGGGCCGCGTAGCGGCCAGGGGGCGTAGCCCCCTAGTTACGTTTATAATGACAGAGGCACGTCTATGGCGTTTTTATTCATTCAACAGCGACGCTAGAGGTGTTTACATGTAGCTGCCTTCAAAGAAACAGTTAAAAAAAAAAAAAAAAAAAAAAAAAAAAAAAAAAAAAAAATTTAGGTCAAAAATGTGTGATCTGTCAATGTGGTCACAAGTCACAACGATAAAGACGCTTCTTGCGCCTAGCTCAGTACCGAGCACAGATTAGTCCAGATCGCTAACATCGGCGGAGGAGCGTGAGTAGTTTTGTGAGCGCCATTGGCGGGAAAATCCATGGGCATTTAAAACTAGGAACCAAAACTGAAATTTTGGCTATTTTCAGCAGATTTTCGGCGGGAGAATACTTCTCTTTCAGATTTTTGTGGGATGAAACGTTCCGAAGAATTCAAGAATTAGTTTCTCAGTAGAATTTATGTGGTTCAATATTTCCGGATTAAATAATTAAGGTGGAAATAAATAAAGAAGGAGAATTAATTAAAATACGAGTAAACAAGGCTAAAAATTATTGAAACACTAAAAGGTAAGACGTTTCGAGCTGCTGCCAGCTCATTTTCAGCTGCAAAAACACATAAAAACAAGTAAAAAATTGAGTGGCGACCTGACCTCAGCCGTTATCACGTAACCACTCATAATAACGGCTGGGGTCAGGTCGCCACTCAATTTTTTACTTGTTTTTATGTGTTTTTGCAGCTGAAAATGAGCTGGTAGCAGCTCGAAACGTCCTGCCTTTAAGTGCTTCAATAATTTTTAGCCTTGTTTACCCGTATTTTAATTAATTCTCCTTCTTTATTCGTATAATCGGGCTATGTTTTTGTGCTTTATCGGTGGAAATAAACAAATCAGAGTTCATCAGTATACTGAGTAGATAACATTATTGAAAAAATTTGCAGATTATAATATATCATATTTTTGAAGTTTAAAGCCTTAGAAACCGAAAATTAAAGCAAAATCCTGCCAAAATGAGACTTTTGGTTCCTAGTTTTGAATTCCCGCCAGGCCCCCATGAGAGCAGTTAATTGCTACCAACTGTTGTAAGAATATTGAAACAGAATACTTAGCATAACAGTACTTGATAAAATCTTATTTGATCAAAAACCATTATTACACATTACTATTCATACTTTTTTCAAGCTTTATAATCAGATTCAATAGGAAATTTCTCTCGATCCGGTCAAGTTCTTTCACTACTGGTAGTGCCATCAATTTTCTAAAGTTGCCTAACCTGTAAGCAAAATTACTCACGCTTCTGAAGCATTGGCTAGATTGGATGTTAGCGATCTGGACTAATCTGTGGTACCGAGTCTCAATGTTAGCTGATGTGGTATCTCGTGTATTTGAAGGCGCTTTTTCCGATTGGTGGACCTGGTATTTACTACACTGATATGTATTAACTACTTTTAACGCGAGAGAGACCTTCACATTATTCCGCTCTTGAACCAAAGTTTGAGCTAACACTCTATTAGGCATTAATCTCCAAATTCGAGTTCAAGCCGCAACCGAATCTGGTTCCAGTTATCAAATGAACGAAATCAAAGGCAGCATATTTCCATAAGGTAAACAAAATAAAACATGGCTGAAAAGTTTGCAGCAGTAGAAACCTTTAATTTTCCCTTAATATCACATCTCTCTTACTACCATCTCCGTGCATGTTCAATGTTTCGGTATGAGATAAGGTTTTTTGGAAATTACACTTGTATTATTATGCGTGGAAAAAAATATAGGCGACAGCAAATAAAAAAAATTGTCATTCTTAGAAGAGCTAAGTTATAGGAGTTGGAAATTGGAATGACTGTAGAACATAATATGCCCGGTTTTAAATGTTGTTATTTATTACTATAAATCATAAAATCTTATGTTTTTTATCTTTTTATTTATTCAGATATTTTAGTTTCAACATTCATCAATTTTTGTTTTTTAAGAATATACTTATTGTATTCCAGAGTAGCATAAACATCGAAAATTGGACAAATAATTTTATTATTTTTTACAGAATTCCTTCCTTTCTGATGTCGAGTGCTCATCTCCTGCTTAGGAGCAGTTATGAAGGAAATAGTCTTCGAACGAAAGCTGATAACAGCTCCTTGTTTTTTCCCCCAAAGCGTAAGCGGCCGAACAAATTAATCTTATTAATTGAAAAGCAAAATCCGAACTGTATGACTTGCACGCAACTATAAAACAAGTGTAAATAAAAAATGATCAAACCGTTTGGAGGGTTGAAGCCCGGGATGGCGTGGCGGCACCGGAGGGGGAGGGGGTTAAAGGGCCGTTTTCATCTTGGGTTTTCCTCCTTTTTTTCCTTTCTTAACAAGTCAATCCCTTCGTCATCTTTTTTCTAAATCTTTACTTATCCCTGCGCTCCTTTCAAGACATCCAGTTTTTTCATTTTTCATGCAAAGTCACTGAAATCTTTTCATTTTGCCTCGGCGATGTTGTTTTCCCGTCCCTTTTGCGGGCCCTTTTCTCTCAGTGTTTCTCGGCTCGGAGAGTACGAAAGAAAATAAATAAATAAATCCTGTCCTCTCGAGTTTCTCCTCAAGCATCGCTTATTCGTTCTTACCGATTGGCATAAACTGTCTGGCAGAGTTGTCGCGAATGATTCGTAAAAAAATATTCTCATCCGACCAATCCCAGGGATGCGCGATTCTCGTTTACACCTCGTGCTCCTGGCGCAAATTTTGAATACCACTATTGTGGCTCTTGGGAGCGCGTTTTGCCTACCCGATTAAATAAAGGCGATTATTCTTACCTTACGGCTTTCCAATCACTGGACGCTCTTTGTTTCCTTGTCGATGAGACTGAGGACAACTGTCCTGGGCAAACGGTGGAACATACTGCCGTGCTAAAACGACGTATGAAAATTCGAGAGTAATCTTTTTGAAAATTGCACTGAATTTTATCGGCAGCACAAAGAAAATTCAGTGAAATGTTCGGACAGCTTCGTTGAAAAATGTCTCTGTAAAAAAATAAAATGGCGGCGGAAATTTTTAAACATCGCATGACGCTTGTGATATTTTGGGCGGAAAGTGACGATATTAGGATGCTGAATTCCATCGGGTGATGTCAAATTAAAATTCACCAATCATGAGCACAACTCACAATGCATTAGCGGGACAAGGATTGGCGTCGTGATTGCAATGCTGTAATGACGCTCATTATACGGTGCCGTTTTGCTGCATTCAACATGGTTGCCATTTAAGACTCAGATTGTTGCCTCCTCGTTTAAGCGGGGTAAAATATGGATGGATATGTCTTTATATCTGGCAATCTTGCTTGTATCGAACCTCTTTAATTACTTCAACGCAACTAAGTCTAAGTAAAGGTAGAGAGAGGGCGTCTGTCTACGTCTGGACCAAGAGACCACGTCGAGAATCGCAACCTGGTATTAGAGGAATGTTAAGTTTTATATTAAGTGCAATCCAGTGACGTTGCGTTATTAACGATATATCGATTGATATGCCATTCAAACCTGTAGAAAAGGATCGATAGACCGGGTGTTTGTAACGAACACCCGAATAATCGATTCTTTACCATAGCTTGAAATGGGGAAATATCGATATTTGATCATGCATGCCTCGCCACTGGTGCAATCCTGCACGGAAAAATAGATGGATACCATCTTTGCCTCTCACGCCTTCTTACGCGTTCTTACGCCTTCTCACGCCCTGTAAAGTAAATTCTGTTCATATTTCGTAGGATCAACTGACCCGAGTTTAGCTGAAAAACAAAAAGTCGCATCAAATTTGAACCGCAATAAGCAGAAAGGAACCAAAGCACGTCAGGTGTTGCCGAATTTAATCGGGCAATTCATTTTTTACAGCAAAACGGTTGTACGGAATTTAAAGCAAATATCATAGATAAAATCAATAAAATCAATATTTTAATTGGAAAGAAGGGTGAAATAGGTACATTGAAGTTCACCTTGTCGAGAAATCAATCGATTTCTTATAAAATTTTATGTCCCGCACACACCTAATGAAAATATGATACATACCTCACGACTGCCAATTTAAAAGCTTCGTGACCTTGCCATTTCATATTGAAAAAAAACTCCGGCCGTGGAAGCTGTATTCACGGGCTATATAGACGTATCGTCCGCGTTCCGGGCTTACAATAAAAAAACAAAATTTAAAAAGCGGGTAACAGGGCTAAAAATTCCATGAATAAAACCAAAACATTTCGGCTGAAAATTTAGCCTCCCTCAGTTGAGTACCTAAATAAAAAGAAAAATGATAAAAATTTAAAATAGTACCTACCTGTACCTTTCTAAGCGAGAATATTGTTATGACAGAAATTTTGCTAACATCCGGGCACAGAGGCCGGAACTTCCGGGCGCAGCACTCGGAATTAACGAGGTTGCGGTTCCAGCACCCGAGAATTTCAGCCTCTGAGCCCGGAACGGACGGTATGTCTTTATAGCCCGTAACTTTCTTTTTAGTGCAAATAAGAGTTGCTCCAATCTAGATGTGCTTACTCCAGTGCTTATTTTAAGAAAGAGAAGATCCGAAAAATTCAAATTTTAATGCGACGAAACGACTCATAAATTATTTCCTTACACAAGCAGCCACCAAATCGGGTCCAAAGAGCGGTTTCGAGGCATTACAAATATTTATATTTTATTCGTTCATTTTATTATTTTTTTTCTCTCTCTCCCACTTCACTCCCAATTTCCGAGACACAGACGCAATAACCCGGGCGGGCGGAGAATTTAGCAGCAAATACGGATATTCCGAGTTGGAATTTTGCCCGCCGCCGGCGCGGAGCTGTGATAGAAAATTGGAGGTGTTCCCCGCGCGGGCATTCCGCCTCGCCTTCGGAGGAATAAAAAGGGAAAGGTAAGAGGTGTGGAAAAGGGATAAGACAAAGGCATGAGACACTCGGTTAGCGAAACGAGCGGGAAAGGACGCACTGTGGGGAAAATGTATTCGAAACTTTGGCCTCCCTCTGGTAGGCGGAAATAAAATTTCTCGCAAATTCCCACAATATGTTGTAAAATTACGGTATTCCAGCGATACACTGGAAAAAAAAATCACATTGAATCCAGAGTCCAGACTCTTGAAAACATGGACAAGAAAAAATACTCTTGATTCAATCAGATTTAAGCTTAAATCAAAAGGAAATCCGCTCAAATTAAGAGGCTTGGTTCTTGATTTAAGCAAAAATCCGATTGAATCAAGAGTATTTCTTCTTGTCAATGTTTTTAAGAGTCCGGACTCAAGATCCAATGTGTTTTTTTCCAGTGTACACTGCAAAAAGTTACGATCTGTATAGACTTACAGTCCGTTCCAGGCTCAGAGGCTGGAAGTTCCGGGTGCTGGAGCCGTAGCTTCGCCTTTTCTAGGTGCTACACCCGGCACTCTCGGTCTCTGAACCCGGAACGCGAACGGTATGTCTATGTAGCCCGTAAGTATTTTATTTTCGTATTTTATTTCATGTACCGTCCATGAGTATGGCCTCCTTTTTTCAGTGCATGACATTCAAACCCGGTGTGGTAATCATTGCTATTTCTCTCCGCACGGGACCCAATATACACTGAAATGTGATTAAGAGGCGTTTAAGGGGATCCTGAACATAGCATCCTAAAAAGGACAGTTGGACTATTTATGCTAAAAGAAAGGAAAGACGGGTGAGAAAGAGGAGTGCGTTCGATAGTTGAGGGCCGTAAGAATGAATGGGAATTACAAAGCGCCAATGACGTCAGCGGCGACGAAGCCGCTGCCGCGGCTCTGCCTCGCAGGCTTTAACTCATGAGCCCTGTCCACAACGCTCTTGTCCAATGCCCACGGCTCATGAGTGCCGCATTCAGTTGGCACATAGATCCGTTTGACAGAATGTGAAATCCCCCTTTTCCACTGTTTCGAAGGGAATCACGCCCACTTTAACATTCTTTCTTATGCAGCCTTCTAGAGCACACCCCATCTTTCCCACTCGTTTATGGTTCCGATTGGCAGAAATGCGTTAATTTTTGAATGAGGATCCACTATGTTTAGCTCATTTTAGAAACGGCGCATGTGCCATTCCCCATGCGGGGGATGCCTTTATGGATCAGCCAGAAATAGTAGTTTCTTATTGCAAAATATGATCCATTTGATCATCTTGCACTATTACCAACAGTGATTCAAATCTCGAATCAATGGGACGATCGTACCAACCTCCGAATCCCTAGAGCTCACAATATTCTCTATTGAGATCGTGTCCCTGGTTCTAGGGAATTTCACCCTTGTGCGCCTCAAGATGGGAGCAGTTCGAAGGGATGCATTTGATAAGATGCTCTCCCTGCCGGGACACCTATCCGGGCGGCGAGGAGGGTGAGGGGTGTCAGCTGGCAAAAATTATTCTGATTATGCTAATCCACCCTTGCAATCTATCCATATATATACGTATAGATATACAGTATGCGTATATTTTACGTGCGGGCCCTGTTGGGGGAGGGACCTTATGAACATATAACTCACGGAGTAAAAATCACTTCTTTTTTTCTCACCCCGCTTTCAATATTCGAGAAGCGATGAGAGGGCTGATAAATGAGATTTATTTTATTAAAAAGAATTCGGCTGTGGGTATTTTGGGATTTTCCGATATCGCGAGGCTATGAAAAGAGTGATTGGAATTCGCGTTTTTTACGAGTGTCATACCAACTGAATTAAAGAATCATCGATACTGTGTTCCTAGGCGAAAGAGCTTAGCTACGTTTTTCAACGTTGCAAGATTTCAACTTCCAAATGGACCACGCTAAACAGAAAGGAACCAAACTACATCAGCTATTGCCAATTTTAACTAGGTAATTTATTTTTTTTCGAGAGAACGTTGGTGCGGATTCATTTGAAAATTGAACCACATTTTGAAATTTGGGACTGTAAATTCTAGCCCGGTTTAAAAACAACGTATGTGCCAATAGTTTCCCTATGCACGTAAGTGTTTTTCCAGAAGAGCCAGAATTTATAGTTCCAAATTGCAAAATGCAGTCCACTTGTAAGGGATTCGCCTCGTGCTATTCTGGAAATTCACTAAAATTTGCACAAAAACCTGCACAGCCGATTTTATGTAATAAATTAAATTGTCTTGTTAAAGTTTACAATAGCTGAAGTGGCTTGGGTACTTTCTGCTTAATGCGGTCCGAATAGGAATTTCACACAATATTCATTTTCTTTTGTCTCTTACATAGTTTCATTTTGTCTTTCTTTTATTTTATTTAATTGTTATTCCCTTTTGTTTTGATGCCATACAACATCGGACGGGTACAGGCACACCCTACTTATACTTTTCTGGCCACGTTGAACCCAAAAGGTTTCAGAAAAAACGAATAAAAAAACATTTAAACAGGTGACGGTGCGGTTAACGGAGGCACACTTGGAATACAGATGGCACCGGGAAACTTTTTAGCATTCATATTTTCTAACGTCATCTGCACCTTGCTGCCTTTCTCCGAGGTTTTTTTCGGACGAATCGGTTGTTTTTTTAAAAAGGGAACAAGTCCATTTTTCCATAAGCCTTGAGATGCCTGAAAGGACATGCTAACTAAGACTAATCCAGAAATTGACCTGTTTCCTTTTGAAAACAACCGATTAATATGAGGTCGTATAACGGAAAAGATTAAGCAAATCTAAGAAAAGCAACCGATTGAAGTAATTGAAAATATAGTTAAAAATTAGTATGTCAACGATTTTCCTGTTTTTTTTACAGAACCAAATCACTACTAAATTCTTGTTAAAACATGCTTTTTCAGAAATCCATACGGTCATGCGTAAAATTCAGTTATTTTTAAAGGCCATTTATTTGAAAGAACTCACTTACTTATGAAAATCAGAACTCAGAGTTCAACTTTTTTTAATTCATAAAATTAAAAGAAAGGGTTCTTTAGGTCGTTTCAGTTCTTAATATTTTAAATTCATGGAAGCTCCTCAATGGATGTTCAAGCTTCAATCAAAGCTGAGAAACACGTAGTGTGCGCCAAAAAAGTTTACACACTTCCCGACAGAAGATTCAAGATGACGGATCTTCTGTCGCAGTCTAAAATTGCGTAAACTTATTTGGCATGGAGTCTAGAAAAATGATACGAAGTGATGAGAATAAGTAGAATTGAGGATCAAATCAAGCAATACATAGAAAATAAATAGTCTGTTGGAATATCCGTTAAATTATTGAATACTTTCAATTTCTACAAAGGAGCAAAATTTATCAGTTCTGAGTCATAATTGGATGAATAAATACGAGAAAACAACACGAATTAAGATTTCACCAGTTTTTATTTATTAATTTCGAACCGATTTTTTTTATGTGTCATGAATTTCAACATTTCTGGAATTTATTTTTGAAATTTTTCTGCGTACCGCAAATCAACTTTAAATATTTATCTTATAGTAACACAAGTGAAGAACAAAATTCTTCTTGCAGCGTAAATCAATCCCAAATTTTGTTGTTATACTTTCAATTATATACTAAAGTTATATGCAAGTTCAAATACTTATTAAATTAACTGGCGTACAAATGTAAAATTTAGACAAAAATTTCAACAATAAATCAAAAACAATAACAAAATTAAACTATTGAGAGACGGAGATAAATATGGACAAAAATTTACATAAATTACAGTGACTCTTATAAGACTCTTAGTTACAAATGCTTTTGAGAGCGATTTGAACTCCAAAACACCTCTCCTTCATAAATTTCAGAATATCCAAAGTTCTTTAGAATTAAATTAGACCTTCAACGGGTACAGTTGTGGGGTACCGAGCATTTTATAGGTAATTGAATTTGCATATAGTTAAACTTATATTTAAGGGTTCAGCATCACAGCGGTGGAATTAATTTTGCTTAAAATACTTCTAGATGTATTTTTAAAATCGTCAACTTCTTATTATTTATAATTAAACTATTTACAAAAAGTATGCTTAGATGTTGGAAAATGCCTAGACTTCAGAAAGCGTCAATAAGAAATAACCACCAGCAAATAACACATAACAAACTACATAAAACTATCAGGTAAAACGAGTCGATCAGTCTTTTTATTCAGGCTTGGTTGGAATTCGTATGTGAAGGACGGCGAAAGATATGAGAAGAAAAAAGCACTATCGTAGGGCGAACATATGCAAAGAGAATGAATCAGAGTAAAGAGAAAAAATTCCACAAAATTCAACAAGAGTGAAATACGGTATGGTCAATGAATTTTTCACTAGGTAAGTACAGGCTATAGTAAAAAGGCGTACAATGCTTACTTAAATATGATACAAGAAAAGTGTACACATGTTTGAATTACGGAAATGGAGTGAAAATAAAACGGTGAGATTTCATTTTTAACATTTTAATGCCAAATTTGGCTTATGATACAGGAAAAGTGTACACATGTTTAAATTACGTAAAAGGTGTGAAAATAAAACGGTGAGATTCATGTTTAACATTTTAATGCCAAAGGCTGGCTAGGCTCCATAGAACATGGTAAAATGATTGAAAAAAATGTGTTTGTATGAACAGTTTTTGTAGACCACGCATTGCTGTTTGCATATATTTGTGTGCGGGTTGGCCTCCTCTGTACTGCTTTCTTTCTGTGTTATTGCGACCTCTCGTAGAATTTAGTGAAACCTTTTCTGTCTATGCTGTAGTTCCCCTCTGTTTTTTTTTGCTTGTCTTTGGTTTTATTATTTACCTACTTCATTCTTATCACTGCTATATCACTCTTCTTTCCTCGTGAATTTTGCCTTATTTTGATTTTACTCCAATATGTAGTTCCAATAGATTTCTACTTTTGCTTTACTAGTTTGCTAATAGTTTTGTAGTTTTTTCATTAATATGTAATTTCTTTTTTTAATTTGTTTTTGTAAAATGCTTCCACTTGTTGCACTAAAGAAGACCGCAGTGTGTTGGTGATCGAAACGTTTGTTTTGTTTCCTGTAAGTTTTTTTTTTATTATTTCTGATCTCTATGTAGTTTGAAATATTATTTGTTTAGTTTATTCTTGGCTAGGAGCTCGATTATTTTTTCAATCGTTTTACCATGTTCATTTTTAACTTCGCTACAATTTCCGCAGGAGCTTGATGCGTCTAAACTTAATAGGGACATGAAAAGATGATTCATGAAGATAATAATAAACTAAAAGAGGGTGATAAAATATTCAAATTTTCAAACTGAAAATAAAACACACATAAAATTTAACATAAAATAAATAGTAAAAATTCTTTGATCTGGCACCAAACAATTCATAAACCAAAAAAATACCCAATGAAAAGAGATATAAATCACTAATTGTAAGATCTCGCGTTTACAGCTTCACAGCTTTATAAAACGCCTTCAATCTGGAACGATACCATGGCACATCGCGCGTCCAAATCAGAGATATCATTTCCTGAACATTATGGGAAATTGTATAGCTGTTGAAATCGCTTGAATTTAACAACTTAAATTTTACAGCTGAATAATTTAACGATACCTTAAAAAATTACTATTCTTAATCTCTAAAATATCACAATAATAATAAATATAAAGTTGGCCTCTTTTAGGTACACTATTTTATGAGGAAGGCAGTAGATCTTTAAAGACGAGAGTGTGTTCTGGACATTTTCCCGTCAAACTATGATAAATTTATAGATATCTTTTTAAATGTTGAATATTATTATATTTTAAAAATGGTAGTAAATCATATTTAGACCGCGTTAAGCTGAAAGGAACCAAGCCATATCAGCCATTGCCAAATTTAATTGGGCAATTTAATCTTTTACATAAGAACGGCTGAGCAGATTTTTTTGCAAATTTCTGTGAATTTTCTGCATAGCACAAAGCAAATTACTAAACATTTTCATAGGAGTTCACACAAATGTTCTCTTGTAAGAAATTAAAGTGCCCAGTTTTTGGAAATAGCTAATGTGGCTTGGTTCCTTTTTGCTGCACGCGGTCCATTTAATGAAAGTCAAATTTTAACCTTCGCTGGTAAACTTTACAAAAAATCACTACAATCTACCGTATACAAATTGAAATAATCGAGAACTATAATTATCATGAAGCGAATAAACCATTGTATAGAGATTAATCACTTCCTCCAGGGAGGTAAAAATGTTGTTTCTCTCACAGTACTCACGGTGGGTTCCAGGTCATAACCTATTTTTCTAGTCGTATTTTCAATGCTACTTTTTCGGTAACAATCATCTCGGTTCCAATCACAACGCTGATCGTTACGGCATTGTTACTGGAGAAGAAAACAATGTTACCTCAAGAGCAATGTTGTAACTACTACTATAAAAGTAGGCAAGACCTAAAACTCGCTTAGAGTATGTGAGCACGGAAAAAAATGGATTGCTGATTTAACAATTAAATTGTTAAAAAATATCCCCGACGTGTTTCAAGTGGACATTTTACAATAGTGGAAAGCTAATTTAACCTTCCGTATGGTAAAATTAGCTTTCCACTTTTGTGAAATCTGTATTGAAACATGTAGGACATTTTTTTCACTACAAAATTGTTAAATCAACAGTTACATTTTTTGGCGTGAGGACAACGATTAATCCAATATATTAAATCAGAAAATAGTCATGATACCTTATAAAAGTATCATGGCTACATTCCCGTTAGGTATTTTCTGATTTAATATATTATAATTACATACCTCTATCACCAATATGTTTGAATAACAATTAATTTGTCTCCGTGTTTGCTCACAGTGATGTCAGCAACTGCATTGTTATTTCAAAATCAACTGACATTATTTTTAAACTTTGATAAGTCGACAGATTTTTATGCATCATATACAGCACAAGTCATTCGTCTTTACAGACGTTCAAACTGGAAATAAATAGAGACCTCCAAACGTCAGAGGCGGATCCAGCAATTTGACAACACCGAATTGCCTCCATTTAAACCCACGTTAAATTATAGTTTCTTGTCGGAGCACCAGGCCCCTTCAAGAATCGATACATTTCCATGGGTTTAAATGGAGGAAAACCGATGTAGCCAAATGGGCCAGTTGCGCTGATAACAGAATCATATTTTGATGATTGATTCTTGTAGATTAGCTAAAAACAAAAAGACATGTCCAAATAGCAACTTTCTACGTTGAATAGTAACCGAAATATCATCCTTTGAAAAGTCGGGCTTTTGACGTCATCCGCCGCGGTAGTGCATAACATGGTATGTACTACCGCGGTGGATGACGTCATAAATTGAGTTTTTCAAGCCGAGATATCTCGGTTAATATTGAACGAAAAAAGTTACTGTTTGGGCAGATCTTATTATTTTTAGTCGATCTAGAGGAATAAATCATCAAAACACGATTCTGTGACCAGCGCAACTGACCCATTTGCTGGATCTGCCATTAACCTGTGTCACACTATCAAAATATTCCATCGAAATGTCAAGGCAAATTGCTGTGATTGGTCCAAGTCATCGACTAAGCCAATCACAACACCAGACCTTGATAGTGTGACACTCACTGAAAAAAATAACATGCTGTTTTAGCATCTAGAGTGTCAAAAATATGTCTAGTGATCCAAAGATGTTGCCTTTACTGCCTCCGCAGTTAACTTAACATCCTGTGAATGCAAATTCAACAGCGCAGGCAATCAAGACAGCATCCTAGAATCACCAGACGCATTTTTGACATCCTAGGTGCTAAAACAGCGTACAATTTTTTTCAGTGCAGGCTAATGCAAAACGTATCGCATCAATGCTCACCGTCAAACGTGTTCCTCGGCGGGGTGATGACAGGTCTGGTCGCATCGTACTGATTCACCGTCTGCGGCGGGAAGCACCAAGAGCCCCAGGTCAAATTGTTGTAGTAGTTCGTCGGCAGCGGATTGGGGTCGTAAAAAACAGGGTTGTTGAAGTGGTGCCCGACGTAAGGTGACTCCAGGAGATCGTAGGAGTGACCGATGGACAGCAGCGGTTTGGCCAGTGTGTCCGCTTCGGGGAGCTGCTCAACGGGGTGGCCGATCTGGGTGTAGACGGGCTTGGACATCCTCGTCGAGTAATCGAAATGGGAGTCCGTGGTGGAGGGGAGACTGTTGAGGTAGTCGTAGGTGACGTCGAGCTGCGGCCTCGGGATCGGGTCCAAGTTGAAAGTCCCGGCGAAGTCCGATGGTTGGTGGGTGGTGGGCATCGGTGGGAGATGGGGTAGGGGTTGGTGGTGGACCGGCTGATGGTGGACCGGTTGATGGTGGACTGGTTGATGGTGGATCGTCGTTGTTGGGCGGTTGACTGGGGAGCTGGCCGGGGGTGAGCCGGTCTTGCTTGAGCTGGAGGATATCGGGGAGCTGGGGGCGTCTGAGTTGAATGATTTGTTGAAGGAGTTCGAGCTTGTAGGTGTTGAGGAGGATGAAACATCCTGGTGACCTGAAAAATATGAACGCAATATGTGTTATAATACTATGGGCGAAAAATATATGAGCGCTGAGCTTTGAATTTGGAGAATTTGCAGGTGTCTGAAATTTGATGAATTTCGTGTTTAAATGGAAACGGCTGAGTGAACGAAAATTTCATGAAAAATAGAATCTTGAAATTTCACGCGAAATATTTCATTAGATTTCAGAACTTTATGAAAAATCTGGAACAATACAGGTTCCTTTTCATGCTTCGCAGTTAAAAAACAAAATCTCATAATATTAGTTTTAAGATTAGCTTCAAGCTTAAGTTAACACCTATGTAATTACTGCCCCGTAAGGGGCAGTAGTATATTTTAATAATAATAATAAAAAGAAAAATGCTTCACAAAATGTGAAAATAGTGACTTTCTTTTAATTGTGTGTGTTTGAGTGCGAACTGCATACCTACTCTAGCCCCTGAAAAATATGAAATTTAACAGCCCTGTGAAATTTCATGAAATATTTCACTGAAATTTCCAATCTTTCATTTCTTTCTTACGTTTTATGTCACCCTGCTAGGATACCCTTGGTTTATGAATTGAAGAGTTATTGGAGAAGATATGACAAAATGATCTAATCTGCTAAAGTACGTGGGTTTAAATGGGAGATGCCGCCAGATGACGTCACTGGGCGATGCATTTTCTCACTTTAAAGTAATTTTTGTACTGTTCCCCATAACAGAAAAAAATTATAAAAAATACTGTGGAATCAGCTATTCAAGCACTTTTAGATAAAGTAATTAAAGAATTTGCTTGCAAATTCTCCATTTGCAAGTTTCCACCAAGGATGTACAATTTACATTCGAAAATTAGTAATCATTTCAAAATAGAACGTTCATTTAATCGTTTTCGTCCCGAAAGAACGTAACTCATTTCAGTATTTCCAAATTTCCTCGCGCAAATTGCTTTTGTACCAGGAGAATTTTGGGAATTTCCAGCTAAAAATTTCACTGATTTTACCTCAGGTTCTTAAGTAAAAAAAAGAAACTTTTTGTCAAAAATCACGCAGGCATATTCTTTGAGTATATTGGATTATTCGAGTCAATTTTGCAACCTTGAAATAAAGTTACATGAAGGAAGTGACGAATAGATGAATAGATCTATTCAGAGGTTCAATGGAATATTTTCGGTAGGTAAAATTAGAATCGCAGGAAATCTGAAAATGTAGAACCGTTAACAGATTCTGTTTAAAATTAGAAAAAGAAACTTAGAAATATTAGTTCTTGCAATCGGTTCATATCACCATATTTTTCATTTTAATTCTTAGTATGACGATAATTTTTCCAGCTTGAGAGTGTACCTCGCCCAGATAAATTGGACCATTTTTTTAGTGTTACTACATAAACTCCAAAATTTATTTCAGGGACAAATTTTTCCGCCCAGCTTCACCTGAATTTTTTTGTGTTTCTGATTATTATTGGCTCTATGTGGCGTGAAATAAGTTTCGATCTTAGATTCTAGGAGACAAACGTATGTTGCAGCGCACGTAAAAATATGGAATCCCAAATTTTTTTCTGAACATTTTAAATATTTGGCAATCATTTGTTCTGAGTGAGGAACAACATGCCATGGAGGGTTTGAAAACAATATACAAAAGTTCTGACTCAAAACATAAATAATTGTGCCTTTTAACCCGCTATGGCATGAAATAATTTGGTATCTCAGATTCTAGGGGACAGTTATCTATTTTGTAGCTTGCATAAAGAAAAAATAAAGTACCAAATGTTCATTTTTTCAAATTTTTAAAGTTAAGGGAATCAATTTTTCAAAATAAGAAAAAAGCTAAAGAAATTTTGCAAAACCATGGCACAGGGAAAAGATTCATTTTTTAAAAATCCTCGGAAATACGTCGTTACAAATGCGTAACGCTATATGCCAAAGAGGATTAGAGCTGATGAAATAGTCAGACACTCACCAGTTGCTTTAGGTTTTTGGTCCTTCTTGTACTTCATTCGCCTATTTTGGAACCAGATCTTGATTTGGCGTTCAGAGAGACTGAGAAGTTGAGCAAGCTCTATCCTTCTGGGTCTGCAAAGGTACCGATTGAAGTGGAACTCCTTCTCTAATTCGACTAATTGAGCGCTCGTGTAAGCTGTCCTTGTCCTCTTGGAGGGTCGGACGGAATCTACCGTGTAATCCTGCTGAAGAGAATCTGAAACAAGAATTTAAAAAAAAATTGTACTCACAGTTGGAACCTTTTTATTACCTTTTTCATCGGAATCGAAGGAAACACGCAAAATTTGACGTTACTTATGAATGAAAAATGATAATTCATGATCAGATTATATCCATACCTACAGAACAAATCCAATCACAATGGTCAAACACAAACTAATTGCGGTGGACGCGCGATTCGTGAGACAGTATGTTGGAATTTTTTTGCCAACGTGCGTTAAAAATTTAGCATAAAGCTGATATCTCAATGCAATACAGAGGGGGAAACCTCACACACAAGCACAATTTTCGCTCAAAGAAAAATTCCTCCATTATTTTATGTGTGAGCTATTTCCCTCTGTATTGAGACTACAACTTTATGCTGAATTTTTAGCGCACGCTGGCTAAAAAATTCCAACATACAATGGTCAAAGTAAAATATCCTGGTAATACCATTGAATTCCGGGAATTTATCAATTACATTCGATTCCGGTTGATGCTTTATGTTTTTTTATGTATTGGTGCAATTGTGCATATAGCTGCAAAACTATCAACACGCAAAATCAACAATTTTATTGTAGTTTAAAGATCATTTCGTTTTAGTAAAAATAAGGACCAAAATGTTACCAAAGTGATCTTTAGAAACACTCGTTGCATGATCCTTGAATGAACGTAAATCCATCATTACATGTTCGCCTTCAATTGAAGAAGTAGGCAAAATGCGCTCCTGAGAGTAGTAATAGTTGTATCCTGACTTTGTAGTGATTCGTGGTGCGTCATTCAACAAAGAAGGAAAAGAGCTTTTCAATTCTGAATTTACAGACGTTTTTGTTATTCCAACCTCATTTAATCACAAAAAGTGATAAAACGAATCCAAGTTATACGGAAAAATGCTAATATTTTTTACAACACGTGATCTACTGATCTTTTGGTTAACCCTTTTTCTGGTAGGTAACTGAATGTTCACGTGGCCCTTACAAATAAAGTTGAACTTTAATTATCTGAGTGAGCTCAAAAACATGGATAAAAAGAGGTCGTTACCCTCAAAGTGCCCATAATGGTCTGAGGCTGTATCTACTTTTTAAACAGTTTATCTGTCTCCGTACCTATGCAGCATTGATACCAAACAGAAATGAATTTTGTGCCAAAAGTAAAATTATAAATGTGACTAGAAAAGTTGTGAGGACCTAGAATCCATCATGAGCATTGTATGGGCATGGGCATGCAACAATTCTTTTTTTTCATGTTTAAGTAGACGAAAAATCCAATATTTTGCCCTGATAAACGATCCAATTCTACATATTCCAGAAAAGACTCAACGCATGGGTTGGCTCCATTCTTTTCATTTTGAGCAGAAACAACATTCGCACCACTTTTAGACGCGATCAGCAGGCTGGATCGACCGGCCACATGAGACCGAGCACCGTGAGAATCTGTCGCCAAAATCCGCCCCGAAAAAAACAAGAAGCAACCCTTATTTTTGACCCACCTCAAAAACACGACAAAAACAATAGCCTGACATCTCGAGATGACCCGTTTTCAACTGCAGACGCAAGAGATCTCCATTCATCGACTGTCGATGAGTGTTTTCATTCTGGAAAGCCTGAGTCGCTGGCGAAATGAGGTGTCAAAACAGTCCGACAGTCGCTGAGTAAAAGGGTTTCCTTGCATGATCAGCTGATTGCTGATTGCTGATTTCCGGCGAGGGAATCCACGCCCGAAATTTACGTCCTCGTCGATGAATGGGACATTTCGGAGTATTTCGAGCTATCCTGACGCACAGTGGACTGAGTCGATAGGAGATGTCGGACAAAATTTGGAAACTTTAAATGCTCATGGCTCCGTGAATTAAAAACTTTGAGGTTTTAAAAGTGGTAACATATATTTTCTCGTGAAATTTTCATTTAGAGGCACCCCTTAAAATTCAAAATGTGACGAGATAAACATCGAAATTTGCAGTTTTAGTCAGAGATTTTATTTCCGACCTCTCTGATTGACCCGATCCACTGTGCGACGGAGCTGTTGTCGTTGAGGCCCTATGTAGGGATGCACAAATTGCGTGATTTTAAACAATGGGTATCCTAGACGAAGAGTCTGGGATAATGTCTCGAATTTAATGACTAATCCATCATTTTGTTTGATATTTTATCTGCGAGCCGAACTTTAAAGCAGCACATATTTTCGACAAAAACTACGCAATGTAAAATTCTATTATTAAAATTACCCTGTTAGCGAGTTCCAATATCGATAGTGAAACTGCAAAAATGCGTTTCACGGTTGCAGTTATTCGAAATCTCTGCTACTATTTTATTTCCAAAAGGAGACTAAACTAATATCATGGCTAGAAATTAATTGTCACAGAGTATTCTTTGTAAAGAGAGGAAAAATCACTGAAATTTTAAAAAAAAATGACGTCCTGTGGTTTTCCATGTAGAAAATAAAGTATAACAGAAAGTCTGCAACGCCGCAAACCGTGTTACACATTTTTCAAGTTTCACCATCGATATGAGCTTTTCATCAGCGGTTGTCAAATCTTATAATAGTGGTATTTTTACTATTACGTTATAATTTTACAAACAAAGTAGTAAAATTATTAACGTACCGATAAAAAAACCACTAATTTTTGCTATTTCTTCTTCTAAACCTCAGAAGAGGCAGCTTTTCCGGTACAAGCAATACCACTGACTGGCAACCGGCCAAAGTCGAACAATTGGTAAAAAAATGTAAAATTAGAGACACGAAGAAATTGACAAAAAACTAAAAATTGCATTAAAATGCTAAGATTCTCTTAAAACTACTATTCATTAAGAGTTCATATAGAGAACACCACTAACATGGTAATTTTAATCATAATTTCCCTCAGTGTGATGAC
Source organism: Bemisia tabaci (assembly GCF_001854935.1). Lineage (NCBI taxonomy): Eukaryota > Metazoa > Arthropoda > Insecta > Hemiptera > Aleyrodidae > Bemisia > Bemisia tabaci. The sequence continues at coordinate 661,485 of NW_017547290.1, forward strand.
AATAAACGCAGAAGCTTAGCACGATGCTAACTATATTATAGAAACTGCACTCACAAAGAGAAGGGTTAAAATTTTTGACTTAAAACTGACTGTTAGAATTTTCTGCAAAGTTTAACTGCGAAAAAACAATGATGTTATATTATTGGTGTTCCATATGACCTCTTAATAATTGATGGTAGTAATAATTTTTAACGCGGTCTTTGGTTTCCCGCTGTGGATTGATGCTTTTTCGATTGAGATGTAAATAGTAGCTCTTAATAGTGTAATGCATTTACATTAACGGTTTTTGCGCTGAAAGTAAATGTAACGATCGCAAGGTGATAAATTGAAGGAAAACGGTAGTATTTCAAAAAAAAAATCACGAATTCATTCAAAACACAGACCTCACTTTGTTATTCTCTCAAAGAATATGAGAATTGAAATTTACGGAAGTTGTCTATGCATGATGCTGAGAGGATCCTAGGTCAAACTTGTCGATTCGATCTTCCGATTCAATGTATCTCTCATCATATTTTTCCTCAGTTGTGTAAGCAAGTTGAGAGAAAGTTTGCAATGCTCCTGGCTAAGACGGAAGTGGATGAGGANGGGGGGGGTTCTCGCCTCACGTGCTCCCCGCAAAAAATTAAAAAAAAAAAAACGGGGCCTGGGGAGACAAACCAAACGCACCCTCGCAAAAATAAGGCAATCATGATGCCGTGAAGTATCGCACGCGTGACCCAATACGCCTACGGCAAACAATTAGTGATCAGCTGACCAAAAATGTGTGTAAACCCGAGAATGAAATTACAAGGAAATAGAATATAGGGTTTCCGTTTGTATTGGTTTTCTTTAATAGTAACCGGATGATCCTTTTCTGGGTATTTCTCATTTATATCATTTGGCATCAGAGTAACTTCTCGTCCCTTGGAATATTTTACTATGCTCTACTGCACAACGCCCAAAAAAAAAAAAAAAAAAAAAAAAAAAAAAAAAAAAAAAAAACTCCCAGAAATAATGTTGCTGTATACTGCCAATAAAGGTAATTAAAAGTTTTAATGAAGTTTTCAATTGCATTTCGGTGCATCAATATTTGGATGAAACTAGTTAAGTACTTACAGCAATGAAAATTAACGCCATTTTTAAATTGAGCAACATAAACCATACAAAAATACGTGGAAAACCCCGTTTTTCATGCGTCGTGTATGCTCTAACTCGTCTAATGACGAATATTTTTTGGCATTACTTCCAAAAAAATCATATACGAAATCAAAATAATTTATCAGCTATAACAAAAATCACCGTATAATACACTCAATGAATTCTCAGGAGTAAATCAATTATTTAAATAGGTCGATTAAATTTTAAAGCATGTAAAAAAATAAGCATTCTTTGCTGTAATATTAAAAAAAAGGACAAACTGTTTCATGGAAAGGCTTTGCGTCCCGGGAAAATCTATTACTTTCGATACTTTTGGGTTTACGAAGCAAATGATGAAATAAAGTGACAAAAATATTCATCATCGCCCTTTTTGCAACCAAATGTGAGAATTATTGTTGTCCTTGCGTCGCACAAAAAATAACAGACCGCTAGGCACATGCCATAATCTAGCACTAGCCCTGAAATAAGTAGCGGAAAAACTCGATTCATTTGCAATAATGTTTTGAAAATTTTGTGAAATGTCCTTACTTGAAGAGGTATCAAGGGAGGTATCCCTATCAAGGGAGGTATCGAGAGAGGTATCAAGAGAGGTATCCATGTTCAAAAGGTCGAACAGGGTTACACGAGACCGTACGAATTGCATAAAAACGACACTCAGTTAACAATACGTATGATTAAAAACACCGAAACACGGTCACAAATTGCTAAAATTCGGCTCAAATAATTTAAAAACAACATGTGAGCCCCAAGAGGATTGATCGTGAACAAACACAGTAATGCATTTGTTTTCCTTATTCAGAGTGAATCTCCCAGCCATGCCACACAAACAAACAGCAAGCACCTTTCTGCAGGTAGGAATAACCGTGATAAGATTTACAAGATAAGCTGTTTACTCGTACGTTTCCCAGCACACGTGTCTCTTTCCTCATTCAGTTTTAATTTCATTGTCGAAAGTGCAGACTACAAGACAATTTTGCAACATTTTTGAGAAATGATTGCGTGCTCACCGCTGGCACTTATTTTGTCGGTCTAATTGATTGAGACTGAGAATTGGATGTATTTTAGTTGTGAAAAATTATTTGCAAATGAATGAAGTGACAAGGATTTATGATGTACGCAAATCCTATGGATATAGTTATTTTTTATTTAATTTATGTACATAGTTCCGTCTAGTATAATGACGTTCAGATCATGTTTTTAAGGTGATTCGATGGACGCCATATTTTGTGTCAAAACGGCATGCGATACATCGCATCAATTGGTTCCATTTTTTCAGCTACTCGTCATTTTCCTCCAATTTTGAGATCGCAATTCTGTTGTCAGGAGACTAAAACACTCACTTACCAACTTTAACAAAGAAATTCAACGTAATGAAGGCGTGGTTTTTTAAGAGAGAAAACGTCGCATTCGGTACTGATATCGAAACTGCACTCGAATGCGATATTTTCTCTCTAAAAAAAACCACGCCTTTATTACGTTGGATTTCTTTGTTAAAATTGGTAAGTGAGTGCTTCAGTCTCTTGACAACAGAATTGCGATCTCAAAATTGGAGAAAAATGACGAATAGCTGAAGAAATGGAACCAATTACCAATTGATGCGATATATCGCATGCCGTTCTGACACAAAATATGCCGTCCATCGAATCACCTTCATTTTATACTTTTCCTGCTATAGTTTGGAAACAATCGGTTGAATTGTATTAAACCTCAAATGTTGGAAAAAAACGCAGTTCATTCCAAAAGCTTTCCAGCTTTAATTTTTATTAAAGCAAAAAGATGCGCATAGTCCTGAGGATTCATTTTCCAACCAAAATATAATGAATGCATAAAAACGAGACTAATCGAATATTTTGAAAAAAAAAATGTGGGCATAAGTGACAATCAATATTGGCGTACAAATGCACCTTAAGTGCGCAAGTGCTTGTATAATGTGAAGCCTTTCTGGCGTGTTAAGGCAAGACGCCGCCGTATGATCTTTTGAAAGTGGCAACATTTCTCAGATTACACTTATTAATTATTCTGAGAAAAACTATCAATATTTCACCTTGTAGTCTGCAGACATGCTGAATTAAACGACAAATTATACATAGTAAAGTTAAAGAGACAAAGTTCCCAACTTTTATATATTCATCCCGTGGCAAAAGTAGTGTGGCAACGTCCAAAAGCTCATTTGGCTATTTTCTCTACACGCCAGGACGAGGATAATTTCTTACTGAAATATCTGAAATGACAAAGAAAGTTACGCATAACTTTCGTCAAAAATAAATGCGAGGAAATTTGGCAACCGACGATGGTTTATATGAGGGGCTTGGAAGACAAGGCGCATCAGTGCAGCTTTTGCTATTTTGAGAAAACTCGTTTGAAGTTTCGAAATTACGTGGATCTTTATGGCGGAAAGAAAGTTCAAACTGACTTTTTGGTGCTTAAAAATTGGAATTTTGAATCGAATTTTTGGCAAAGTATGCATTCAGACTAGTTTTACTTGAAATCATCAACGTCTCAATTTTTTCAAAAGTTGCACTTACGCGCCTTGTCCTCCAAGCCCCTCATATGGCGTTTTTCCTCAGCCCGGAAGTCATCTAAAAAAATGACGAATAAAGTTATGCATAACTTCCGTCAAAAATAAATGTTTTATCCGAGGAAATTTGGCAACCGTCGAATGTTCATATGATGGGCTTGGAAGACAAGGCGCATCAGTGCAGCTTTTGCTATTTCGAGAAAACTCGTTTAACGTCCGAAATAACATGGATCCTTATTGCGGAAAGAAAGTTCAAACTGACTTTTGATGCTTAAAAATTGGAATTTGGAAGCGAATTTTTCGCAGGGTATGCATTCAGACTAGTTTTACTTGAAATCATCAACATCTCAATTTTTTCAAAAATTGCACTTACGCGCCTTGTCCTCCAAGTCCCTCATATCGGCGCTCCTCTGACGTTCGGGCGTATCTCGATTTCCACGTGACCTCTATGCTGCCAAGCTAAGGAAAAACGTCGTATGAACATTCGAGAGTTGCCAAATTTCCATCACGAGGAAGTTTATTTTTGAGGAAATTTATCAACATTTTTGACTGAAATTTTTAGGAACTTTGGGTGAGTTTGTGGAAAAAATTATCCGAAAAATTGGAAGAAAAATTTTCATAATTTTATCGGGAAAGTCGCGTTTTATCAAAGGAAATTTGGCAACGCCTGAAGGTTCATACGGCGGTTTTCCTTAGCACGGCAGTATGCTCCGTAAAACTCCATACTTTGTAAGGCTCATTCAGGAACAGAGATACGCCCTCACTTTAGAGGAGCGACGATATGACGTTTTTCCTCAGCGAGGAGTCAAATAGGTCAATTTTCTCACCTGATGTATTTTCAGTGGAGCTCCTGGCTGGCTTAGCGTCCTCGAGCGACGCGAGGCTGTCCTCCCGAAATCCGTCCTGGCTGTTGAAACTCGGGATCTCGAACTCGAGGGGCTCCTCAGCGGGGCGCTTCTGGGACACCTGAACGGGCGGCAGGGCCTGCAACTGCCTCAGGGGCGGCATGTCGACCGGCGAGCACCTGTACGGACTATACCTCACGTACTCCTCGAAGTTGAACTCCTGGGCTACACTCTTGAACTCCATCGTGGGCTTGAACTCCACCGCGGGCTTGAACTCGACGGAACTCTTAAAATCCACCGTCATCTTGGGCTCCTGCTCCATATGCACTCCGCACAGCTTCGCGACGTCGTTCGGCGACGCCCAACCGCACACTACTACACTCTTATCCGCACCACTACTATCCGACACTGACGCGTTTTCCGGCGCGATGAGGTATCCTTGATCCAGGTCGAGGAACAGTCTGTTGGACAGCTCTTGAGGAGCGTTCGGTGACCACTCTGAGGTCTCGTGGCGTTTGGACTCCGGGTCGACGGTTGTCACCTCCTGGTCATCCTCGGCTTCGCGCCCCCGCCCCCTACCCCGCGAGCCTGAGGAAGCGGTGTCTACCCCTTCCACCCCTTCCACGCGGGAGCCTGCCATTGTTCACCTGTTGACAAAAGGCAATTGTTACTACGGTTACCGGTTCGCTCTCTTCGATGCGCCACGCGACAAGGGTTGCGTCGGGATTTTACAAGGTGTCCCGTAATCATCCCTTAGCGCGCAAATACCGGGAAACATGTCGCTTGGATGTGGAGTCGAGACTCTTAAATCGAGCTTCACACGCTGAAAATGGAGTTCTGAAATTGGGTCATTGGTGTCGCTGTTGAACGAGGATCAGTGGCGTGGCGTGAATTGTGATGTGTCGATTGGTATGCCATTTAAACCTATGGTAAATAATCGATTATTAAGATGTTCGCTGCGGACACCCTCTTTGTCGATCCTTTTCCATAGGTTTAAATGGCATAACAATCGATATATCGCAAAGCACGCCACGCCACTGATGTGGATCCTCGAATTCCATTTTTAGCTATTGTTCACTTTACACAAAAAATATTACGAATTTTTACACATTTACAACTTTATACGAACAATAAGACTCAGGCCGCCATATTATGAACAGAAGTGAAATGGTGGCTGATCAGCCCCGATTTCATCGATCGCTGAACATTGCGTTGTGGTCCACTATTCAGGGCACCACCCATCGGGCCCATCGGTGGCCTCCATTTTCAGCTCACGTTTGCAGCGTGTGAAGTCGCGGCATGAAAAACATTGATAAGAAAAAACACTCTCGATTCAATCGGATTTTTGCTTAAATCAAGAGCCAAGCCGCTTAATTTAAGCGGATTTTATTTTGATTCAAGCAAGAATGCGATTGAATCAAGAATATTTTTTCTTGACAATGTTTTTAAGAGTCTAGACTCTAGATCCAAGCGACTTTTTTCAGTGAATATTTGTTTTTGTGTCATTCTTTAATTAATTGAGGAGTTGGGCACAGAAATGGCATTTCTTGGTTGCGGTGTTTCATAATCACCAGAGCTAATTTATCCTTTAAGGAGGAAACGTTTTAGAGAATTTTCTAAAATTTCATGTTTTCAGAATTACATAATCATAAAGAATATTCAGTCAAAGTCACAACGAAATCCATACATTTGCATTAATCATAAAAGATGAAACGTTAGCGAAGAGTTTGTAACACAATCATGGAAAAAAGTCAATTTCTCGAAAATTTCCTCGTAAATTGATTCATTTTAAGCAGTGATTCAAGGTATACTGATCAGAATACCTCACCTTAGAAACAAAATGTAATAACAGAAAAATTAAACATGATCACTAATAAATTCAATGAATTAGAAAACAAGGATGCCCTTTTACCTGTAATGCCTTGATAAGGGATAATTGCCAATCTTGAAACTTTTACTATTATGTTAGCAGAAAAAGCTGTGGCCTGTTTCGCATTTTGACTCTTTTGAAGCTTGCTGGTGTCAAAACTGACATGATGAATCTGAAAAATGAACAAGTTGAAAACAGGAGAGTTAATAGTAATACCAATCTGTACTTAAGAGGTTTTCAAAGTTCTAATTTTATCATACTAGAGAAGATTTTTAAAAAAGCTCCTTTTCAGCTAAAAGTTCATACAAATTGCGAACCCAAAGACATTCAATTCCACAGCAAACTGGTCAGAGTCAGTTACAAAATGCCCTTGGAATGAGGTGTCATCGCTCTTCGGAAAAGCAAGGGCGATGTGCTGTTTTATGTCGCTTAAAAAGTTCTTTTCCCGATAAAATTGGCAACGTCATTTGATTCCGACCAACCTTCAAATTTTCCATTTCATCATCCAAGAACTTGGATTTGTTTTATTTTTTTTCGTGAGGACTCATCCCAATGCAGAAGGAGACGAGCTTAATGAGTCTCGTTCGCTTTCTACTTCGTCGTCGGTTGCGAATCGTCGCCACTCGATCGCAAAACGAATTTTGCAGAACTTTAAACTGACCGCAGTTTCAATATGGACAATTTTCTTCTAATTTTTCGACCGGAAATGCTTGAAATTCTGCAGTTGAACAATATATTTATGAGCGGATTCGATCAGAATCCGCTAATTCTTCGTTTCCCCGACGCAGAGTGGATAAAATCAATAGGAGCTATGTCGGACAAAATTTGGACACTTTAAACGCCTATAACTCCGTTTGTACATAACTTTGAGGATCTAAAAGTGGACCCATTGGTTTTCTCGTGAAATTTTCTTTTGCACGAACCCCTTGAAATTTAAAATATGACGAAACAAACATCAAAATATGCAGTTTTAGTCAAAAATTTCATGTCCAACCTTTTTAATTGACTCGATCCACTGTGCGACGAAGGAACGTAACTTTATTCCAAGGTTGCAAAGTTGAAAATGACAATTCAATTTTTTACAAAAGCATACCTGTGCAATTTTCGTCCGAAATTTTTCTGATTTCTGTGTGAAATCAGAGGAAAAATCAGTGAAATTTTCAGTTAAAAATTTCAATGATTCTCCTATAGTAAAAATGCAATTTGGGAGGGGAACTTTGTGGCTATCAAACCGTCGACTCAAGTTCTGACTGTTGCTTATTGATACAACAAAATGTCGGAGTTTTTTTCTAAAAGTGTGAATTATAGTCCTTTGCCCTTGAGTTGATTCACTGTGCCTAACTACAAACTGTTCGATTGTGGCCAAGTCTTTCTTCCCACACGAGGGAACGTAACTCCATTGCAAAGTTGCAAAATTGACTTAAGCTATCCAAATTTTAACCAAAATATCGGTGTACGATTTTGGTCCAAAATTTTACCGATTTTCGGGTGTGATCAGAAGAAAAATTATACAAACTCTCAGTTAAAAAAGCTCAATAGTTTTGGAGTAAATAAATAGTTTACGAAAAGAAAATTTTACATTGTTGGGATCAGGGTGACATGAAACGTAGGAAAGCAATGAAAGACTGGAAATATCACGAGGCTGTGAAATATTTTATATTTTTCAAGGGCTAGAGTACACTGGAAAAAAAACACATTGGATCTAGAGTCCACACTCTTAAAAACATCAGCAAGAAAAAATACTCTTGATTCAATCAGATTTATAAGCTTAAATCAAGAACCAAGCCTCTGAATTTGAGCGGATTTCCTTTTGATTTAAGCTTAAATCTGATTGAATCAAGAGTCCTTTTTCTTGTCAATCTTTTCAAGATTCTGGACTCTATATCCAATGTGTTTTTTCTTTTTTTCTTCTTTTTTTTTCTTTTTTTTTCTCCAGTGTATGCAACCCGCAGACCCGCACGCAAACACACAAAAATAGAAGAAAGTCACAACTTTTACATTTTACGAAACATGAGAAGGAACCGGTATTTTTCAATATCTTTCATACATTTCTGAAATTTCATGAACTATTTTACGTATTTCACGATTTTATTTTTCATGAAATGTTGCCACCTTGGTTGGGATGTAGTTACTTTTTTCGTGCGAAAAACGACGACTTGTGTATTTCTTTTTGCCCTTCTTTCCCGCGGCTTCAATGATCGCGTTCGGCGCCAAAATCTTCGCAATCCGTCGAATACAGAGACGCCGCTATGCGCAATTTTTGGCCGCGCCCTCGGGGTTAGGTTCCCAGAACCCCATGGAGACAGGACTCGAAACGAGGACCGGTTGTCTGGCCAAACGCACTGTCTCGACTGCGATGACAGCGCACTGGATCCATCGACGACGTAATTTTTAAAATTCGGCGTAATTCGTCGCGGGTAGACGTCACTGTAAATCGTCGAAAAAGAGGAAGTCGGCAGATTAGCCTATATTCCGAGTATCGAATTACGGCTGTGGAACTTTTTCACTCTCGAAGAAATTGGAATAGGAATATTGCAACTGTGTGGATTGGCATGAATTTGGGATCAGGGCAAAAACTAAATATCCTGGCGAGGAAAGTCGCCTTTGGAGGACTTGACATCTCGACATTATTTCATCACCTTCCGGCCAAAAATACCACAAGCGTCATCCGACTTTCAAAAATTTCCGCCGCCATTTTATTTTTTTACAGAGAAATCGTCGGTTGAATCTGTTTGAAAATTTCCATGAATTTTATCGGCAGCACAAAGAATATTCAGTGAAATTTTCGGACAGCCTTTTCGAAAAATTTCTCGGTAAAAATATGAAATGGCGGCGGAAATTTTTAAACGTCGCATGGTGCTTGTGATACTTTGGCTGGAGAATAACGATGTTATGGCAGAAAGGCAGTGTTAGCAGCCCTCGTCACAATGTAATGATGATTCGTGCATGGCTGCAAATCACGCTCAGTAGCTTCCGAAGAAGTTTGTCAAACAAAAGTGTTTGTCAAAGTGATCAAGCCCCACATTGCTCATCAGTCAATGTTAGGCTGATTGGCTCACCTAAATCAGACTTGTATCATTTCACTGACGGAAAGCTTGAATTGCTGATTATAGAAAACACTGATTCCTCATTTATAACTAGAAAGTTGCAATAGTTTTTAATACGTACATCATTTTGTATTCGTTTTCATTTTGTTTAGTAAACAATGTGGTGGCGCTTAATTTTTCATACATTCACGATTTTTCAAGTCGGCGGTACTGGTCACCCTCCATTTAAAAGTATGTTAAACAAGATATTTTTGGTGAGGCAGCTTGCTGCATTTAAATATATATTTTTACTGGATTTAAATGCAGGAAAAGCAAAGTTGCAAACTTGCGAGATCGCCACTGCTTTATTTAGATCCATTGAGGAATGTCAGGAGTGCCTTTACATTAACATGTATTTTGACTCGTGAATGGCATTACTTCGAGTTGAAATATGCATGATTTAGGGGTGGAATCACCCATGCACCCTCAAAAAAGTCTGATCATATTCTGTCAGTGTTTACGGGAGTGCATTGCCGCGAAGATTATAAAATGGAACACTAAAGTCAGTTTTAGTGACAACGCATTTGTTGCATGTCACAGGGAAAGTGTCCATTATAATACACTAATTTTACATCTAATAACTTTTTACACTAAAGCAAATTTTTCCAGTACGGTGAAATAAAACATCACAGTACGAATGAGAAGTATTTCCTATGTATGCATCTTTATTTCGCCTGATCGAAAGTCATTACTTCTCGAAACCATATTGCTTTTGTTTATGATTAGTTTAATGTACAAAGCACTTGCGTATAGATCTTGCAATATACCATTAATCAGTGGATCGATAATCTCTTGCCTCGTTATCTATGAAACTAAATTATAAACGCATCTCCGTTGACACTTATCGACCTCGTTGCAATTATACTGTATCACCAATTTGTCCATTTGCAAGTTAGCACCTCGTTTAAACTAGATAATCCTGATTACACCCAAAAGCAATTGATGATTGCCCATTTATTTTGATTGATACACGCTGCATAGATTTTTTTCAATTAAAGGTACTTTTGCGCACGTAATAGGTTGTAAATAGTGATTTGTTAATGAATCTTCCAGCATATGATTGTTGGTAATAGAGCCACTCGCTTGTACCTCACTGTTGAGTCCTAAATGTAAGCTTTCAAGTAGATTTTTGGCCAAGATTGCAAGCAATTTAGAGTTTAAATTTTGCAAAGTTCGTGTGAAAAAACTCCGCACAAATATGAAATGTATAACTGGTTGCAAAAATTAAGTTTAAAATCAAGATAAACACCACTTAAATGCAAAACAATAAGTGACGTATGAGTACTTATAGAATTAATTGTAATTAATTTTGACCTATCAACTTTTTTCTCCTCATTCAAGGAATGATAGTCCCTAGGGGCGCAAACATCCGTCGATATTCATTCGTACATTACGGTATCCGCTTTTGCCTACCCTACGATTTGAAGGCATTTTTCGATTCAAAAGTCCCAAATTGGTCAAAATAGTAAAACATTTTGGTATAAAAATGATGGCATCATCAAATGCAACAGGTAAAAACTGTAATACATTGTTATCTGTCATTTTCAAGAATCATTTGAGTCCCCTATCCACCCCAAAAGTAGAGAAAGACGTAAGCCCACGTCAAAAATTGCTCCTGTTTTTTTTTATACACGCCGTCGAAGTCTCCCTTGATTCAGGTTGTAAGTCAAGGACGCGTGAAAGACGGGCAACTTACACCGTCAGTACCGTCACCTTCTGGCCAAAGTAACATAAGCGCCATGCGACGTTCCGAAATTCCTGGCGCCATTTTATTTTTTTACAGAGAAATTGTTTGTTGAATCTGTTTGAAAATTCACTGAATTTTATCTGCCGCACAAAGAAAATTCAATGAAATTTTCGGACAGCTCCGTTGAACAATTTTTCTGTAAAAAATTAAATGGCGGCGGATATTTTTCGTCGCATGGCGCTTGTGACATTTTGGCCGGAAAGTGACGACATAGCCCCGGGCCAAAAAAAATCCCATTGAATGGCGAATCCCGCACCGTGCAACGTACTCATTCTTCCTCGAAAACTCGGTCTCACCAGACAACCCAGAGCTCGTCATCCATCGATCGAATCGGGAGAAATCTCTATCTGCAAAATCCTGATCCGGCAAAATCCACATCTAGCGGTATGCCCATCCCCACCCCTTCCACCCTACCTCAACACTCCTATTACTCATGCACAACCTTACGCGCCCTAGTGAACAGTTATGCTATCGTCAAAGGATTCCCGTCATGGTCGATTGTTCGAGGGTAGAAGCGTGCGCTAAACCTCATAAGGTGACACGCAATCGATTTGCGATTCGAGGAGAGCCCATAGAGGCGGCTTCGCAAATCGTTTTGGGAGACAAACGGGATTAGCGCATCCGTCGTCGCGTCGCGGCAGACAGCAACGGTATTGCATGATGCGTCTCAATCGCAAAGTGGCCGGACAGCACTGCATCGAGCGTGGCCTTCAAGAATTAGGTCATTCGAAAATCGTGGAAATCCTCGGGAAAAGGGGCTGCACAATGGATCGAGTCCATGGGGGAAGTCGGGCAAACTTTGAAAACTTTTAAAGCTCATAACTCCGTGCATACAGAACTATGAGGTTTAAAAGTGGCTCCATTGGTTTCTTAGTGAAATTTTCTTGTGTGACAATGTTGCATTATGCTGTATTTTCTCCCCCCCCCCCCNAAAAAAAAAAAAAAAAAAAAAAAAAAAAAAAAAAAAAAAAAATCATAAAGCCTCCTTGTAATAATTGTTCGTGAATATTTTTAAATATATGAAAATAATTCACAAAATGTGTTTAAAAAAACTCAAAGTTTGTTTCGTTGTAGGAAAAAAAATGGGCGGAGTCATTTGCAATATCGCGCAATGAACCGAGACAATGGGGGAGGTCGGACAAACTTTGGAAACTTTAATAACTCCGTTCATAAGGTATTTTGAGGTTTAAAACTGGTTCCATTGGTTTTCTCGTGAAATTTTTTTCGAGATGCCTCCCTTAAAATGTAAAATGTGACGAATTGAACAACAAAATCTGCAGTTATAGTTAAAATTGCATGTCCGACCTCTCTGTTTGACTCAGCATACCTACAACTTTGTCATTACAAAACGTATGGGTTTAAGATCGGCCCTATTGATTTTTTGTTGTAAAATTTTGTCTATGGCACATTCCTTGAGGTTCATAAAGTGATGAAATAAATGTGAACATCTCTGTACGACTCTCGTTCCCAATACTCGCTCTTTTGTGAAAAGAGAGTTTTCAGAAAATACTTAAAATATCATTACAAAACTGCCAATTTTACGACACTCAATCAGTAAAATTCAGAAGTCCTTTTCACTGCAAACAGACCCTCTGCGCAGGATTGCAATGATTTTTCTGTATAACAAATTAAATTGAATAACAGGAAGAATTTTTCAGGTTTTGAAAGTTTTAAGGTAGTTTTGAACCTACTTAAAAGTGTAAACAAATTATGTCTTTTATATTCCATATTTTTTATTTTTTGAAGTGATTTATCATTTTTATTCCTTACGATGATCCATTTCCGAGGTTATTCTGTTGAAGTTTACTCGAGATTTTTTTAAAATTGTCGTTTAAATGACAATTACGGATGTCCTTAAACCTCGTTTATCGACAATGTAAGCCACACGAGGACTCCTCAAAAAAGGATTTGTTAAATGTTCACGACTTTTAATATGCACTCGGATGGAACTCCCATAAAACTTGTTTTAAGGCTCTGAAAATCAACAGCACACTGGCGTCTGACATCCATAAGAATTCACCCCTTACCAGCCTTGAAGTACCCTCAGCTATAAATGAATACGCGAGCAAACCGATCAGTACTTATATATGCTTGCGTGATCCATTTGCTCAGTTGTGCTTATCTCAGTCTTAATTACTGCAATTTAAAAGTGCTTGCGATGTAATTGAAGTTTAATTGTTGCGTTACCTTTGTAAAAGTCAGTGCTCCCATTCCATGTCCGTCAAAAGGTCCGGGATTCTTTTTAGATTTTTTCAAAAGTTTCGAAAAAGTTCCGGAAAATGCAAAAGATCCGGAAAATTTCGGGAATTTCAAAAGTTCCGAGAAAAATTCCGGATAATCTCAAAAGTTCCCGAATTTGGTAATAGTCTGGGAAATGGGGGCACCGGTAAAAGCCGTCGAACCGTCAAGTAAAAGTGCCTTATTATTTTCATTGCACTTGTAAAATATTTAATCGGATTCATCTTTTAGATTCAACCTAACCTAACCTAACTTTTGACGCTCATATACGGAAACAAAATCCAAAATTTGAAAGTTCGTGGGCTTCCCCACTGTGCGCGAGGCTGTCACTTCAACAGGTATACTCATGAGTGTACTAATGAGTCATGCTCAAGGCAATGGCCACCCAGACTTTGCGGCCCAAAAGTCTTGCGGTAAGACCCATATATGTTAGAGGTAACTGCATAACATGAGTTTCTCGGAATTCAATTGAGTAATGATTAGCTGACAATTGTCAGTCGGAGATTCCGCACTCATTACTGAGTGTAATTGACCGGCCTTTGCGGGATTTACCGAATTTGCAAGGTATTTCCCTTCGTTTTAACTTAATGGCATAATATTTCAGTTATTTTATAAATGATTGAAAAATAATTAGTGCGATAAGTATTTTCCTGTAAAAGTTGCAAGGGTTACTGACGTCAAAGCAAAAAGGAACCACGGTATGTGAGTTCATTATTTCGATGTTCCTCAGGTGAAAAGTATCTCTATTCTATAGTTGCAAAATTTACAAAATTAAATTATTCGATTTTTTATGAGAATACGTCTCCACAATTTTTATCCGAAATTTTGTTGATTTTTGCGTGTCATCAGAAAAAAATAAGTGCTATTTTCAGCCATTAGAGTAGGATATCTTACTTGAGTCAGATTCGTTGCCTTTGTGGGGAATACCAGCAATCGCATTATCGCAATTAATAATCAATTATTAAATATTCAGCACCAGAGATTGGAGTGGGGATGATTAGAATTTAGGTCACACCCTTGGTCTATAAATACTGATGATTCTCTTTCAGAAACTTAATTTCTGGGTGATGGTAGAGTCTTGTTGACGATTTTTACTGAATACTTTACTCGTATGCAATTGCTCACTCATCGAGTTTAAGATTTCAAACATATTCTCAAAATCGTTTGAAATTACATGTCAGATTGTTTAGAGTGATACTTCGAACTTTGTATTACTGACACTTCTTATCGTAACTTCATTGAATAGCTTAAGAGAGATAAAAAAATCGGTTTTATGGACTGAACTTCAGTTTAAATGGAACACTAAAACTTCCGGTCAAGGTAACTAATATTTCTCGGGTCTGAAGAGCTGGACACACGTTCAAAATGAAGCTTCAAAGTGGTGGCTGTTAAGTCAAGAAGTGTTGCGCATCGATGCAGTAATCGACGGCAACACTTTGCTAAACAGCCACCACTTTGAAGATTCACTTTGAACGTGTGTCCAGTCCTTTACAGATTGAACTTACTAACCAATTAGTAACTTTTTTGGTAAAAATGTGGTGAAAACAATTTTGATGACCTGCAGCAGCGCAGTTCAGTTCTTTTGATCGAACATTATTGTTTAATGGACTGAAAACTTGAGTGTTCTATTTACATTTTTTCATCCGCACAGAGCCGGATCTTAATGATACAAACTCAGATTTCCAATCTCCGGTTTTAACATCCTCTACAGATTCACATCTTCATCAGATCATGTAATTCTATTTCGAGTTCTGTTTTTGCTGCACCATTGTGCCGTAGGGGTACAAACAGGTACAGGTTGTCGAATGTATTCATGAATTAGCTAATATTACCATTCCCTCCACAGGAACGTATGATCCTCTTTCAGCCAAAATTGAAGTTTGAAGTAAATTACTTTGAGTCTGGCATGTGCGTAACTTCTGACAATGAGAATTTCATCATCGCAAGAGTGACAGAAAATAATTTTTCATAACTTCTCGGCAGCCTGGAGGTTTGACGGCAGACGATTAAGAAAATATACCCCTGGGATCGTGTTATTCAATTTCTGTCGAGAGTCATACATGAATCTATCTAACCGAAAAATGGGGATTTTGAAAGTTGCTAGCGGCAATTTCTATGATAATTCTGTGTTTGAATAAAGTTAAAATACGGCTGAAATATTCGGAAAAATAAGGATATTTATCCTGATGAAAATGAACGTATGCACAAAGACAATAAGGTGGTAAAATGATGCTGGGTCTACTCAATTTCACGGGGAAAACACAGCCAAAAAGCTCAAAATTTTCAACGAGAGGCAACTATTTTGAGCTCCAATGAGTACCAGTACATGACTGAGGGGGAGAGATTGCAGCTTAGGTGGCTTGCGTCAGAATATTAAGTTTATAATTGATGCAATTTTTGAAGTTGATGAGTTGTTTTTTCAATCGAATACAAATTTTATTTTAAAACAAAATATTTATTTATTTCAAAAAATTCAGTTAATGAAATTTTTTTTAGAAATCTAAAATTAAATGGACGGTTATGTTTCCAGCATGGATAGCAGGGAAGCAACTCTCTCTAAAATAAATTGGAGAAAGTAATATTTTATAAATAATATTCATTAATTACTGAATCACGAGAACTCCAACACACAAATAGAGCTGGCATATAAATTGTTATGGCTAGGTCAGCTGCGGGTTGATTCTTGAATCGATATCGGAGGGGTTCGATCGATAACTTTCTATATTAAAAATGTTATATATCGATCAAAACCATTCGATAACGATTCAACTATCGAAGCTCGCCTTGTTTTCACGCGAGGTGAACAGCGCCACCATGACGAACCTTTGAATGGATAACTAATGCAACAAGGAGTATGTTTTCTTGCCTACCTAAAAAACTGAAGGCGAAGTGACAGCGAATACAAGTCCATCGATCTTAAGATTGATGGACGGCATCTCATGACGGATTTGTTTATTATGATGTTTTAGTCATAAAAACTTCATGGTACATCGATTATACTTGTGGAAATAGAAGACGAACTAGCACAATAGGGCGAGTTTGGGTTTGAGAGTGAAAGCATAATCCTGGACATGGGTTCATTTCTTAGTAATAGCTTGAAGGAAGGCAATGGGACTGGGTAACCACCATCGGGGAATCCTCCAGACATGCATCGCCATTTTCACTTTCATAACTCTGGTCTCACTTTCCGTTCACTGACTGCGAGTCCGCCGTATGGCACGTTACATACTGTGTTTTTTATTTAAAACTTGTGTTTTTTTTTCAACACTTATAACCGATCAAATTTTAACATGTCATCCTCCTTAGAGTCTTGTAGTATGAGTAACGTGTTCATAGTCGTGGTTTAAAGAGCTCTCTCCTTTAAGAGGCTTCATGTGGTTTACAATGTCATGAAGGGAATTTTAAGAGGAAGAACAATTTTTTTCGAATTTTAAGTAAAATTCAATAAGTGCAACTATAGGAATAAATCCTTAGGACAAAGGTTTACAATGCTTTACCCCTGTATAAAATTGAAGCTACTAGCAAAAAATATGTATAAGTTGATTGACTTTAAAAGGGTGTAAACTTGCGAAAAATGTTCAAAATCTACACAATTTGTCCGTTGGTATTTTTAAATCATCGGATAGGCAAAGCATTGTGATATTTTTTAAGGATTTAGTCTCATAGTCAGAGGGTCAAATTTTACGAAGGATACCATAAAATTGTCCTCATCGATGATAGGTATCATCTTTAGGATCTCCTTAACCCCTTCTTCGTCAGAATATAAATAGAATGGGGCCTTCCCCAGTAAAAAGCTGATCAAGCGACAACAACGAACATAACTCTCAGCAACGAGGTCCATTTTTCAAAATCCTTTCACCTTTCGAAAATTAAAATTCAAGATTATCTAAGCAACGGTGATTTCTATCAATTTTGAGTGGAAAAAAGGTCAAGACAGATATTTGAACCATTTGTTTTTTTTGTTTTTTTTTCCTCAAAAGCTTTCCCGCATTCGTATATCAGATGAACTAGACACCACGTCAGTTTTAAATTTCTGCAAAAATCCCTTCGCTTTAAAAATTGGATAATATATACACATGCGCTCTAAAAAGTCGTTATCTAGACGGACAAACGTAACTAAATTTAGAAATTTCAATCAGAGAAATTCCACTCGTAAAGTGTGTTTTACTATAAGAAACTACTGAACGTTACCGGCTGAAAATGTCAGTACATACATAACGCTAATGAAAAATCACCAAAATTTAGGCAGACGTTACTTTTTCATGCTTCTGTAAAAAACTGAATTTCTGTCGAGCTTTTTTTACTTAAAATTATATCCCGGTTTTTTATTTTTTTTATTTATTTTTTTTTTCAATCCAATTCTTAGCATGTTCCTCTCCTTTTGTTTTCGGTTGGATTACGATTTTCTGCAGTTTGATTAAGAATGAGGTTCGGTTGCATTGAGAAGATTTGTAGCCTTACGTCACTGCCCAACACCATTAAACCTCCATGATTGGTGAATGCTCCCCCCTCCCTCTTCAAATCACATAATGTTTGTAGGTAATTATGTTAATTACTCATCATAGGACAATAAGTAAACAATAAACAAACATAATCGAACGACTATTACATGTACTTGGACTCCTTGGCTTTTGAGCCTGTCAATTTAGAGTAAAATGAAATTACGTACACTTTCCAGAATCCTTGATTGGTGGTCTGATATTCATAGGAACTTTGTATACTCCTGAACTGGTCAAATCCTCTACGTAATCCGTGAAATTTTGCGGTGTGAATTATGAATTAAAACCACTTTTGTAAACTTTACAAGAAGCACAGGACACTGTAAAGGCTACTCATTGTTAAACAAGTAATTGGTGTCAAAACTCAAGAGGGGGAGAAATAACTTGATGAACGGAACTCTCGGGTTTACCAGGCGGAAAAATTAAAAAATGGCAGAGGATACTGCCACGAGAGCTATCGGTCAAAAATATTGGTGCAGGTCCAGCCACGAAAAAAACCGAGCGGGGGTGAGATCTGATGTTGGAGATGGTTAAGGCAAAGTCGCGTACTTCCATCCAGTTCACAGTGGAGTTAAGTTGTTCTTCCCTGAGTGGGGGAGGCCTCGGGGCTTTCGCGACGTCCGAGACTTTCTATAAGTCGTCTATTTTAGGCTTTATCATCGTCTTCGCTGCATGCTTGCCGGATTGTTCCCTTGGTAAGCAGCGGATCCTTAAGCTCTGCGGCAGGTTGAGAACTTTTACGATTTGATGGGTGAGGAGCTTTCGGGGAAAAATCGAGAAAACAAGCTTGACAGTGGTCGCGCAGGCGCACGATGGAACAAGCAGCTAGAGGAAGTCGAACAGGAGATTTCTAACCAAAATTGTAAATTTTGATGTTTATTTCGTCACAATTTCAAGTTTAAGTGCACTGAAAAAAAATTCTGGGCTATATTGATATACCGTCCGTTTCGGGCTTAAAGGCCGGAAGTTCCGGGTGTTGGAGCCGTAGCTTCGATTGCTCCGGGAGCCACGCTCGGAACTTACGGCCTCTGAGCCCGGAACGCGAACAGCCTAGTATGTCAGTAAGTCAGTATGTCGCCCGTTAGTACGGCTTCCACGGCCGGAGTTTTTATTTTCAGGGCGGTGTTTCTGGACGAAAAATCCGCGTTAAAACTTCGGTGTCTCGTAGTTCTAAACATATAAGCTTCCTAAGTTTGCATTTTGTTCGACTTCTCCCGTTGACTTAGTCCATTGTGAGGCGTCGTCGCTTCTCCGACGTTAGGGCGCACTATGGTCCACAGACCCTATTTAACGGAACTTTAGTCAAATTTTGAAGGTGGGAAAAATTAAAGTTTGGCACTACAGTTTTACTATCCATACTCCCATGGATCGTCACCTAAGTTTTCATCGACTAATAATGATTTATAAGATTGTGACGGACCCTAACAACAGAGCGCGCGACAGGTCTTCATTAGTTGATTGTGGGCCGCATTCGGTGGTGCGTTACAAGGTGTTTATTTTACCGAGTTACGCATCATCTATGTAAATTTTTGGGCAACATGGTTCCACCTGGTGGCAAGTGACTTCCTTTTCACCCAGTTTCATTAATTTTGAACTGAAATTTGTATGCTTTTTAACGCTGCAAACATACGCCAAAAAATGATAGAAATCAGTGAAATTCGTAATTTTTAGGAAGCTCCAACTTTTTTTTAATTCTAGTTAATGCTTTGCGGATTGAAAAATCTTGTTCTACATATCCTTAAGTTTAAAATGAGGCCAATTTAAATGTCGCCTTTTGTCGCCTAATGGTCGAGATGAATTTTTTTTGGAGTGCACCTCCGTGCATCAAAATGTGGAATATTCCATGCATTTTTGGCGTTTTTGCGACTGTTAAATTTTTTATCGGTACAAAATGAAAGTATTCCGATATATTTTGATCTACTGAGTCCGAAAATGACCTTGGTTTTTTCTTGTAACCTCTCATTTTTCCGAAAAAGCGACTTTTTCCCGGGAAAATGAGCAAATTTGACGTATTTTTGCCATAATTGCAATTCATGTTGATAAATTATACTGGACCCGCGGTAAAGAGATTCTGTTATGTATTTTAAGCTGCTAAATACGAATATGACCTAGGTTTTTTTATCACCCTCCAGTTCTCCGATAATGCCGATTTTCCCGAGCCTTTTGGGTAAAACCTTTTCCGGACTCTAAGTGTGTTAAAAATACATTTTAAAAATGATTTCGATGTGCGATACATCGATTCTTACGCATTCTAACTTGCTAAACCCGAATATGGCCTTAGATTTTTCCTATCACCCCTCATTATCCCGGAAAATTCAATTTTCCTTGGAGAACGAGCTTTTCCGGGTAAAATCGGTTTTTTCGAAAATTGAAGGGTAATGGACAAAAACGGAGGTCATATTCGGATTTACCGCCTAAAAATACACAAGAATAACCTAATCTCGACCGAGAGACATTTTTGTTATTATTTTTATACATGTCAAAATAGGGTGGAAAAAATCTTCAATCTTAAAAGCGCCAGAAATTACATTTGAAGTTAAGTTTCTCGGTCAGGATGTTAATATTTTCTTTAACTAAGATGTAAAATGAAATCAGCGACCCAAAAATCATAAGATCCAACACCTTTTATGGTGGTGCAGTGCATTTTCGAATAAAGTTCCGTTAAATCCAGTCTGTGGACCATAGTGGGGCGTTGTTACATTTTTAACTGAGCTCTAGAGAGCATTGAGTCTTGTGGACCGTAGGGCTCCCAGCCCTTACGTTAGGGAAGTGACGAGAGGATGGTTGCAGCAGGAGTTCGGGTTTTTTCGTCTTCTCATCATCGGTGGAAAATGTGGATCTTTGGTAGAACACGTTTTCTTTTACCTTTTTTATTTTTTCTTCTTTGTTTTACAGCATTTAAACATGCTTATGCAGCCGTTTCTGAGGGGCACCGAAATGTCCCACAAAAAAACTCTGTTTTGACCTTCTTCTTTGAAAACTTCATAAGGAAAATAACTATTACATAGTCGTCTTTGTGATCCTTGACGTGCTCAAATAAGGCGCAAAAAATAGCTGCAAGAAGGCAGAGACTTTTTTAAGTCATTTTTATATGAGAAACATTGCATTTCCAGGAGAAGGGGGGGATTATATCAAAGTAGGAATTTGATTATTTGGAATTTTATCAGGAACAAAATCGATGTCTAGATATATGTTTCTATTCTACTTGGTCTGCCTCAGATCTGATTTTGGGGCCATTTCGGGCCCTTTCGTCCTATAAGGTCGATAAACTCGACCCAAAATCTAAGACTTTTTTGAGAGGCATCTAAGGACCTACCTGAATTTAAAATAGTAACAAAAATTGGCTCATTCGTATTTTTTTTTTTTGCCTCATCCTACACTGACTTTCGGTGTGTGGGCTAAACCTGCTCAAACAGTGCGTAGATTCTCATAAATGGCCGTATTTTTGCTAAAAGGAACTATGTGCATAGGGTTTGCTTGCATGTAACATAGTTCCTTTCAGCATAAATACGTCAAAAATAGAGGCTACACATACAATTTTCTCTAACCATTAGATGGTACCATGTAATTTGCTACATGATCACTCAACATTTCAAAGATGAGTAAGTCATATTCCCTCCTGTAGTCATGCCTCAATTGCCTCATACCTTGTGAAACAAATACATGCACAATGCAAATCAGTTTGGAAATAGAGGAGACAAGCGAAGCATCGAACAAAAGTATCGCTGATTTAAGGCGAACCTAACGCACAGATAGCCTGCGTACCGTAGCTTTCATGGGTATAGATTACAGAGATGAAATTAATGAATGGCAGATGGTCTTATTGTACACAAAAACATTGCGCCCGAACTGGGACTTGAACCCAGGACCCTTAGGTTAAAAGCCTAATGCTCTACCGACTGAGCTATCCGGGCCGCTCTGACGAAGGCGCAGAAACCGCGGGTTATAACGCCACATACAGCCAATACACTGTAGTTCCTTCAACTGCCGCTACTTGCCGCGCAGCGCTGCGATCAATATTTCGTGCAGTGAGAACACGTTCCGCGAAGCAGAAAATCGACTTACGGAGGTAAGTTTAAACTTCAATGAGTATTTGTATTGCTATGATTGGATTGATTTTTCCCTCCGAGACGAGATTTTCATATTCTCATTACGGTTTCAGCATTGAATTCTTTGTAAAATTGACTGAATTCTACTTCGTGACACTCGCTGAGAACCAGTGAGTGTTACGCTAAGTTCCCGCAGTAAATCAATACTCTCCCAGCGTTCTACTACGTCGGAATGTGGAGTATGTTTTGGTTGTAAAGTCAAGGTTGTTTACCTCGTTTTGGCTTCAACTTCAGAGTTCTCCAGCCGAACTAAAGGCTTTTCAGAGTACCTAAGGTTGCCTACATGAATCTAGTACATCATTAATTTTCAAACAGAAGCTCCATTTACAAGAAACAAAACTGTCACCACGATTAAATCTACGAAACAATGAGGTGAATATTAATGCAAGGAGGGCAGGAAATTAAAACGCTCCCATCGCGTTACGCTTGCTTGTGAGGATTTTTTAGTTTAACTATTTGACGTGCATGAAATGGCACTTAAACACAAATGAAACATTCCGTTTTTTTCCGACTTTTCGGGGAAATATAGCTCAGCTCCCTACCTTTTTAACCTATAAATAGGGTGGAAGGATACGCTGTTTTGCGCGGTAACAGCAATCCATATGTTGGATCGCTATACCCCAAATGTACTTGCAGCCAAATCTGTTTTATTTTACAGTTAGCCATCGTTCAAATAGGAGTGCAAAATCGAAGCCATGAGTAGGTAGGTATTGAAACATTATTGTTTCCTACATGTCTTAGCGTTTGGATGTGCTCAGAGGATGTATAATAGGAGAAATTGCTTGGTTATGATTTTCCGAAGGTTCGCTGCGATGAAAGATTTGCAACCGAAGATAGATTTTATTTTTGGTTCGGTTGCGTTCTTCAATGCACCCTAGGTATTCTTAGAAATCGGGTCAATGGGTGAACCTTTAATAAAATGCGCGCATGCGTAGAGCTGGCCAAACTAATGAATAAAGGGATGCGTGCTTTAACTTTCTAAGGATCATCGCTAGATATAGGTAGTTGATAACTCTTAATACAACATAAAAAGAAAATAATACAAACTCAGGTGCAGCGTGGAATGTTAAAGTCATATAAGCAATGACTTTTCTGTATTTTTTTGGTTTTTTCCAAAGTTATCACTCAAATTCGGCCAGAATACGATCGTACTAACCAAATTTCTACCCATATTCCTCTGACCAAAACCTACTCGTAAGGGTTTAAGATCATATACGTTTCTTCCAAAAAAACTTCTCTTCCCTCAAATGCTTTGCACACGACCTTACGAAAATGTGATTGAAATAGGGTTGGTTCATTCTCACAGAAATATGTTAATTCCTTTTGAATCATTGTACAGCGTTACCTATAGAATGATTCAAGAAACGTGTGTCTCCGATGGAAACAATACACATAACATCTAGCTAGGGTCGGACTGGCTCGCATCTACATCTAAGGGCTTAGACCCTTGGCTGGTTAAAGGGGCATAATGTGATATTTCCTGGTAAGGCAACCCCTACGTGGAGAGGAGTTCAGAAAATTTTGGCAAAGCAGCACATGTTTACGCTATTTTCAGGCTCAAAGCTTATTAATCGTACAGAAAAAAAAAATTGCAAAATTGAACGTATTTGAGTAACCGACGGACTTCTGAAATTAAAGAAAACATACAAAATTAAAGACACTAGACGCATCCAAGCACCATTATTTCCAAAAGAACCAAGCAAGTGCTGCGAGCTGAAGACGTGGATCTGCAAATCTTAATATCTAATTTGAAAAATAGAATGAAATTGTGAATCAACCACTGTACTAATTGCGAGGGGCGTTGGTTCATTTGAAAGGTGTTGTTCTCAATGCTTCGGGAAAACTATAAATTATTTTCTGGGGTTCGTCCCCGATTTTTAAACCCCTAAAAACTCATAAATTGGATGAGGGGAAGTGGGGTTTTTTTGTTTTTTGTTTTTCGGAAAAGTTTTGTTGCTACGCATCTTACTTTACTGTTTGCTGTCTTTTTATCAGCTGTTTTCATTCAACAATCATCATTAA
>NW_017547290.1:685642-714419 GCF_001854935.1 Bemisia tabaci
AAAAGGAGGAAAGAAGAAGAGCAAAGTTGTAGGAAATATAGGAAGAAAAGCAGGACAGAAATGGCAAAAGAAGAATCAACAATTTAATCGAGAAAAAAGCAAAGTACCTATTTAAAAAATAAAAAAAGATCTTCTTTAAAATTAGTTTGAAAACAAATGTAAAACCTAAAAAATAATTTCGTATGAAGATTAAAACAAAATTTTAGTTTAAAGTTTACTAAATAAAATTACAATTTTTGAAAACATTTGTTATATTTATTCTCTCAAAGAAATAATTAGACCCGATTCAAAGACAAAACAGAAAATTAAATGAAAATAAATAAAAAAAAAACATGTGAAAGTGAAAAGTGTACAGGAAAAATAAGGGGCTGCGAAGCAGCCCCATAAGCCCCTAGTCTATCCTGAAAAAGAATCAGTTATGAACCTGAAAAAAGAAGAAAGAACGAGTATCATCACAGCTGAAGACAGGAAAGACGTACTCGGGCCTCTTTTTTAACTAATTTCCCGAATCTGAGTCACACCTTATTAACAGCACATAGCAGAGCATCGGGAGCTCACGCTTCGCGTCATCGCGCCTTCAATTTTTCAGATTCAGCACGGACGTCCATCAAGTACGAATAGTTGTATCTCTGCGCCGTCGTTAACGTGCATTCCTTCCCTCGCTTTATTTCCATTTGTTCGCTTGCGTTTGTCTTATTCGCAATGGTGCTCCAAACTAGTAGCATGGAGCAGAGCATTGCGAGTTCATATGACTCACGCCATCGCATCTTACATTTTTCATATGAAATGTGGACATCCATCTTGCGCGAATAGTTGTATCGCGTTTACACTTCAGGCGTCTCTTATTTTTGAATTTCGAGATAAATTAAGGTTAAGTTTGACAGAGATATGCTATGGTATGTCCAAATCAATAGTCATTTTGAGAAGGAAGAAATATGTTTAAATGTCTCTCAAGAGGTCTATAAAGGGTGCGTATGTCTAAAAATCGAACCGTCTATCGCTTCTAGGCGGAATTGGTTAAAATTAATTTAGTTATTCTCGTAACAGAGTTAGTTAGGTTTAAGGCGATTAGGATAGGAGGAAAAAATGATTATCCCATTATCATTTTTATATTTTAATCTTCTAATATTTATATATATGGTGAGTATAATCGATTTGTGTTAAATTTAACACACATAGCGAATGAAGAAAGGGGATAATGAAGCGCATGTACGTCAACAAAAAGGTGAAAATTTCACAGAAAAGTGTTTACGCTTTATAAAGAAGTTCTTGGACCTCTGTGCACCACTATCGTGCGTAAAAACACCTTTCTTTGCTCCTTACTCTCTCTTCCGTTCATTTAAGGAATTTTCCACATATTCTCGGTCGTAACTTGTTTTCTCTCCTTATTTTGCTATCTGTCAGAGGGGCGCGTTTTCGGCGCGCCAAGAGGGCGCATCTGCCAATGGCAGATTGGCGTTATGGCCAGTCCGAGCCTGCATCTCGCTTGGAATGGATGTGAATGGAATCCCCGCGTTTCCAATTTTTCACGTTTCCACGTATCCACACTTTCTTGAGAGGTTTTTTTTTTCTTTCTTTCTTTCTTTTTACACTCGCAACATTGAATACATACGAAATCCACGCAATCAATATCCGGTTGAACGATGAGTGCGTTCTCTGCATATTCAGTCAAATACCACTTTCGCCAGAAAATCAACGTCTACCACTACACTTAAGACTAAACTCCACAGACTGAACTAAATACATCTCCTTCAAAAATTATGAGATTAAATTGCACAGTAAATTCTCTAAACGTTTAAGAAACAAGAGCTGATAAATGTTTGCGGAAATCTCGTATTCGATCGCAGAAGATTTGGCAACACTCAAGTGTTATACGACGTTTTTACTTAACGCTTTAGTATTGATACCCGAGCTGAGGATGATGATATCGGTACAGGCGTCTTGATGCAACTATTCGTGCTCTGTGGATATCCATGTTGCGTCCTAAAAATTGAAGGTGCTCCGGTACTTTAAGCTATGAAACAGTTGCATGCTGTCACGACTCCGTCTGGCATGGCGGTGAGATTTAAAATCCCAAATGAATAATACGGAAATGATGAGAAAATATTCTTTCCTCTCCTTACCCTTTGCCTCAAGCGAGAATTTCATCTTCAAATTCGCACCGGTGTGCCACATGTGCCTGCTTGCACTACCTCATGGACTAGAGTGACCAGAGCGCCTTCCATTTTTTTATACGCAACACGCGCGTCCAAAGAGTACGAGTAGTCGTATCAAGGCGTTATTATACCGACATAATTGAATGCGTACGTCGATTAAGTCGACTAAGATATTAGCATGGAAAGATCCGCTGCGTCTTAATATAAATGATGATAAATATTATATCCTTCTTGAAATTACCTACAAAAAATAAACAAAAATCAATAAAAATAAATAAAAAACACAAACTAAGTTTAATCAGCGAATTTGTTCCGCAATTGAACATATTAAAAATGAATCAAATAAATAAATGAAATCAGGTTGAGGTTAATTTTAATGACCAATATAATTTTAATGACAAGACTATGACCACGAGATACTATGATATTCGATAAAAAGCATCAATAATGTTAAAATTTACGGTTTCGGTTCGTTTCTATCTGCCTCTTCCCATGTTTCATGGTATGCGCTAAAAAAAAAAAAAAAAAAAAAAAAAAAAAAAAAAAAAAAATTGAGGAAGAAGGTCCAGAGGGTTTGATCCTTCTGTCCTCCACCCACAACCCGGAGCGAATGTGCGAAACCATGATTCATAATCTTCAATTCTCCCATTATTTACCGCCTTTTAATCACGTCACTTTTCCACCCCCGAGGGAGCGAGTCATAAAAGTGTCTAGACTTGCCTCCTTGGAACCTCTGGAGTTCCTGTTCGTGCACTTAGATGACCTCATTTCTCAGTTATCTGAGACCGCGGAGTCTGCATTGACTGCCTCCCGCCCCCCGCCCCCCGGCGCTGATTAGTTACACGAGAAACATAGCGTATTAAACAGGGGCGAAAAACGCCGGGAGTACGCTCCTGTATCGACACCACTCCGCCGTCTTTAAGTGGCTTCCGGTCTGGGGCCGCGACTGCCAGAGTTTTCGGGAAAACACCCCCGACCGAAGACGGAGAATCCGTCAATTCTCGAGCAGTTGACACCAGTGCCCCGGTGCTAATGATTGGAACCCACTATCGGAATCAACCCCCGCGCTGGGGCCCTATCTCGGTTGCCTGTTATCGTTTACTCGTTAAAAAAGCCGGGATCCTCTCGTCATTACCGGCTAAATTGACAGGCGACATCGCGGTTCCCACTTTAAAACGTCGCAACCTGAAATGGACGTCAAACGGAACTATGTGCGTTAAAACATGAGCCCTGAGACCCGTTAGAATACATGCATGACAAGGCTCACGTCGTAATGCACTTAGTTCCGTTTGGCAGAGATGCGTCCGAATTTCGAGCGGGGGTGGGGCTGGGCCCGTGAGAAGAATCGTGAGCGCTCTTTCTTCCGGGCCGGTTCTGCCACATTCTCGCGATCGCACCGGAAGTTGAGAAACTTGACGGGAGTCCTGAGTGGTTGCAGTCGAAAATGTCGCCTCCCTAACGATGGAAGTGGCCTCGGCGATTAAAATGAAGCACTGAGCATGGAACATGATGAACATGATCTGGAACATGATGAGCGAATGGATTGCATTTTGAAACAAGGGACGACTGTTTCTGGTTCATTTCAGAAATAACGCACGTGCCATTGATTTACCAATGCAGAAAGGTGCTACGGATCCGCAAGTCAGAATTAGTAGTTTTCTATTGCAAAATACAGTCCAACTGAAGAGTAAGAAGAATTTGGAAAGCGTTTCAGATGGTCTCCTAGTTGATGCGGCAAAAATCACATGTTACCCTAATGAGGTGCTATACACGAAGAGGGGCACAAAGGGGAGTTTAGAGAGGAATTAAGCTCCATCTTACCAAGCTAAACGAAAAAATTTGCAACGCGTAAATGTTCTATGCCTGGGGTGAAAAGTGTATTGAGAATCACCGGTTCATGAAATTTTTTAGCCTCCCGAATGTATTCTCTAGAGTCTCAAACAATTTCATGAGCTTTCAAGAAATATTTCATGAAATTTCTTAAAACTTCCCGTGAATATCATGAAAATTTCCATCTGTGATAGTGGTTCCTCACTCCAAAATGCAGTCTATTTCATCGGCCAATAAAATCATAGACTAACTTCACAATTTGCACATCGGGTGAAAAATGTCTTGAGAATCACCGTTCCAAGGAGTTTCTTGGCCTCTGTATGCATCCCCCAAAGTTTCAAAAAATATCATGAACTTTCAAAAAAATCTCATGAACTTTCAAAACATTTCACGAATTTCGTAAAATTCCACGCGAATAAATTTCATGAAATTTTCCATCTCTGATAGTGGTTTCATCGGCCAATAAAATCATAGCCTAACTTCACAATCTGCACATCGGCACAACCCCGATAATCCCCGCAAAACCGTGCTGCCCGTGGAGTCCCTTCCTCAACCCCTCAAAAGGAAGGGGGCGCACGGAAGGGGAGACGAGGGGGTGACGGGGAAAGGGGTCGCTGTATGAATATGTGCTCGATGCCCGGGAACTGGGGCTTGCGAGAATAAGTCAATGTTTTGACACCGAGCTGAGAGCTTTATCTAAATGAGCTTCCCCCTCCCCCCACCCCACCCCACCCCTCACGGCGTCGCGACGCGTCGTTGTCTTGGCTGCTGTCGAGCCGGACAGATCTTCATTTCCGTTCACCCACCCCTCACCCCCTCCCCGCCGGTGTCGGTGTCTTCTCGGGTAAGATAACAGAAGCGCCCCCAGATCGAGTTTTCGCCTCTGTCGAATAGGAAATTCCCTGCCGGCGCTTCGGACCCCCGTTGCGCCCTTGCGCCCTCTCTGCGCCCTTCCGTTTGGGTTGGAGCTCCGGGCCCGGGAGGCAAACCAGTTATCTCTTGTTGGATCTGGCCAGATAGACCGTCTCAGACGTGACGTCATTCTAAGTGGACGTATTTAAATCAAAAGGCACTATATCCATTCTGACATGAGCCCTGGAGTCCTTAAGAATACTTGCATAGCATGGTCTACCCTAATTTTCAGAACCTGCAAAATTTTATTTTCATTTTTTGCGGAGAAAAATCATTGCTTTCCGCTCATAAACATCTTTTCCCGCAGTTATATTGGCGAATTTTATTCGACATTCGTTGAAATTGTCTTAATATAATCCCATTTAACCTCCCTTACTCACATGTAAATTATCTGGAACTTCTTAAAAGGACTTCCCTCAAGGGACGCAAGTGTTCAAGACACGACTTTGTATACAGTCCCTACCGTAGGGTCTGTAACGGCCATTGATTTCTGCTAAATGTTGCTCCTCATTCTGCCGTCCACAGGAAAAACGGCGTAACTTCTATCAAGACTTAACATTTTTCTTGTACACATACTGTTCTATTGCGAGAAAACCTGATCACTATGATGCTCCGTTTTGTAAATTTGAATTGTCAATGGTATGCACTCATTTTAGTATTAGGTGGATGAATGGATGTTGGTTCAATGAAACATTTCGTCGGTAAAAAGCTGATAAAATCGAGACTGGAGTTACGGCGTTTTCGCTAAGTACGGTAGTATTATGAGACGCTAAGAATATCATGGAAGGACCAAAACTCCAAGCAGACTCTAGGCTTTTAGAGCCAGAACCAGGCTGGCAAAATTGCATGAAAAGTAGAATCTTGAAACACGTGAAATATTTCATGAAAATTTAGAAATTTATGAAGGATATTAAAAAATACCGGTTCCTTTCTTGCTTACCAAGATGTAAAAATTGTGAATTTCCTCTACTTTTGTGTGTTTGAGTGCGGGTTGCATATTCCAGCCGCGGAAAAACATGAAACATTTCACAGCATCGTGAAATTTCATGAAATATTTCACTGACATTTCCGATCATTTATTTTGTTCTTAAGTTTCATGCCACCCTGGCCAGAACTTCGTAACGTATCCGCCCACGCTTCCGCTACCGGCTAACACGAGCATACATATCTGACGTGCTTGACGTGACGTTATTTGCAGAGAAATTGTGCTCTTCGAACCTGCTCGCGGTGAAACCCCGTTTGGTAAAGTACGCGATCCGCGCTTGGGATTCTCTGGTGAGAGTAGACCCGCGGATAGCGACTTCCCCCGTGCTGTAAGATCACACTTTCGTCGCGCGCCGTCTGTTACGTGTGAGCAAAACCCAAAATCGCGGACAACCCATGGCAGGACAATAGGAGCCGTTGGTTGACACACTGAGGACGTAAGCGCCACCGAATGCATTGTTGGTGATATGCTGATTTCACACCATCGGTACATTAGAGATGGGGTTCCACTTACTGGTGTTACACAGACAAGACACCCTAGACAAAAGACCCTCCACTGGTATTTTGTCAATGGTGGAAGCTTTTACTTCCGGGATTTCAACATTCAACTGTTGACCTACCTACTAGGTGGATGGTTAAAAATGTGTTATAGGAGTTTCGTTTTGCAAGCAAACCAAAGTTTGGGAAACTTGCTTGTCTCATGACGTCACCCGAAGCTCATCATCCCCCTAGTACGTAGGTAGGTCAACAGCCGCAAAAAGGGGCATGACAGTTGCCCCCTCATGCCCTGTTGTCCATAATAAGGAAATGTTAACTAAAACTAAAAGCTTCCACCTGTCGCCAAGAGCCCAGTCAGGGGTATTTTTTCTCTGAATGTTACGCATTGCATTGGTACTTCGACAAAACTTTATGATGAATCCTCAGATTTAAAGCAATGCGGTCTAGGTACGTTTAGTAAATTTTAAATTTCAATCCTTACAGATATTACTCGGTTGACAGGCGCAGATGCCTGGTCCAAAATGTTCTATTGTTGAAATACCCGATGCAATAATTCCTAAAATGACCAGTCTCACAAATAGAATGCCCATCATAAGAAAAAATTGATGTTACGAAATTCCAGTGCGTGATAAAAAAATTCCTTTAAAGGCAAATGTTTCATCTTAAAAAATTAATGTTATAACGCAATGTTCAATGCATCGACTGTACGTCCAATACGTTCAACTTAGAATTGAACAATTACTTTGAGTATTTTCAAGTTTTTTACCTGATTACCCACAAAATTAAACATATTTTAAACGATTTCACAGATTTATACATTGCCATTCCCTTCATTGCTAAGATGAAATATGCGGTGAATACACTTTTAGATATTGTCAGGCTGTTAAATGAACAGTTTTGCTAGATGTATTTGCAAATGTATTACCGTTTGCTACTTTCTCCTTTGGACACTTTTTATGATTAGATATATACATTCATACGTGTGGAAATACCATGGGTCCATGGAGTTGCATCGGGAATGTCCACCATTGGATATTTTAAAATGGATATTTTTCACTGAGCACTATTTCCTTGAGAATATATAATAATATAAAGAAGAAAATGAGACGTATCCATGATATGACTTTTGAGGAGGGATCGGTGTCTATTAGACGGAAATACATATAAAATTGGATTATGTTTTAGCTTTCGTTAAAATTAAAACCACTCAAGGCTCAATTGAATTCCATAGCTACTTGAACATTTTTTGTTCTCCTGATGTAGAGAGCTTTGGGTTTCAAAAATTCAAATGTTTGAATCTAAATTCAATTCCATTTTTAAGCCTCCTTCTTTGCTCCTAAGCGTTTACTTTTTAATATACCAAAGGGATTCAGCATGGCGTTAAATCTCGCAAACTTAGATTTCAAACGACATAATATAAGCCAAACAAAAATAATTCTCAAAAAAATAACTAGCTCTTTTAGGAAAGTTAAATGATGTCTCGTTAGCTTCTATAACAGAGATTTTAGTCTCTAAACAAATCACTAAAGCAACCATTAAAAATATATTTTCAAGTCTTAAAATGAATTCAACTGCGTAGGTACTCTTCCAATAAACCACGGACATCGATCCATCTAAATTGGTTGAAAATTTAGCTCCTTTTTTGCCTTTGAGCACTAAATAAAATTCTTAACATCAGACTCATGCTCTCGTTTTAAAAACTGCACCCGGGAATTTGCAAGTTTAAATTCCTTCTTGAATTTGTTGCTACAAATATTGCTGAAATCGTGCTCATCAATGTATTGGTGCATGGAAACTGCTGTGAAGATATTCAATAATGCGTCAATTTGACCATAAGTATTAAAAACACGTAAGTGTTGCAATTCGATTCCTACTGCAAAGTAGCAAATTTCGCGTTCTTTAGGTCGGAACGAATGGTACTCACCCGTACGCCAGCATCGCACATCGTAGCGCCTAGCACTTGGCGTCATACTTCTCGCTACACACTCCGTGATAGACCTCATCTCAATGATCCATACCCTGCTATCTGGTGGAGAAACGGTGAACTACAGCTTGAGGCAAGTTTAGCTTCTCGTCAACAGAGAGCGGGACTGCCGTGCTACGGAAAGGAACAGTAAGTGTATTCTCAGATGAGCCTCGAGAGACGTTAAGGCGTATACTAACCGTGGCTCATACAGAGCTGTACTTACTACAGATCGTAGGACGGTAGCGGAGCATTCAGCTTTTTTCTCCGAGGCGCCATCGCATGAATTTCGCGCGCCTCGTTGAACGTTCATAATTCCTGCATCTCCACTCCCCCACTTCTAACCCTCTTACATGCCTCACCAATCGGTGCTTGAAAAAATCGCGGCTCAAGGCGTGCAAAATGTCGCACTCTCTGTGGCAATGTACATGCTTTAATGCGTATTTTTCTTTCAAATTTGTGCTGGTTTCTTGCGCAATTTTTATATGTATTTAATAAAATTATTTAAAAAAAAATAAATTAAATTTACGACGAATATAAGAAAATAAAGAAATATAAATAAATATATGATAAAATAAAACGCGAATAAGTTAAATAAAAACTAAATTAGTAGGAGTCCAGGAGTAGTTCATAGGGGTGCAGAAAGTCTTCTATCTACGAAGTGTCGAGGAACTAGGAATTCAGGCTACCCACTACGAATTGCGCGTTTGCAGCATTTCACCAAAAAGTAGAGCGTTCGCAGCAATTTTCTAAAAATTAAAAGCGGTTGAATTCGTTTTCTAAAAATTCAACGTTTTTCCGTAAATCTCTCCAAACAATAATGCTTTGGGAGTAGTTTCTTCCACAATTGAACACTTACGCAGTATCTTTCTGAATAATTCAACGCTTTTGTATTAGATTTGTAAAAATCACACTTTTTCTACTCTGCGTCAGTATTTCTAGGTCAGGGAAAAAGAGATCAAGCTTGTTTCCATCGTGGAATTGCGGGAAAATTTTATTCCCTAATAATTGTGACTGAATCTGCGATAAGACACTTCATCTTCCGGAGTAAAATTTGCAAAACTTTAAACATCGCGCGATAATCGCAGCGGGAAGCGCCTGCAAAACGGTCAGTATACTTCAAGCGTTGCGCCGCCGTCCCCCAACGAATTTACAATACTTTTTCAATAATTAGGTTAAATTTTCCTATCATATTTTAAATGTGATTATCCACACTCCGAACTTGACTTTAACCTTTTCATTACCTATCTGTTGATCTAATAATAGGAATTACAAATGTTCAGGTCTTAAATTACTCGCGCTAATATTTCAGTATTTTAGTGAGCAAGCGTCAATCGTCAAACTGGGACGACCAAGTTCTCAGTCGAAAATTCTCCTATTCCATTTCTCTTTCCTTTGTTCATTCAATCCCTTATTCGTTCACTTATTTGTTTATTCCTGTTAGAATTATTTTTTGTTTCGTTTCATTTATTTAATTATTGGTTTTTTTGGATCTTTTGAGCTAATGTATGCTTTCGAGCCGATAAAGTGCCTTAAGTGCCACCTTAACTTGTATTCATGTACTTATTTACTTTCATTTTTTTAAATTCGTCCCCTTGCGTTTTCTGGAAATTGGACATTTTGTGGCAGTAGCTGTCAAATCAGCAACCAACCCCCACGAATCTCGCCAAAAGGACGTTCAAATCAAAAGGAACTATATCTATTTTGACATGAGACCTATTATGCATGTTTACTCTAATGGATCTCAGAGCTCATGTTAGAATGAATTTCCTTCCTTACAATTTAGGTAAATGCGTCCAAATTTGCCGTGCTAGAATAAAACGTCGCACCAACATCCAGACGTTGCCAAATTTCTCCCAACAAAATATTGGGTTTTGATACAAGTTCTGTATATTTCATTTTAAAGGATTGAGATCATTTAGATTAAATCGCGATCAAAATTCTTTGAAAAATTTGAAGAAATGCGTTCACAAATTTTTCTGAAATTTTTGATTTAATTAAAGACAATTTGTTAACGCACGAAGGTCCATACGGCTTCCTTCCGCAGCAAGAAGAAATCCTCGACATATTTTTTTTTGCGGCGGGTCGGCTATACTGCCACACTGAGAAAGAACACATAATGAACCTTCATACGTTGCCAAATTTCCCGTAATAAAATAACAATTTTCAGAACAATTTGTGAATGCTTTCTTGTAATTTTTGAGAGGCTTTAGTTCGCAACAACCTCACCCTCCGCAGATTAATATGCTGCCGTGCTAAGGAAAAACGCCGCATGAACCTTCAGGCGTTGCAAAATTACCTTTGGTAAATCACGAATTTTCGGGAAAATTTGTGAATATTTTTCCTCCAATTTTTCGGATAATTTGGTTCGCCGTTTTCCCTAAAGTTCCTGAAAATTTCAAGGAAAAATATTCATAGCTTCCCCCTGAGAAATAAACATTTTATCGAAAAAAATTTGGCAACTCTCGAATGTTCATACGGCGTTTTTCCTTAGCACGGCAGTATGTCGAGGTTTCTTCTTGCTGTTGAAGAAAGCCGTATGAACCTTTATACGTTGCCAAATTTTCTTTGATAAAATCAAAACTTTCAGGGAAATTTGAGGATGCATTTCTTCGAATTTTTCAAAGAATTTCGATCGCAATTTTATCTACATGATCCAAAAATTTCCAAATGCAATATCGATAACTCATCATTTCAACGGGAGAAATTGTGCATCGTCTGAATGTTCATACAGCGCACTTCCTTACTTATTCGCGGCGGGTCGTGCAGAGATAGCGCGTCGCCGGAGGGCGCGGCGGGGACAGCGGCCGTAGCGCGGCCCGGCGGCGGCGGAGACAGGGATGCTGGGAACCGCGGGATGATGCAGCATCGAGGAGGAATCGCCGGCTCCCTCGGGATCATCAATCATCCCGGTTTGATTGTAGTCGTTTCGGTTCACCTCGGCGCGGAGCTCCCGGAGCCCCGAGTCCGGACACGGCCGACCTCCAGCTGTCGCTCCCCGGAACCCGGACCCGAGCCCAGTTGCGGGCTCGTGCCGTATTTTCCGTTTCCCCCGCCACCCCCTCCCACAACACCGGTGGTACACCCCCCCCTCCCACCACGACAAGGATGCTGTACTTAAAAGGTGGGAAAAAGGAAACGGTCGAATACTTCACCGAAGAAAAAGTTACGGGCTATATAGACATACCGTCCGTTCCGGGTGCTGGAGCCGGATCTTCGATTGCTTCGGGTGCTACGCCCGGAATTTTTGGCCTCTGAGCCCGAAACGCGGACGATATGGATTGCATTTTGCAAAAAGGAACCACTAGCATTGCAATGTTGCTAAGATTGTGCAACTTCTTTTGTCTTGGAGGAAAAACCCGATTATCCATTAATAGTTTCTATTTTACTCGCTAAAAACTGCAAATTTAAGACAAAAGTTACCATCTAAATTTCATAGTTTTTTCACGATTTCCGCAATTTTATTGCAAAAGATGAAGTTCCTAGCATCATTGCAATGCTAGTGGTCCCTTTTTGCAAAATGCAATCCAAGTAGACTGGAAAAAAGTTACGAGCTATTTGGATATACTGTCCGTTCTGGGCTCATAGACCGAAAGTTCCGTGTGTTGGAGCCGGAGCTTTGACCGCTCCGGGTGCTACGCCCGGAACTTTCAGCCGCTGAGCCCGAAACGCGGACGATCTGTCTATATAGCCCGTAAGTACGGCTTCCACGGCCGGAGTTTTTTCGTAGTATTGGGTCCATCGGTTATCATATGCCGAGAGAAATGGGACTAATTTTTTTAATCAGGAACCAATTCCTCAATGATTTATGCATTACATAGACCACTCGTCCTTTCTCCCACTCCGATGGCGCCCCACCCCCATTCTGGAAAAAGAGTGGTATACTTGAAAGGAAGGAAAGAGTGAACGCTCAGATAGTTGGGTCCATCGGTTATCATACGCCGAGACGGATTGGACTAAATTTTGCAATCAGGAGCTTCTATTTCCTGGATGGCTTATCCCTGCACCACCCACCCCCTCCTGTGTCCCGATGGCACCCTCCCCCCCCTCACTGCGGATAAAGAGTGGTATACTTGAAAGGAAGAAAAAAGGGAATGGTCAGATAAGCCAATATCGAAAGGTCAAGTCGAGCCATCAAATGTTCAAGGTCAGGCACTTTTTCTTTAAATTCCATTTGACAAGTGACAACACACGTATAGGTCTTCAGGGGTCAAGGGGTTTGGCCGCGGGGTAGTTCTGCTGAAACGTGTCTCATTTTATCTACAATGCAAAACCTACTCTCTTTTTTCAGAAGGTAACAATTTCTACGTCCGATAATCCGCAAATCGCAACCAAATTGGTTCATGTGGCATTTTCCTTCAGATTTCCGTATAGGCAAGAAATATACCGCAAAGCACGAATAGTTATCTACTTGCGCCTTGCGCCATTGCGGGCATAACATGCATGATGATTTCTCTACGTCAGCACCGTAGTGAGCCACATGAGAATATTATTAAAGAAGAAATAAAGTATGCAATAAGTGTTCTTAATGAATATTCGGGTCGTAATCATGCAAAATGTTGTGCAAAATAAACTTCACATGTATATTCAGAAATTTCCAAAAATTTCCGGATAAAATGTAAATTTCATCAAAAACTTTTAGAGTTTCTAACTTTTATCTTTTTGAGAACACTCTCTGCAGCTCATTGTAGTATACTTGAAAAATTCAATATAAAATATTTTAACCTTTCCGCAGATCCCAATATCTAAGCAACAACGTCCTGGTGCTCTTACAGCGTTCTTCTTTAGCATAGGTATATTCTGCCATTCGAAAGGAGAACCCCGTATGAACATTCCAGGGTTGTCAAATTTCCCCGGATAAAACATGTATTTTTGGTAAAAAATCATGCGCATTTTTCCTTGAAATTAGTCGTTTTAGATCGAATTGCGACCAAAATGATCTTACAGCGTTCTTCTTTAGCATAGTTATATTCTGCCATTCGAAAGGGGAACCCCGTATGAATATTCCAGGGTTGCCAAATTTCCCCGGATAATACGTTTATTTTTGGTAAAAATCATGCGCATTTTTCCTTGAAATGTTCAGTCGTTTTAGATCGAATTGCGACCAAAACTATCTGAAAAAATTGAAAAAAATATTCACAATCTCCCCAGGAGATTAGTTTTTTATCGACGGAACTATGGCAACGTCTGAAAGCTCGTACAGTGCTCTTTTTAGCACAGTAGAGTATTCTGCCGTGCTAAGGAAGAACGCCGGAAGAACATTCGAGAGTTGCCAAATTTCTCCGGATAAAACATGTATTTTTGAGGAAAGCTATTCATATTTCCTCTTGAAATTTTCAAATGTTTTCGATCGAATTGCGAATAAAATTATCTGAAAATTCTGAAGGAAACTATTCGCAACGCTTCAAGAAAATTCAGGTTTTATTGAAGTAATTTTGGCAACGTCTAAAAGCTCATACGGCGTTTTTCCTTAGCATGGCAGTATTGACGCCGGTTCGACTTCAAGTTCGGCAACGTTGTAATCAGCTGAGAAAGGTGTTCATGAGACCCGGCTCGTGGTTCGGGTCCTCGTGAATGGGAAGTTTGCTCACGAGGACATTAATTTAGTTTTCGGAAGAGCAAATAAAGGGACCCACGCTCGTAAAGTTTTATCGACCGGCTAGAGCTCTCAGATCGGATATCGGCCCCACCGGGTGGCCAAAAGGTGGTTAGATGAGGCAGCCGGGATCCCTTTGCGTTTTTACCTTTTCATCGGGTCTTGGGAGAAAATTACCTTTACGCCACGAAAAAAACAGGGCAGCGAATCGGCAGTTACCTGCCTCAACCGGACTGAACTTCCACGGGAAAAAAACGAAATTGCTGATTTGACAATTCTGTACTTAAAAAAAGTGTCCGACATGTTTCGATGTAGATTTTACAGTAAAAAAATGATAATTTAACCTCCCCCGTGGTTAAATTAGCTTTCTAATATTGTAAAATGTACATTTGAAACAAGTCGGGCTTATTTACTAACAATTTAATTGTTGAATCAGCAATCCATTTATGCCGTGTTTGTTGGTGGCACCTCACTGTAAACAGAAATGCTCCTGTTAAAAACATACAGGTAAAGACAGTCCGAAAAGTTGAGTCGACCATTGATTAAAATTCTAATCATGTATATTCTCCTCCATATTCGAGAGAAAATTGTACAGCGAAAGCTAACCCAGCCATGTTTATTCATCTTCAAAAATATCAATCACAATTTTATCCAAAGCATAATTGTACATATCACCAGCAGTTTTTTTGTAAAATACTGTAAGTCAGTCACATTGAACAATGTCGGGTTTGCATCGCCTCAAATACACTGAAAAATAAAAAAAAATGTCACAGTCTCAACAATCCTACTAACTGATAATGGCGCCAGCCCTAAGAGTAGTTGCACCAAACAAGGTTATAGTTGATCCAACCACACTTTCAGCTGACCGAACCATACCTTTGGCTGATGCAACTACTCTGGAACTGGCTCCAAAATTAGCTAGGAGAACAGTTGGGGTTGTAATACTTTTCTTCCCGTGTGTCGACAGGGAACAAATATTTCAAAAATAATTGAAACGATGCTCACTGCATGTTCCACATGTCATTATAAGATCCTCAACTTACAACTACACCCTCACTTACAACCCCCAATCAATGGATGTTACCTCTCAAGCAACCTATACCACCACTTCCTCTCGCGGCGAGACCAGCGCAGGCCGCAAGGGCTCAAACGTGAGAGGTGATAGGTAACAGGATTTTAAGCGTGAAAAGGTGACCGTAGCGGGGGCACACCGCGTAAGCATAAGGTAAGTGATAAATGGACGCATTCGAATCAAAAGGCAACACCCCCATTGTGA
Source organism: Bemisia tabaci (assembly GCF_001854935.1). Classification (NCBI taxonomy): domain Eukaryota; kingdom Metazoa; phylum Arthropoda; class Insecta; order Hemiptera; family Aleyrodidae; genus Bemisia; species Bemisia tabaci. Next base: position 700,858 of record NW_017547290.1, read on the forward strand.
CCTGGACCTCGAGACCCGTAAGAATACATGCACCGCAGGGTCCAAGAGACAATGGAGATAGTCCCTTTTGATTTGGTTCGTCCAAATGTTCCTGAAAGAGGGGAGGCGCCCTCCGGATCCGAGGGAAGGAGGGGGCAATTATTTATTGCCGATTTTGACATCAATTCAGTGTTTTTGCCCTGGGGGAGCCGCCGGCTAGGTTCGGTCCGCCGAGCCGCGGGATTTTTAGTATCCCGAACAGTATCATCGCCGAAGGATGATAAGTGCAGTGAAGATGTTTTCGCCTCTGGAGGAAATTTTCCAGGATCTGTGCTGTGTTCAATGAAGTTTATTTTCAGTGTAATCGATCCGGTTGTTATCACTTAACGCGAGAGGAGAAGTAGACGTGTCTCAAGAGAAGTATAGGATTCAAGGTGGATAAATCTATAGGTTCTGGACTTTTTGTTTGTTACTCTCCGTGATTTTTTTAAACCGCAAGACTTGGAACATGACGCATTACAGGTATCAAAAGTGAGCATCCATGATTTGTTTCCAAATTATTAGTTTACCATTTATATCTCTTCTCATTTTGAGGCTTAAACAAAGATTTTATAGGTACGTTCAGTTAACTTTCAATTTGAGCGTTTACGAAAACATGATTTGGACGTATTTCTGCCAAACGGAACTAGGCGCGTTAATGACGTGAGCCCTGTTATGCATGTATTCTTACGGGACTCGGGGCTCATTTTCTAATGCGCATGGTTCCGTGTGGCAAAAGTACGTCCATTTCAGTTTCTTTTTTTTTTTTTATTAAGAACGAATTTAGGATAATGAGAAACTGTTTGGAATACTGACTAATGCCATTTTTTCTTGTGGTGAGGCGTATCACAATATCATGATATAAACATTTTCTAATTATCTTATAGTGGAATAAAGAAAGGTAAAAAACTGACCATGGAAGTAAGTACAAACCTCAAAAGACGTTAACTTAAGAGCCAAGCCTACACGAGTGTGATTTAAGTCAAGTGGTTCTTGAATTCGTATGTAGATAAATATCAGTTTGGATGATAAAATTTATAGTGAAAGAGAAAATTACAATGCAATTTTTAGGAAAATTTAAACGCCGTTTATTTTACATTTGTTAGGTACGATAAAAACCATGTCATGCGCCATACAGGATTTTCAAAAAGTTCAACTCCTGCCTGTTAACTTTTGATAGGTCGCATTGGAAATACGGAACTGTAGAAACATTCCTAGGCCAACGTAGCCTACTTTTCAGTGTATCGACTTTTTTTTGGTGGGGGTGAGGGGCCTGTGCACTTAAGTGGACTCAGGATTTTTAAATGACAACCCCCTTCCCCTTTTGATACACCGTTGAAAATAGCATAAACATAGAGTAATTTTAACATACACCGTAAGTCTGTATAGCTATCGCCACTTGACAAGTGAGGAGTTGCAAGTTGCCCAATAACCTTTTAGAGGATAATCGCAGAACGACAGAGTGCATTTTAGGAACCACTTTCATGCATATGAATAGTATGGAATAAAACAAGATATAATCGGAGATTTTTAAACGTCGATATGGATTTACGTACTTTCCGATTTATCGATACGTCGACCATACCACATATAACAGCACCGTCCTAAAGCTGAGGGGCTGAGGGCCCACCTTAATCCCTTCCAAACGAGCTTCGACTTGATTTAAAATGGAAATGAGGAGCCGACCCTCAAGGAGCAGGACAGCAAACATGGCAGCGAGAGGCGAGACACTCGTTGAAAGGCTTAGGGATGAGCAGGGGTGGAGGGGAAAGCATGCGGTTATTGTACGTATGACTCCTGTCCGGAGAGAGGGGCGAAAGTGTAGGGAGGGAATGCGGCCTGTGAATCATGTCATTGAATCAATTGGACAGATCAACTTGAAAGTTGGGGTGAGAGCTGAGCCCGCCTAAGAGGGGTCTCTTTTACATCACCGCCATTTGTGACTCCTGCTTTGTCTCTCCGAGCCCTTTTCAATGGTCCATCGGACGATAATTGGCCCGAATGCCAGGCGCTACGGCTACATCATGCTAGACTCAATTTGAAAGAAAGTTCCAAAGTTTAGCCTTCCTGAGGGATGTCCAGCAAGACAGTCTGCTAAGGAAATACGCCGTATAAGCCTTTAGACGTTGGCAAATTTCCTGTGATAATGAAATAACAACTTAATAGAGATGTTGCATGTGTGAGGGATTTGCAATTTGACCATTGATTCTTATGTAAAAGTTCGCGAGAAACACGATGATGCCACTGGTTTTCTCTGAAATCATCTCCCAAGCTCAAAAAAAGCTCTCAAAGTGAGGCCAAAATGGAGAGGGTATCCTACCCTACCCTGAGAGTCCACCTCTACGTCAAAACAAACTCTCCATGCAAAAATAGGGAGCAAATACATTAGCAGGGTTGCCACTTTACTTGAGACTCCAAAACTGAAAACTCGGCAACCCTGCTAATGTATTTGCTCCCTATCTTTGCATGGAGAGTTTGTTTTGATGTAGAGGTGGACTCTCAGGGTAGGGTGGGATATCCCCTCCATTTCGGCCTCACTTTGAGAGCTTTTTTTGAGCTTGGGAGATGATTTCAGAGAAAACCAGTGGCACCATCGTGTTTCTCGCGAACTTTTACATAAAAATCAATGGTCAAATCGCAAATCCCTCACACATGCAACATCTCCATTTGGAGAGAGGTTGCAACAAAACAGAGAATAAATCATTTCACCTTATCATGTTTTGAATTTTTGTCATTGCATATATTTGAATAATTTTGCCACCTTAAATAAGTAAAATAAGATTTTAAAATATAGTGACACACGCTGAGTATGATACTATCGAGAACGATTTAATGGTCTATCACTCAGGTAACATTTTCTGGATTCAGACATGTTTTTTTCTCATTAATTTCTGAAAGTCGCATCACATTGCCGTTCGACAGGTTTTAAAGGGCAAAATTTTAAGGAGAAATGTTTAAAGTAGCCGTGAAAGTATGTACTTAATGCGAATTTTTCAACGTGAAAGACAAAATAATTTTTAATATAACTTTAGAACCGTGACTTTAGCTCACTGTTAGTTTGCCTTCAATGTTAAGAGTAGGCAATACGAGCTCATACGTGGTCGAATAGTGGTATCACTTTAGTGTGTCACGATTGCACGAGAAATAAGTTGGATTAGATTTCACAGAGTATGAAATAGTATATAGCTTTACAAAACTTAATTTTGAAGTTATTTCAAAATACTTCGTGAAAAAATTTTGCATTTGAGCACTAAATGCACTGCAACATAATGTGAACTTGAGAAATTTTCCAAAAATGTCTATAAACCTAGATTTTATAAATTTTGATTGATCGAATCGTTTTCGTAATTTTCTTAAATTCGCCTCAAGACTTACGATTCTTGATTACCACGAGAGAGCATTTACAAAAGTACATTTCAAACTTCTTCTGGAGAGCCAGCTAAATCATCTCCAATTACATCTCCTATTAAAATTGTTACAGTCGTTTCGATGCTCTGGTAACTCTCAAGCTCCTGTTAAATCATGGTTGTTTTCTCCAGCTTCATGTAATGAAACCAACAACTTTTAGCACTTCTATTTTCCAATTTTTTGTTTCTTTGGAGAGTAATTTAAGGTTGAATCTTATAGTTTCTCTCTTAGGTCAAAATCTGCATCCCCCCCCCCCCCNAATCAATCCTTGCGATATATCGCACACCCGAGAGAGGAGACGTACTATCGTCAGAATCATTCGTTTAAAGCGCTCTTGCGGAGTTTGCATGAACCACAGAGCAGAGAGCCGAATGAAGTTAAACGCTCTATCGCTAGGTAGCGTGTGGTTGACAAAACTGAAAGCCGTTAGGGTGACTTTCATCAGCGATGATGGCGGGAGGGTCGCGCGTACAACTTTTATCCACTTCGTAATTGAGGGGCTCGGAGAACAAATGGGATAAGCGCAGTTTCTGCTATTTCATGTAATACGCGATTAAATTTTTCTAAATTACATGGAGCTTTAGGGTAAAAAGAAAATTTACACTCACAATTCGTTACCTATTTATGTAATTTTGGTGATGAATGTCTCTTAAAATAAATTTCAAGACTTGTTTTAGTTGAAATCATTGATATATCAATTTTTTTAACAACTGTCATTATCGCATGCCGCCCTTTATGCCTCTCAATTATACTTCTATTCTCGCGGCTGTAAAATTGAATTACTTTAAGCGTCTTCTTATCACTCTTAGACATGTACCTTTGTTGATTAGAGGGCGCAAAATTTTACCCCGCATTCGTGTAAAAAAAAACAAGGCTGAAACCTACAAAAATTTCGAATACAAAACATTTCCATCGTGTATTCAAGAAACAGCATATTTTCGGTTACAATTTGATCCTACCCGGATCCAGCCGTTCGTCCTTGAGGCATAAGTGTAATTTTCCCGCAACTCCACGATATTTAAAGTGAAAGAAACGATGTATCGAAGAAAGTTTCAGGGAGCCGCCTTTTGGCAAATTTTCTAGAAAATGATATACCTCTCTAGAGACTTTGACGTATATTTCTCGTCAAATCTCATCTACGTAGCTATTACTTTAAAAAAAAAAAAAAAAAAAAAAAAAAAAAAAAAAAATTAATATAATATTTTCCCTTCAAAATTGTCCACCCTTAAACAGCTCCTTTGGTTAAATGTCCTATCAATCCAGGCACGGTTTTACTTATTACGATTTGATCGAAGTAAGTTTGATTTCAAAGAGAAGAAATCACTAAAATCGGTTGCAATGATCATTGGTGAATGTGGAAACTGCATTTGTGCGTAGCAAAACCAAAAATTACTGTTCTGGAGAGGAGGGGGAATGGAAGGAAGGAGGGGTTGATATACTTTCAATTCTTTCTCCCAAAAGGGTGGTTTCCATCGCGAAACTTGAACTGCAATTTTTCTGCACAATGTAGGCAGAAATTGTACCTCTGTTTTTTCTTTGCACAATGAGATGCATTTCTCTTAAGACGGTCACTTTTCATTATTTATTATTCATGTATTTATTTCCGAGTCAGGAGAAAAAATCGTCCACAAATCTGCATTCGTGGTCTGCTTACTTTGCATACGATTTCTCACGAAACTTCGGACGAAATAAAAGCGAGTCACATTTTCAAATGCTATTTTAAGAGCACGAGGATTTGATAAATGAATGCAAGTTTCAAGACCGAAATTAAATAATGCTCGAAACAACTGCAGTGGTACGCGTGCGGAAAGTTTTGAATAATTGCACGATGAACTCCGTTTCATTCCACCACGTGCGAGGGACTCGTGTTCGCAACTTTTATCATCAAGTTGGTTAATATCTTCAGGAAATGTTATGCGAAGGAGGAAAAGAGTGAAATAAAAAGTTCGGCGAGTTCCTTTCCAGATCTTCGCTCGTCCTCGAGAGCTTGCAGTCTTGGAGAAATATGACGGTGGAAGACATTAAAAAACCGAATTATGTGCGAACAATGCAATTTCAGCAAGGGACGGATCTCCGGCACTAAAATTTTTTAAATAATTTACACAGGCAGCAGTCTTGGAGTAAACGACTCGTATACTTGTCCTTTTCAAGTGGTTCCATTTCAGGGAAATGCGATGATTATTCGATTATTTTACGGCCAACTCGTTGTTTTGAAACAGGCTTCATTGAGAGTTCTATGTTGTTTTCTGCGTGCAGACTCTATTTAATGTCTTTTTTGTCATGAAATGAATGAAGCCTCTTACACCTATTCACAGTTTATTCTGCAAGACAGTATGCAGGGTTTTTTGTTGAAATCTCAAAATTGGATTTTCCGAAAAGACTTGGCAAAAACTTTCTGCTGAAATTGTCTTTGCCGAGTCGTCTTTTTTTGAGTACCAATATTAGGAGAAAGAATATAAGTGGAAATGATGAAACCTAGCATGGTTTTATCGATGCTTCTGCAGATAAGTTGACGCCCAAAAAATGCAGTTAACCCATGATTTCAAAGAACCTATTCGTATCATCAATTATTTCATGATTATTAAATCAAGATTCGGTTCTGAGAATTAAGGAAAATTATTCGAAACACGGGTTTGAACTCACAAGTCATATTACTTTCCTTTTTCAAAGATTAAAAAAACAAAAAAAAAAACTTTTGAAAGTTAAGGCGTCCTTTTAAGATTTGAAGTCCTCGTCTAATGGAATATCTATACTGTCCGGATAAACCCTTTCTTGTCTGGTGCTTCAACATATCGACAAGATCAGGTTGAGACCCCCACCAGATCTACCTTGTTAAGGAAAAAACGACACATGAGGATTCAGACGTTGTTAACATTATCTTGATAAAATATTTATTTTGGGTAGAATTATAAATATTTAAACTTGAAATTTTTGGATGTTCCAGAGTAATATCGTGGAGAGTATTCGTTCAAAAATTTCCCGATAAACATTCGCAATTTCTCCATCGAAAATAAAGGATGCTAATTTAACATTCTGGACGTCCAGAAGTGTGCGACAACTCGAAAAACACTGAATTAACCGCTGCAGCAGTTACTTCAGCAATGTCAAGATGTAAAACTAACTGCTGTGCCAAGGGTGTAAGTTTTACATCTTGACATTGTTAAAGTAACTGCTGTAGTGCTGTAGCGGATAATTCAGCATTTTGCGAGTTGTCGCACACGTTGTTACACCCAGAATGTTAAATCAGCATCCTTTTTTTCGTCATTATAAAATGTTTGTTTTATTAGAGGAAATTTGGCAACGGCTGAAGGCTGATACAGCGTTTCTCCTTAACCAACTGTGATATCGGTCAACGTTGCTACCCGAAGCCCTCGCGAGGAGTGTGATTCGGAGCCGAGTTTTCGGAGACAGCCGTTGACAGAGCGCGGTCGGCGGGCGGAAAATCGAAATGGGCGCGTGCTAGGGGTTGCAGACTGGGGCGGTGGTGGGGGTCGAAAATGGCTCGGATCCAGGGAGGGGCGCGAAGGCGCGAGGGGAGGGAAAATCTCGTCTGTCGGTGATGAGTGGCCGGGCCGCCGTGGGGTCTGGCAGTGCAATAAAATCAAAGGACGCATGTTGCTAGGTTACCAAGGTGAGCCGGTGAGCCAAGAGTGGGCACTCCGCTGAGCTGCGCTGTAGCGCGGCTTGCATCCCATATTGATCCGGCGCCGCGCCGCGCAGTCACGGCTACGGTTCGACTCCCGACATCTCTACAGTTTCCCGAGCGGAGCTTGATACCGTCGCTATGTTCGCATCTCCGCTGCATGTAAATGCTTTCGTTTCCGCCGTTGTCGCCATATCGCTTCGTTTCCTCCCAGCGGAGCTTTTCTCCAAGGAAATGGTTTACGATATCGATATCGGTGGCCAAAAAGCGAAGCCACGTATATCCGTCTCCTCACCGAAAAAAAGGGATACTGATTTAACATTTATAGAATCGAGTAAATAGTATTTTATTCAACCCAAAAATACCGGGTTTATACAAGAGGTCTTTGACACTTAAAGGTATAAAAAGTATAAAACATTAGAAATGAATTGCATGTTAAACGTTAAATATTAAAGTAGGAGAGTGTTCGCTTTACCTAGTATGATGATTGAACATTCTAGATGTAAAAAAGTGTGTGACAACTCATCACAAAACGCTGAATTAACTGTAGAGGTAGTTACTTCAGCAATGTCAAGATGTAAAACTAACTGCTGTGACGGTTAATTCAGCGTTTTGTGATCAGTATCAGGTTAAATCAGTAATTTTTACCCGAGTTCATCATAGAAATGAAAATAAAATTAAAAATAAGCCAAAATGTTTTCATTTTAGCACACATATGTTCAACCAAGATAGAGGCGCATTAAAATCGGAAGAAAATGAAGAAGAGGGATAAAAAGAGTGAGCGAGAAGAGGAGGAGATGAGAAAAGAATTGATAAAGAGACAGAAGAAGAGGAAAAAGGAAGAAGAGGAAGATGAAAAAGGAGGAAGAAGAAGAGAGGAGGATACAGGGGTTCATGAAGAAGAATAAGAATAAAAAAGGAAGAGGAAGACAAATAATTATTTTTCCTTTTGTTCCTATGCCTTTGCTTCTTCTTTCTGTTCTTCCTTTGCCCCCTCTTGTTGTCCTTTTTCTTTTCTGCCTATTCTAAATAGAAAATACTTATTTTTTTTAAATTTTTCATGATTTTTTCCCTCTTCTTTCTTATTGTTCTTGTTTTGTACATGTCCAAAAATTTGGAACGCTGCTTGTTTAATGTACCAAACAAATATTTCATTAAAAAATTAACCTCCGAGCGCACGAGAACACTTAATGCTAAACGTAGTAATTTAATCGTCCCGTTCACGTGTTGCGTTTTCGGGCTGCTCCCCAAGGCAACCCAGCACCCCTTTCCATCACGAGTAAGCAGAGCCCTCCTAATCCCCACCCCCCGCCCCCACCACCCGAGCTTTACTGCGATTACGAATGAGGATTCCAACTCCGGTTCCTAAGCTCAGGGGAAACCGTAAGTTCTCGGCTAATGGGAGGCGCCTTGACAACCCCGCGTCGCTCTGATTATCACCCTCATTCAAACAATCGTCGCTACCCTCGAGTAAAGGCGTCACCCCTCCTCGCATTGAGACCTACCTGTCGTTTAAATCAGTGTATTCCAGGGCTCAAGGGAAGATTCATTTACGTCCTTTTACACTCGCGGGCTCCCGATTTCAACTCGGCGGCGCTGGCTCGGAGTTCCCATTTTTATACAGCCTCACCCTTCACCCCCTTCCCGAGTGTGGCTCACCCCTTGCCACACCTTAATATTCCGCCGTGCTAAAGAAGAACGTCGTATAAGACATCGGATGCTGCCAAATTTACTTTACTTTAATGCGAATTTTCTGGGAAAGTCAAAAATATTTCCCCTCTAATTTTTCCGAGAATTTTGTTCGCTATTTAATCTAATGTACCCAAAAAATTTATAGTAAAATATTCACATATTTCGTCGAAAATTATACAATTTTATGGGGGTAATTTGGCAACGTTGGGATGCTAATACGGCGTTTTTCTCGTAGTCCTCTCGGCCGGCCGTATAATTTCCGCCTTCATTTTTGAAGTTTAATTTCTTTCAATTCACCACTTTCTTCCGCGCGCCCCGGCCAGCATTGTCTATAACAATAGTAGAGCTTATTCCGCCCCATCTTTTTCCTTTTACTTTTCCGCGTTGGGTATAAAAACATCGTATCAACGCGGGGTTTCCTTTGTTGTTGCGTGGTTTTCGCTTATTGTGATCATCTTTTTCGTGCTTTCATTAAAATATGGTCCGAAAGCATGCTCGCGTAAAAGAATGAGCTTAATGGTTTTCACTGAATGTGCCAAACGGAGAATAATTTACTCAGGCTTCAATTCAAAACAGGAGGAAAAATGGGAACGCTGCTACGATTCCGGATATAACCTCGGCCTGAGTTGAGGGAGCTTTATTTATTTTTTAGAAAGGTTGAATAAAAACCGCACGGATCTCAATTGCAGGTTTTCAATATGTCCGCGTAAAATTTAATGCAGTTTGCTCCTCTTCAATATTTTTAAGCCATACAATGGTATTGAGAAATTAATTTATGAGTGGCACTTACAAAGTATTTTTTTAAGTAGAAGGGTGACTCACTGTTGCTTGAAACCAGTGCTCCCTTTCCACGTCCGTCAAAAGTTCCGGGACTCAAAACTTTTTTGCTTCAATTTCTCCAAGTCAATGACCGTCAAAAGTTCGGAGATTCCTTATAGATTTTTTCAAAAGTTCCGAGAAAGTTCCGGGAAACGCAAAAGATCAGAAATATTTCGGAAACTTTGAAAGTTCCGGGGGTAAATACAGGAAAATCTCAAAAGTTCCGGAATTAGGAACTAGTTCCGGAAAATGGGAGCTCTGCTTGAAACAAATACTTTTTTAGTGGGAGAAGACTTGTGTGCGCGTATAATTTTTCAATCTAGTAAGTATGATTATTTCCCTTCGCTGAAAAAGGTGGCTACGTTGAAGAAGTTATATTTTTGAATTTATAGTCAAGGAACAAAATCTATCTGATTAAAAAGAAACTAGGCTTATACCAAGAAGAGAGTAGCTTATTATAAGTGCCTGACCTGCTTGATTCAAGCGCTTTTAGTGTTGACTGAAGAGGAAATCCTCCTCACGGCAAAATCAAGTCACTTCTTCAGTAAAATCAGAGTTTCTAGTCGAGTTAAGCAACTAACGCAACTTCACAACGGAGCGTAAAGTGTCGTGGAAAATGAAGGCGCTTCAACGGAAAATCGTGCTTTTGAGGGTCTACACCAATTAAAACGTCATAACATACGCAGACTCATAGAGGCAACTCAGAACTTGGAAACTATTTGCCTAAGACACATTAGATTGCATTTTCCAATAAGGAGCCACTATCTCTGATTTATCCATAAAATCACTTTTCTGCTTAGGAAAACCAATGGTATATATGCTGTTTCTGAAATGAGCCAGAAATGGTGGTTCCTTATTGCAAAATGTCCAATTTTCCATCACCCTGGTAAAAATTAGCGATAAGAGCTGCGTTTCAAAATACCACAGGAATTCTTATAGCCGGCTAAAGAAGGCTACAGAAAATCATATAGCTGGCTGTAGAATGCGGAGAGAATCATACGGCCGGGCTATACGAAGCGATAAAAAATTATGCAGCCGGGCTATAGTTCCTATCGCCAGGCTTTACACTTTATCGCCTGGCTGTTGCTTTTTCGCCATCGATTATAAAAGGCTATAAGAAATTGTGTAGAAATTCGTGGGCTATGGAAATCATTAAGTTTGATACGGAACCACCTTAATATTTACAAAACACACATTATATTTTCCTTTAATACATATTTTTTTTCATCAATTAAAATGAGAATAATCCATACAGAGTGTGCAAACATTTCAAAATCATGAGTTGAATAACGCTGACTCCACCAGATTAAATATTAGAGCCTAACTTAAAGCGGAGCGGCGGCGCACTGGCGCCTACAAACCTAACAGGGATACTTCACGCATTGTGCAACGCGTGAAGTATCCCTTTTAGGTTTGTAGGCGCCAATGCGTGTTTCGCGCTGGCTGCCCGCCTGCCATGGCACTTGAAGCAACTATTTCACACCAGAGGTCCATGCTTTACAGCCTTGCTTTTAAAGCTCTTTTCATAATAATATTCAGAAATTTCAACTCATTTTTTCTTCAAAACGCAACTTGATGAGTCTGTTTACATACATACAAATCGCTTTTACAGCGCGCCTGCGTCACTAAATCGCCATTCTTGTCTATCTACCCAGAGGTCATCTGGTGAATGGCATCTTGTAATTTCATCTTGAATGTCACATATCAACGACGTCTCCTCCCAGGAGGAATCCAGTCTAGTACCTTCTTAGGCTATCTGCCATCCACCATTCGTTGAACACGACCATACCAAACAAGCTGTTTGGTCATAATTTCATGCACGATGTTCTGCTCGGCGTTCATGATCTCACGCATTCTTTCGTTCCTTACGTCATCTCTCCTCGAGATTCCGGCTGGTCTTCGCCAGAAATTAGTCTCAATTGCCTTAAGAATCTTTTGGGTACGATCTTTAAGATACTTATGGAGCAGCCCAAGACAATGGTAACAGTAGAAAAAAAAGGGGAGAAAACGAGAAACAAGGCCAAAAGACACAATTAAAAAATCGAGACGTTTCGACGCATAACTGAGTCATTTTCAGTCGGACATGTTACAATAAAAATTAAAAAACGATGAAAAACACGAGCCCTACATAGTGGTGGCCGGGATCTGAGAAAATTGATAACAAGGCACATCGATGCAGGCATCGTTAACCGAAAATGTTCGACACGCAAATTTGAGATCCACCCACAGATGGCAGCACTAGTCTTGGTTTTTTAATTGTGTATTTTAGCCTCGTTTCCTGTTTTTTCCCCTTGTTTTTCTACTGTTACGATCTTTTATGGACCATACTTCACTGCCGTATAGGTTAGAGTGCTTTTGAATATCTCGGTCCAAATTCACTCCGAAATATCCAACAGCAAATGAAGTTGATTTCCGCGAAGTGAGTTGTAGAATTCTTCGACGTTGATTTGCGGGTTATTTCACATTCAAAAATTTCATTAATTTATCTGGTGTGCAACAGACCCATTTTAAGCCGAGCGGAAGACCGTCGTAAGCACTTCGCTAAGAACAAGGATCCTGGTCAAGCCTTGGCGAGGAATTATGCCTTATGCAAAACACATTTCCCGGCTCAAATATAATCTCTCCGAAGGTGAGTTTCTCGCGGTGCGGGTGAAAATCCTAACTTCCTTCCCGACCAACAAATAGTGCGAAAAGCCAGGCAAGCCACCGTCGGAAATCCAACATAAAATCCTGCAAATTGACAACTATGCCAGTAGTTAAGGGCCGTTGGTTTTCCTGAATGGTGCCAAGTTGCCAAACCCCCAGGATCATTATTTTAATTTTGCGCCGTTTTATATGAGTGGTAGGATGACGTCATCGTTGATTCGACAACGCGGTAGGGGAGGCCATCGGGGCAGCGAGATGCCGAGACGAGAAATGTAGGCGCCCGGAGAGCAGTTTATTTCAGGGAACCTGGAATCATAATCTCCTGTAATGTCCTCTGCAGATGTAACTACCGCTTTATAAAAAAAAAGCGGTGAGCTTTAAGCCGCTTTCGCGCCGTGCTCTGCTGCATGCTGCACGGTTTGTCGGGCTCAGATCTCACGAGGCAAATTGAATCGCTTAGCTTGAAAGGACCTAACTCTCAAAATTTTGAAAAGTTTTATATTGGAAGAATGTTTTTAAGGGTCGGGCTCTAAATTTATAATAGTTCATTTTTCTCGAATACATTTTTTGGACCTCTCACGTTGAGCTTTGGTCAAGTTAAAAATGACCAATGGCCAATGGTCAAGTTCAGAACATGCACTAAAAAAGATTTAGATCATTGAAAACTATTGGCTCCAATCAGTTTTTTGTTCGTTACTCTTACGCACAATTAAAGTGAATAGATCAATTTAGAAACACCTTTACATTATAAGCAAAATTGTCCGATGAAGCCCCCTTATACTTGTCCTTTCATTAAGTTTTTTTTTTTTTTTTTTTTCAACTATTAGTAATGGTTCACTCTTATCCCTCCTCTCTCCTTCTGAGTTATATACTGCCGTGCTAAGGAAGAACGCCGTAAGAGCCTTCAGACGTTGCCAAGTTTCCTTCGATAAAACCGAATTTACTGGAAAAATTGAGAGTGTTTTCCCCCAAAATTTTCAGACAACTTTGTACGTAATTTGATCTAAAATATCTGAAAATTTCAAAGAAAAATGTGCATGAATGCCGTCAAAAATACAAGTTTCATCAAGGGAAATTTAGCAACTCTCGAATGTTCATACAGCGTTCTTCCTTATCACGGCAGTATAGTACATTGCAAATGTTAGAATGAAATAGAATGGAAGGATTTGTTTTTTTTTTTTTTTTTATTTTCTTAAATGGATGAAATTTTGTAAATATTTGTACATGTATTTGCATAGTACTTACATTATTCGTTCGCTGAAATCAATTAGACATTGAGGTTTGTTTGCAGTAAAAACATTACTCACGAGCATTTTGGGGGGGGGGGGGGGAAAAG
>NW_017547290.1:714434-743591 GCF_001854935.1 Bemisia tabaci
TTTTTTTTTTTTTTTTTTTTTTTTTTTTTTTTTTTTTTTTTTTTTCTGGGGGGTATATTCTACTGGTAACTTCAACGTTAAACAGTTCCAATTTTAATGTGTATTCTTTCAAAAATCTTTCTCCCATCTCGAGTAATATATGGTTGTGGTTATTATTTTTCTGGCCGAACCTGCATAACATTGTTTAATTGAGTTTATTCCTCCCTCACAGTGGGACGAATTATCTCATGTTGAGATTCACGAAACCATTGTGAGGTTGTCGAGAGTTGATTACATTGCGGTATTTGTACGCAAATTTTCTATCTCCACGAAACACCAAACAAAAAAAAAAAAAAAAAAAAAAAAAAAAAAAAAAAAAAAACAAAACAAAACAAAACAAAAAAAAAGATATGGTTGTGGTAAGCAGTTTGAAGCAAATAATGAATTCGCGGCTTGTCGCCGCGTCCAATTTCTGTTTCGTAGAAGTAACACCGGTGGCTTCCAAAAGCTTTTAACTTTGACTTTAAAAATCGTGTTTCTACTTTGGTGGGTACCACTGTGGTGAGAGGTATGAGCTTTAGATGGTGAGTTGTGAAACGGGCGTGGGCCGAATGAGAACTTTTTGATTACCCATCCCTGAAGAATTACCCGATTCGCAGGTCTGTAATTAAACTTTTATGGGCCGCAGGTCGGATTGGGTCGTAATAATAATTTGCTTCTCAAAAGGAGTTAATTTCCCTTGTTTTATGACGGAGGTTGTCACCTCCACCCCCGCCACTTCTCAAAAAATTGAGAAATACTTTATATGCCTGGAAAATCGCCCGAGTCAATTTTACAAAATCTTATTTTCCTGCTTTGTATGAATATTATCTACACATCTCCAATTCATCCCCTGTTTTTTATAAGTGCGCCTATAATGATCTAAGTCCCATGTACGAATAAAAATAATGTCAGTAGTTACCTACTAGAATATTCTTCATTAGGTGTCCTAGGAGATCTAGTTACCAGCACAAACTTTCTGTCAGTGTTATTTATGCATCTGATAACATTTATCAGCCAGTGAAATTTCGCAGAATGAGTATAATTAAGATTTAGGAATCACTTATATTTTTGTCTCCTACAATATTAACAACAACTTATGAGTATCGCTTAAAGCTTATTGCATCTGAAAGTCTCCAGATGAAATACTTTAATTAACTACTTTAATTACAACGCAGACGAGAGAAGAACTCATTATGTAGACTCTCCCAACGCTCATGCACTTACATCACCCTTCAAACGGTCAAGTAGATAACTATTCCAACTCGAGACGCACAATTCCTGCCTAGTTTTGGATTTGAAGGGGCACCGGTCTTCGTAAAGGCCCTTCCATTCCGTTCTCTATTCTTCAACCGTTTACTCCTTATCCACCGCAAATTACATTCACAAATAATCGGAAACCATCATTGACTTTTACTTTTAGCAAGAAGGATTCGGGCTTATTTTAGAAACCATGCTGGTACTATTAATTTGCAGATGGGATAGGCCAGAAATAGATGTTGCACACTGCAAAATTTGGTTTACCCCAGGAGCAATGATTGTTAGAATAAAATTTTTAATAACTGGTAGAATGCTCGTTTTAGGAAACCTTTTATGGTCCGGTAGTAAATGTAGGAGTGGTACAGTTAAAGTAAAATTTAAGTGGAATAGTGGAAAAAAAAAAAAAAAAAAAAATCTCTTAAAATATCAACTGGAGTTAACACTCAAAAAACTCTTAGTAATTAGTCATTTTTGAAGAATCTTTTGCTTTAATTTCACTACCGTAAATACTTTAAAAAAAAAAAAAAAAAAAAGGGTTTCCCCAAACGAATGTCTCAACAGTTGTTTATAAGAATTTTTGAAAATTGCTTTCTGAAGGTTACCTTTACTAGAACATAGAAAACGCGTGACACAGATCACGCAAATGTACGTTTTGAAGTGCATGTTCAGCTTTAAGAATACATTCAACCCGATTTTTATGTCATTAAGCCTCTACGGAGTCCACCCACTTAGCAGTGTCTCTCGTGTGCAACCGCTCCATTCAATCAATTGATTTCAAAAGGGAACAGGTCCATTTTTTCATGAGTCTTAGTTAGCATGTCATTTTATGCAAAACAAGGATCATGCAAAAAGGGACTTGTTCCCTTTTGAAAACAACCGATTCATTTGCCCTCGATTGAAAAGACACCAAAAAAATTGGATTACTTCACCGAATCGGCCAATTCATTCCGTGCATTAGTGTTTCCACCTAGGCCGAGCAGAGCCGTGGATTTTCCAGCGGCGCGGCGTCCGTAAATGTGCCAGCGACAGGGTGGAGGGCGGGGGGTTGGAAAGGGACCGAAAGGCACAGAGGGGAAACCGCGATGGCAAGAGACATGCGCCATGACTGGAATCGTGTACAATTGTCTATTGTCTGGTGTTTAGCAAAGCGCGAAGAATATAATTAGCGAAACTGTTGGATTGCGCGAGCGAGGGGCGGGANNNNAGGGAGGGGGCGGGAGGGAGGGGGGGGGGTCCGTGGGGCACAGGGAAGGGGGGTGGGAGGGCAAGAAATTAAACGGGTTTGAATCAATATTTAAACAGTGTGCAAAACTCAGCGTTTCGTGCGCGCGCGGATTACCTGTGGAGGCACCCGCATTCGTTTGTTTAATTTTATAAATTGGTCGGGATGAAGCGAACCGCTGATTGTGGCCGGTGAGCCTTTCACACGGGCATCATCAACCTCGCACATGAGCGCTGCCGTGCTTTGGGAGAACGCCGTATGAGCCTTTAGATGTTGCAATATTTCGTTAATAAAAATATGTATATATTTCGTCTTAAAAAAAGTATCGGGAAAGATTAGGCACCGTTTATAGGCTCATACGGTGTTTTTCTTTAGTCCAGCAGAAGAGAAGAACGAATTTACATGGGAAATTGTGAAACATTTTCGAATAATTTCTCAGAAAATACTGGTTGCAGGTAAATCTAAAATATTTAAGAGATGCTAAGAAAAAATATGCATATTTTTTTTTTTTTTTAAAAATTATCGGAGGAGATTAGGCAATGTCTGAAGGCCCAAACGTCGTTTTTCCTTAGTCCAGTAGAATGGTACAATCCTCGGAATGGGTATTTATTTTTCTCCGAGCGATTGACTTTTTGCGATTGGATCCAATAAAAACTAATTGCAAAAATAATTTTACAACAACCTTCATTTCGCATCGAAAACGAGTTTGTTTTTTTTAAAAAAAAAAAAAAAAAAAAAACGTGTAATTTGTATTTGTTAGGAACATTTTAAGCGATTTTAGAAAACTAGTTAGACACTCCTATAGGAAACCTTTTTAAATGTTAATGCAATTTTTCGTATATTTTAACAGGGCTCTACCTTGAAGAAATGTATATTCAACCGATGGAAGTTATGATGCTTGGAATAAAAATTTACTTACCACAAAATCAAGCAAATAATATATATTTACGTCCAAAAATATGCAGTACATGATTATACAAATAAGAGTATTTGCACCAGTCAGAGGTATGGTTATAAGTCTGCCAAAAGTGTGGTTGGATCAACTATACCTCTGGAGAGGGCTACCACTCATATATCTGGCGCCAAAATCAGTTAGGATTATATAGTTGCGATTTATATACTTTTTAATATTGCAAAATATTTAAGGTTCATTCATCCTTAATATCAGGTGAGTGTCTACGACAGACCATCAGGAATGCTTACTAAAAAATCAAACATAACGATGAACAGGTTACCGTGTATCGGAGCAGTACGTGAGGATCAAGAACATAAAATTTTGAGTAGAGTTACGCACTGAAAAAAAATTCTCGGCGTTTTTACCAAGGTCCGTTGGTACCTTTACCATCTCACTCTTTTTACCAATCATCGGTAAGTTTACCAGGACAGACTGGTAAGCTTACCTAAAAACCGGTATTTTTACTGTTTTTTTCAGGTAAGAATACCACTTTTATTGGTAATCAACTCCCGGTAACTTTGCCATTTTATCTTGGTAATTCCACCACAGTCGATAAAAAATATTGGCTTTTTTACCAAGGCTCAGTAAAATTACCGAGAAAGTTCAATAATTTTACCGAGATTTCTCGGTAAAATTACCAATTCCATAAATGGTACTTTTACCAAGAAAAAACTGGGATCAAATAGAACCTTGTATTCTTGGTAATTTTACCCTTTTCTTAGTAAATACACCGATATTTTCTTTTCAGTGCGTCGTTTTTGCTGAAGGCGGCAGAGCCGGTAACCTATTTCCCTCGCTACGAGAGCAAAAAAGCGAACGACATAAAAAAAAGCTTGGCGAACACCCTGTGGCCGTGTGCGTGGAAAGAAAATATTCATACGTGGGAAGCCCCGCGAGTAAATTGTTGGAACGGAAGATGTGAATAATTCCTTGCAGGGATTCCGAAGGAGATAAGGGGAAGCGAAAGGCGGGGGTTCCAGCCGCGCCCTATCCCTGCCGCGCCTCCCTCGCGGCGGAGATCCAGTACGCAGCATCCCAGCATCCCTTAACTCCGACGTCCCTGTCAGCGTTTACAAATCTTCCGAGCGGGTCTATTTGCTTATTTACTTGACCATCGCGAATAGTGAGTCACGCTCCGGGATCCCTTCGAAACCATTTTGTTGTGTGCGTGATGTGCTCGTTTGCAGGTAAGAAACAACCCTTCTGTTCACACTGAAAAAAAGTGAAGTTGATTTAACATTCAGGATGTAAAGAAAGTGTGTAAGAACTCACAAAATGCTGAATTAACTCCTACAACAGTAATTTTAGCAATGTTAGGATGTAAAACTAATTGCTGTAGTGGATAATTTAGCATTTTGTGAGTTCTTGCACACTTTTTTATATCCAGAATGTTAAATCAACTTCACTTTTTTTCGGTGCACCGATTCGGGTGCGCGATTCTCGAATTTCTTGTGTATTTGCCCGCGTGAAACGGAGGGGTGAGTGTAGCAAGTTGAGCTTTTTCGGTTCTTTGTTGATCGGGTTCGACGCGTTTGACCATTTTACTCGGCGTTGTCTCGTTATAGTTTGTTGTTAATTAATAAAGCTAGGATTTTGGCCATTTTTTTTCAGTTTATTTTTGTAACCTTGTATTCACTGAATCACGCGTATTTATGTACGGTTAAAGGGTTGCGCGATCTACTCATCCTTTCTGTGGACTGTCCGCCATTTTGAATGGCAGGAAAACATTCGGTTTTCCCACGATCGGTGCTTTGATTTCCCGATTTTTCAAATCTCTGTTTAAGATGTGTTCATGACTTAGTCAACTTTATCCGCTTGCCCTACGTCTAAAATTCACGGCTAAGAAAAACACGGTTTATGTATTATCTCCGTCCTGTTTTTAAAATAATCTATTTTTATTTTATTTTGTCCTTGCGCTCTACAGAGTGGAATACTTTGTACACCACTAAATTTAAAATGTTTAAGGATAAGACTAATACATTTGGGCTTCAGAATTATATTTTGAAGTACTTAATACACCGAGTTTACGTATAATCTCTTTTCCCCGCTATTAATACTTAAATATTCGCTTCAACTCATAACATATTTCTTAAATAAGAACATTAATTTCTGCCTATTTAAACAAAGAAAAACATAGTTATACCAGAAATTCTCTAATTTCGATGTTTTTATATCAAGTCAGACCATAAATTTGGTAAAATAAATTTTGAATTTTTGCTGCTGCCAAATTGAACCCAAGTATAGCTTATTTTCATCGTTACAGGATTAAAATATTTAGTTCGGAAAATATCGTTTTATAATAGAATAAGGCATTGTCCTATCTTTCGATAGCTAACTTAGCCTATATTTTCATTATATTTATATTATAATTTTTATTGGTGGACTGTTTTTTTCAAACTTACAACTATATAACATTGTGGAATTAAGCTTTCTAAAGTCTCAAAATTCATTAAATACATTGAAAAGAATGCTTCATGCATCGTTGACACTGTTGAAACGGGAAGATGAGATCGGAAAAATTGAATTCCATTGAATTTATCAAATAAAGTTGGCCAGAAATTTCATCCAAATTTCTTAAGTCTTAAAAAATCCGAAGTTATAGATCCCACACAAAATTTTTGGCATGACGATGGAGTTTCGAAACAGTTAGCCGATGACAAAAAACGGCTAGATTATGATGCTTTTTTGCCATATGGTGTTTGCATTTATTCGTAACCTGAGCTTAAATTATTCAAAAAACAGCTATACTAGATTATATGATGCTTCTTTTGCCGTTTTTTTTCGTTTCTTCGCAACTCAAGCTTAAATGATTCAAATAACAATTTTGCGTTGAAGCCGTACGTTTCTCTGCAAGCGTGGACTACGATCTAATACATACTTTCTAAGAGTGATAAGCATCAAGCATTCCACTGTTTGAATGAGGGAAAATATTATATTAACCCTCAATGCCGAAAAAAAGTTTTGCTGACGCATTTTTTACGATAAATACTCACGGCAAGGATGAAAAATTACGGAAGGATGCGACTTTGCTGGTTAAAAAAGCTGTTGATTGCCCTTAATAATGGAGCGATAAAAACAGTTAAGACCAAATTTAGTACACAGATTCTTAGTTTACATTTAAATAGTTTTATGAATTTCTATACAGTTTCATGCGTCTATTTAGCATTGCGTTATTATTAAAAGACGTAAGACGAAGACATCGGTAGTAGAAAATCTCGACTGTTCTATAAAAAATGTTAAAGTTTTTTAACGCAGCCACACTAATAATTTTTGACAAATTCGATCAAAAAAGGTATTAATATGCGGTTAATTTTGAAGCCAATCCTGATGTTGTCTCTGTTAACGTGTGCGTTCAAAGAACCAAAAAAACTGAGATCAAGGCCTTTTATTTATTTATTTTTTTTTTCTTGGAAGGGGGGAGGGGCTGTGTTAAATACAGCCCCGTTTCGGAGCGGTTTATCGATGAGACAATCAATATCAATGCTTGGGTTTTACAATTTGCATCATCGTCTCAATGAATGTTGCTTCTAAGAGGGGCTTGTTTCTGAGTTGACATTCGAGCTATCGATAGATCTGACTTGCTCTCAGAAAAGTTACACTTAGTCCGAGACTGGTCTCACAAATTAGCACAAAGCAGATTCAAATTGGACGCATTTCTGTCAAAAGGAACTACGTCTCCCGAAAACCCTATGCACATCGTTCCTTTTACCATAAATGCGTCCAATTTTCCCATTGTGGATGTACTGTGCCCGTCGTCTTTTAATTTTCTCCACGCAGGAAAAGGAATTATAAATATATTTTCACGATTTAAAAAGAATTGCTAATTTCTATGAAGAAACGAATCTGTTCTAGATTTATTTAATTATTATGAAAGCATTGTAATGCATTATCCAGGCATTAAATTGTCATAAATTATAATATTTCGTTCCCGCGTTATGAGGATTAAATCGAGTCAGTTTTCACTCTACTTTCAAGGCAAATTTTACTATATTTAGATTCATTCGACTTTAAGTGGCTCTAAATGAATCTCATTAGCTCTGAATCCAAAAGTTAAGTGAATCGACTTATTTTCAATGTAGGAATAAAGTAGCATTATATTAGAAAAGTACATCCTATTTCTGTTCTTGTAGTTATCCCCAAACGAATTGTGTAATCCTCGTAAGTTTAGAAATTGCCTTTTTGTGTGTTCCTTGAGGACGTGTATCAGCCTCATGGTCCTTTCTTGATTGCATTGAAAACAGTCCGAATGCCGACAAGCCGACTCTTATTGGAATTTTTGGGTTTGTCCATATTGCACACAAGAATAATTTGTATCGTGCAAATATGATCGGTTCATCGTAGGTTGATCGGATTTTTTTCGAACCTCTATCAGTATTTGACTAATTGTTGGTCATCAAAAAGATATGAAAGGCCCGAAAAATTCTTAGAATGACTTTTGCGACTGACCGATCACATTCATTTGCCTTGATTCTGTCTCGGTCAATAGAGGAACGCAAGATTCCAAAAAACGGCCGCAAGTTAGCCAATAATCAGGCTTAAAACTGTTAGATTTTTTCAATTTCCTCCAAGTGATATTTTGAACATAAACATCCAATAGCTAAAATTTAATAGTTAATCATTTTTCTGTTGCAGAAGAACTAAGTACTCGGTTTTGAAAAGAATATACTTGACTGCAATTCACTGAAACACTTGACTACAGTTCCGGAGAACAATTTTTCTTCAAGAGTATCTTGATTCACAGTTTGTTGTAATCGACTTCAGGTCCTTGGGAAACTCAAACCAAGGTGGCAGGTGAGCACGTGATATTAAAGTCGGAAAAGAGGGAATAGAAGAAGAAATATATCAATAAATATTTGAATTCAGCCTTCAATTCAAGTTTTTTTTTTACTTCTAAATGTGCTAGAATGTTCAAAAAAATTACTAGCGCAGTTAAAACACTTGCGCTTGTACTTTAATAGCACAATGTACATTCAGAGTTTAGGGGGGTCGGGAAAAACGTACCTTCATATGAATGAAGTAACATGAAAAGTATAAGCATAACCCTGGTAAAAATTGGCGATAAGAGCTGCGTTTCAAAATACCATAAGAATTCTTATAGCCGGCTAAAGAAAGCTACAGAAAATCATATAGCTGGCTGTAGAATGCGGAGAAAATCACATGGCCGGGCTATAAGAGGGGATAAAAAATTATGCAGCCGAACCATAGTTCCTATCGCCGGGCTTTACACTTTATCGCCTGGTTGTTGCTTTTTCGCCATCGATTATAAAAGGCTATAAGAAATCGTGTAGAAATTCGTGTGATTTGGAAATCATTAAGTTTGATACGAAGCCACCTTAATACTTACAAAACACACATTATATTTTCCTTTAATACATATATTTTTTCATCAATTAAAATGAGAATAATCCATACAGAGTGTGCAAACATTTCAAAATCATGAGTTGAATAACGCTGACTCCACCAGATTAAATATTAAAGCCTAACACAAAGCGGAGCGGCGACGCACTGGCGCCTACAAACCTAACAGGGATACTTCACGCATTGCGCAACGCGTGAAGTATCCCTGTTAGGTTTGTAGGCGCCAATGCGTGTTTCGCGCTGGCTGCCCGCCTGCCACGGCGCTTGAAGCAACTATTTCACACCGGAGCTATTGCACAGTATCATACGAAACTGAGGGCGCTCTAATATATTAGTAATGGCAGGCATCCATCAAAAGTACGGAGCTTTCCTCGCAAAATAAATCAAGATACTACGGCCCAAAAAGAGAGCAGTATTCCAAAAACTCACCAAGTCCTAGCATCCGTAATTAGTAACATTTAGCATACACTTTATCGCCTGGCTGTTGCTTAATCGCCATCGCCTATAAAAGGCTATAAGAAATTGTGTAGCCGGCTATAGAAGCTATTGGAAATCTTACAGCCGGCTGTAAGCTGAAATTCAACGTAATAAAGGCCTGGTTTTTTTAAAGAGAAAACATCGCATTCGATACTGATATCGAAACTGCTCTCGAATGCGATATTTTCTCTCTAAAAAAAGCACGCCTTTATTACGTTGAATTTCTTGGTCACAATTGGTAAGTGAGCGCTTTAGTCTCCTGACAAAAGAATTGCGATCTCAAAATTGGAGAAAAATGACGAGTAGCTGAAAAAATGGTACCAATTGATGCGATATATCGCATGCCGTTCTGACACAAAATATGGCGTCAATCGAATCACCTTAAGCGCATAGTCTTTTAAGCATAGAGTGGATTCACTATCCTTAACAGATTATTCCAGACTGACTCTTTGTACTCAGCATTGTATCGTTCAATCGGTTCAGCGAAATAAATTGATGAAATTGATCGACGAGTAATGTGCGATTTTTACAGAATTGAAACAAACCATTTGAAATTCGACGACCAAACATTTTGTCTAGTCAAAATAAGTCAACTAACAGAGAGTACAATGGTCAAAATCAGTAACCACTGTTATAACTTAATTAGTGTGATCATTACCCATAACTAAAATTTGTACGTGTATGCTTTCAGAATCGGCTTCGCTTCAAACCGCCGGTACATTTGTTCACGTGAAGTTTTTGAGGCAATAGTACTATACGGTAAGTGCGTTCCTAAAAGTATGATATCGTGCAGCACGTTAGTTATATCCAGGTTCGTACCATTGATGTTGATTTATACTGCTGAAAGAGAATTTAATTCTATGTGAAGGAGCTCATTTTCATTCTTGAAATCCGTTCGTAAAATTCAAAAATCTAGTTTTAATTCAGCTTATGAATATATTAAGTGCGCTGAAACTTCGATTGAGAAGTTTTACCTTTTATCAATTTCAATTTTTATAAACACTGGGAAAAAAAAAACACATTGGATCTAGAGTCCAGAGTCTTAAAAACATCGACAAGAATAAGTACCTACTCTTGTTTCAATCAGAGTCTAGCTTAAATCAAGAATCAAGACTCTTAATTTAAGCGGATTTTGTTTTGATTCAAGCAAAAATCCCATTGAATCAAGAGTATTTTTTCTTGTCAATGTTTTCAAGAGTCTGGACTCTAGATCCAATAAGTTTTTTTTCCAGTGAATTAATCCAAAAATGCGTCAAAAATCACGAGAGAGCACTATTTCTATCATTGCGTATGAGAGTCATGAAACTCTACCATTATCTCTAAAATCGTCACTGTATAATAAACTATGTTCTTTTCCTTCATTATGAAAAATTACGATATCCATTACGGTTTGACAATATATTAATGACTACTTCTATTCTAGCTGATCTTATAATAATGAAATAATAGAAGATCTGGTCGTTAATTGCAGTAACTTAAAGATCGAACTGCAGGGCACAAAAAAATGTGACATCGAGTCCCTGCCAACGATCTGGGAAAGGGTAGCTCAAGCGTATTTTTGGGATTTGTCAAAAATTACTTCAAAAATCATAAAGTGCCTTTCTCGTGCGATAGAGCAGTTGCACGATGCACTTGTCGGGAATTTGCGATGTGAGCACTGATTCTCGGGTGAAATTGCGTGGATGGTGCGACTGGTTCTCTCTAAGATCAACTCCAAAGCTCAAAAAAGCTCTCAAAGTTGAGGCTGTAATGGAGGGATATCCCACGCTATCCTGAAAGTCCATCTCTATATATCAAGGCAAAGTCTCTATGTTAAGATAGGGATCAAATACATTAACAGGGTTGCCACTCTATTTGAAGACTCCAAAACTGAAAACAAGGCGACCCTGCTAATGTATTTGCTCCCTATCTTTGCATGGAGAGTTTGACTAGATATAGAGGTGGACTCTGAGGGTAGCGTGGGATACCCTTTATTTTGGCCTCAACTTTGAGAATTTGAGTTTGAATTTGAGTTTTGAGCTTCGGAGTTGATTTCAGAGAAAACCTGTTGCACCATCGTGTTTCTCGCGAAATTTTACGTAGGTTACGTAAGTACGGAAATCGCTAATCCCACGCATGCAAGAGCTCCATTATTATTACTCATAAGGCTGAACACTCTTAAATGATCACCACTTAGCTTTTTCAATTTGATCTGGAAATGGTATTGATGTTACGTTTCTTACGATCCCTCAGTTACCTATCTCTTTACAGTGACCTTATATTTTGACCCTTCTCAGTATGAAGTCTCAGAATCTAAATTGGACTGTGTTATGTAGAAAAGAACCAAGCCACATCAGCTATTGCCGAATTTAATCGGACAATTTAATTTTTTACATGAAAACGGCTGTGCAGATTTTTCTCTAAAATTTCTGTGCAGTACGAAGCAAATTTCTTACAATTTTCAAAGGAATTCGCACAGACTTACTCTTGTAAAAAATTAAATTGCCCAGTTAAATTTGGTCTTGATAACTGATGTGGCTCGGTTTCTTTCTGCTTAATGCGGTCCAATTAATTATGACTAAAAAAATATTTACTAATTTTCTGCCAGAGGCCAAGATTGAATGGAAATAATTTAACTGAGGCTGAAATTTCGTGCTTTGAAACTGGCTGACCGCTTCCAACGGAAATGCGGATATGTAAACCAATGGTATGTAAACGGATAGGGTTAAAAAATAAAGCAGAGCAGATTTAGATTTATAAGTGAAAGGCAAGAAAAAAAATTGCAAGAGACTTCTAAAACTTCAGTTCCATTTTTCATGTAACCAAAGAGAAGATGAAATTGAAATTGTAACCACCTTTTGCTGGCATCAAAGATGGAATCATCGTGGAATATTATGTACACCGATTTTTCACTATGTTGACATGCAGTCGCACTTTATATCATTTCAGCCGAAGCTACTACTTTTCCCAATTATGCTCTGCGGAAATAGTGTATTTTTTCTTGCGAATTTTGCATGAGAAACTCTGTGAAGCATGCCAACTGGAACACACTCGTGTTTCAAGACTCAAGCGAGCAACTAAATGCGTGTTTCAGAGATATTATACAATGCGGCTGTAGGTTTTGATTCTGATTCTAAAAGTCTCTATGACGCCAGGAAAATCACTCATTTTAGTCACAGTATTTTAAAATCTGAAAAGCATAATTTGACAAACTAACAGAAAATACTAAAACATGCGTGTTTCACATTTCATTTGAAAGTTTTACTCACTCACTTCGAATCGACGAGAAAAAAATGACATGGTTTCCATAGGTGAAAATAAAATTCAGGCCAAATGAAGATGATATTTTATTTCTTGGGATGAAAAGAGCAAACTCAATCATAACCTTGCCAGATAGAGAGTAAGACGAGACTAAACTATGATTAACTAGTTACTTTTGTAACAAGGAGGAGAAATGGTGCTGGGTCCACACCATTCGCAGGGAAACAAAGCCAAGAAATTCCAAAAATTAAAATTAGAGTCAAAATTAATTTTTGGAATTTCTGGGCTTTGTTTCCCTGCAAAATGGTGTGGACCCAGCACCATTTCTCCACCTTGTTACAAAGAGTTCGGGCCACTTCTTATTGTGTTTTTTTCACTAGTTAATTTTGTTAATTTTCTTTCCAATTTCAGGCACGGACGAGGATACGTTTCTTACTCCAAAAATGCAGCATTCTAACCTCAGCACCCAAGCTCGGATGTTAAAATTGGTGCAGTGCGGCTACTTTAGTGTTTCAACCGACTTCATTCTCGTTTCCTTCGTTCGCACAACATGAGAAATATTCGATCCACCTTCTTGGGGCACATCCACAGAAACATCTTAGAACGTATGCGAGGCGGAGAAATACGTCTGAAAAACGTGTCAAGAAGGATCTGCGCTACGAATTAACATGAATTCTAAGCACATTCGTGATCTACCCTGTAGATCCGGGCTTTTGTAGAATATCTAAGTATCAGAAGCTCGTCTCTACAGGTATCTTACGGATGGGAGACGAATCATCTAATTTTCACCAGATCGTTCCGTCATGACCAGTCTCCTCTGCTTATCACGTCACCTCTCTCGTCATGCTGTCACCTTGGCTGTGAGAAAGCGAAGAAAACATCGGAGGGATTTTTCTCTGGGTTCTGATTAAACCTGTGAATTTCATTCTAAATTGCATCGTCAGTGGAAAAATATTATTTGTATCAGAGAGCCAAAGTTTTTAGTATCTCCATAGGATTTATCAATTTGTATCTATTTTATTCTATTTATGTGTCTGATACGATAATGGCTAGACAAACAGAGCTGATGCCTTGGTCGAAGGAGGAAGGAGAAGATATTCGGGTCGAAAAATCGGACTTAGATAATTCTATGAAAAACTGTCTAAGAAAACAAGTTTAGATCATTTTGGTATCAGTGGATGACCATAAGCGTAGCCAGGTTATCTTGCTGAGGAGGACCTGACCCTCCTATTACTTGGGAATTTTGGGTGGTATGATATCCCTCTCAGTCCAAGCACTGGAAAAAAAACACATTAGATCTAGAGTCCAGACTCTTAAAAACATCAACAAGAAAAAGAACTCTTGATTCCATCAGAATCTAGCTTAAATCAAGAACCAAGCCTCTTAATTTAAGCGGATTTCGTTTTGATTCAAGCAAAAATCTGATTGAATCAAGAGTATTTTTTCTTATCAATGTTTTCAAGAGTCTGGACTCTAGATCCAATGTGTTTTTTTTCCAGTGAAGGAAGGTCCGCGGGGAATCCTTCGGCAAAGTTTTAAAATTGTATCTATCTTTGAACGCAATTCACGGCTCTTCTGGCGTAAATTTTCCATTAATTTCTGCAAAAAAAATACACTTCTGAAATTGGTTGCACGTTCTTACTGAAAACAAGCACGGTAAAACTTCCACAAGAGGCACTCTCTGCGGGAAACTTTGGAAACATGCTAACTAGCCCCTTTAATTCGACTGAAGGCTTCTTCTTATGTGCCACTGCGACTTATCACTGGGACACTTATGCCTGACGAAGGATTTTTTCCACCATCCAGAATCTCTGGAGAGGACCAGATGATACTGCGGGGGGCACTCCCCGACCCCCCCCCCCCCAAAAAAAAAAAAAATCTAGCTACGCTTATGTAAATTGGATTAAAGACCGATCGTCATGTGCCCTGAACATGGCAGAATAGAATTTCACATTTTCTTCAAACAACGTTTTCTGAACTGCAAACTTCAAACCATTTTAATTCCGGTCGAGTTTGACATTTTTGGGCGTTTGTCCCCGAATATTTGTGGAGTCCCTTTATGCCCTTATCTCCTGTGGAATTAAAGTTCAATTTTGAATTTTCGTCGTACAATTATTATTTTCTTGTGGATGATCACAAATGTAAATTTTATATGTAGAAATTAATGGATGAATTTTGACCAATGACGTTCTTAGAACCGAGCTGACTACCTGCGGTTCAAAAATTAAGGGGTTTTCCTAATACTGAATCCTTCATTCAACGATAAATGTCGTTTTTTATCGCACTTCTAGGACAACAATCACAATCTTAGCAATTTTTAAAGGTATATGTTTTATATTAATGATAAAATCTCCTCAAATGCGATAACGTAGTGATGATTTTGTAATTCATATTTACGTACATTTAGTATCAAATGAACCCTACTGAAACACTTAAACCATAGTAGTGCCATTTGTCAAAATGGGTACATGCATTTCTCAATTTCTTGGTTAAACTATCATTCTTCCTGTATTCATACCAGTGGCACGTTGTGCTAGAATTACATATCAATATGTTCCAATTTTTATCTAAATCTGTTTAGTAGATTCGGGAAATATTATTTTCTATAATGACTCATATGCCAAAATCTGAGAAATTGCAGGGATTAGAATGAAATGGAGATTTTTTCCGGTAAAAAGGCATTTGCGAATTCCAATGCTGCTGAGATTGTGGAACGTATTCTCTAGTTGTAAGCACTTATCCAAAAGTTCTACTATGAATTTTCCCCCGGATCTGCTCCAAGTTTTTCCTGTTAATGAATTTCCGCATTCTACCGCAAACGCTATAAAAAATTGCACAATATTAGCAGCATAGCAAGACTCACACGCCGTTTTACCGGAAAAGTCCTCAATTATAGCTTATTAGCATTGCAATTTTTTGCAGGGACTTTAAGCTTTCTAAAAACGCAAACGCTCTTCAACGCTTGAAGCAATGCCTCCCGATTTTAATTTGTCAATTAATATTTTCAAGGAGTCCATAAATAAGATCATGCGTGATTTTTTTTTTTTTAATTTCTAGGGTACATTTTCAACATCTATGTGAAAACATGTTTAGACGTTGTTAACAGGAACAGAAAATGATTGACCATGCTTAGCGTTTTCAGCATGTTTTTAAAATCGAAACAATTAATCAAATTGTTTGAATATAACCTTCAGAGAATGTGATACAGGCATAAGAGCATAAAACATGCCTTGCGTCTTTCAATATTTTTCTGGTGAAAGGTACATGTTTCCAGAAAAAAATGAACTTAGAGAGATAATTTTTTCCTCGAAATACTGTCTTCATTTTTATGACTTTAATTTTTCTTAAATAACCTGTAGAAAGTGACTGCAGAAAGTCTCTCTGTTTGGTGCAATATCAATTAAGACGCCTCATGAAAAAATCAATTGTAATTTTTTAAGACTGTAACCCTGTTCCTCACAAATTATTTTGAAGTGGATTGGATGATTTTAATACGTTTGATTTCATAATGATTGTAAAAAATTTCAAGGCATAATCCTTGAGTATCTCCTTAGTGTACATTCTAAAATTAATATAGTTACAAGTAAAAAGTGACGAGTGAATACTTTTTTCAGACTCCCATAAGGGTATATTTATACATATTATTTGCATAGGCTTTTTTTAATTAATAGTAATTTGACTGATTAGTGCAAATACATTATTATTGTTATGAAAAATAAATTAATGAAAAATACGCAGAGTTTCACTTAAAAACTTCGCAACTTTATATGTTATACAAACTCCTTTCGTTCGTATTTTTATTTTTGTACAAAAATGTGATGTGTTTCTCCTTCTTTAAGACGCTTGATTTTGACAATTATATGAAAGGTTAAACATCTTTTAAGTAAATAATCATCTTTAAGGTTTAATAACCCATTCGAATTTGGCTTAGGTCAATGAACTGATCCGTAATATATTTGCAGAATGTAAAAACATTGAAAAAAAGAAAAAAAGGAATCTCCAACAAGAATATTCTTCAGAGAATCATCTTGGCCACTGAATGAAGAAACAATGCGCTTCTTTAAAATAACATAGCATTTCCACGAATTAGCAGTAACATATCAATGTTGAGTATTGAAAAAGACTCATCTTAACTAACAATATTCCAGATTGTTGTCAGGTTTCTTTTGCCCAAGAGGAAACCAGCGAAAATTGTTTCGAATTTTCACTAATTTCTTCTTGTCTAGAGACAAAAAGAGACTTTCCACTACCTTCTTAGCGACAAGTGGGAAGGTATACTTTCGGGGATGCATCACTGCGTCATGAAAAATTAGATGGGAGCAACAGGCATCTTACAATTCTCACATACTAGGTAGTTGATCAGCTTCAGGTGACGTCATGATCCAAAAAAGGTTACCGAGCTATGGTTTTTTTTTTTTCAAAAGTATAGACTCAACACGTTGTTAAGCATCCACTTACTATGTAGATAAAAAGTTGATCGTTGAAGTCCCGAAAGTAAAAGCTTCCACCATTGCGAAAAAACCAATGGAGAGTCTCTCTTTGTTTCTGGCTAAAAATTACTTAAGTGTCCATCATCTTTAGTCTACTTTAAAGACCGCGGTGTTTTGGGTCTTTTCTTTTTTGCAGACCTGTCTCATTCCTCTAATCAGTGAAAAATGAGTGCTTACGATATTCTTTAAATTTGTAACCAACTCAGTTAACATGGGTGTTTTTTCATGTTTTTAGGCGGAAACTAAAAGACTAACGTGCTATAACCCTCAAATTTTTTGGATAAAAAAAAACTCCCCTTCAATGAGACACGTTATGAATAGTTTCCTTCCAAATTTTTGAAGAAGTTTGTTCATAATTTGATCTAAATCAACTGAAACTATCAAAGAAAAATAAGTATAGGTTTCCTAAAAATAGCACTTTTTTGAAACACTTGGCAACATTTGCATGCTTACAGGGTACTTTTCCTTGGAGTGGTTGTGCGTGTCTGTCAATTTGTTGATAATTCCTTACATGTACTTACGTGATAGGTCCTGACGAAGGAGCATTCAGAATACAGCCACACGATAGATGCAACTTAATCAACTTAGGTGTAATGTTGGGTTGCGTCGTCAAATTTGAAGGCGATTTTGTTTCTAGAGAACCAGTCTCACCGTGCCGCGACGCTTGGAACGGCATGCCGTTCCAAGCGTCGATCGTCATTCTTGTTTTG
Organism: Bemisia tabaci; assembly: GCF_001854935.1. Taxonomy (NCBI): domain Eukaryota; kingdom Metazoa; phylum Arthropoda; class Insecta; order Hemiptera; family Aleyrodidae; genus Bemisia; species Bemisia tabaci. The sequence continues at coordinate 732,165 of NW_017547290.1, forward strand.
CGATGAGGGAGGATTTGTAGGTTGGGGATAAAAAATATGCTTTCGTGCGAAGGAATAACGCCTTATGAACTTTCTGCTGTTGCAAAATGTACGTTGAAAAAAAACACTGTTTTCTAGCAGGATTTTGGATATTTGCCTCGCAATTTCTTAGAGAAGTTTGTACGCAATTTCATTTGGAACATCCGAAACGTTTAAAGAAAACTATTCATATATTTCCCTGAGAACAGTACTTTTCGAGAGACAGTTGGACAAATGCTCATGTACATACGGCGTTTGTCCTTTGCATGATTGTGTATGTCTGTCAATTTCTCAATAATTCCTCAAATAGGAATAATAGGAAAAATTATATAGTAATAGGTTTCCAGGATCCGTAGAAACGTTCAAAATACAGATGATCTTGAACTGTTGCTGAAAAATTCATACAAGGTAAGTTCCACCAGAATTTTTTAATGCATTACTGTTGTGTTTAAAAGCACGCAAAAAATCAGGGAGATGGGCTATAAAATGGGGATTAAAAGAAAAATAACTGGTGGTTGCAAAACTTTCAGAATAAACATGGTGGTAAAACAGTGACTACATTATTTTGCAGGAAAAAAACAAAGCCAGAAAGTTCAAAAATGCCAAACAGAGTCAAAAATGTTGAACTCTCATGAATATCAATGAAGAGTGTTCAGCTTACGCAGTTCCATTGGAATATTAAGCTGGGGTCATGCCGAGAGAGCTATAACGTTTTGGGTTTTTTTAGACTTTAACAGTAGATCACACTAGTCAATGAGCTCAACTTAGCAGCCCGCAAAATGACGTCCGTTCATTGACGAGTGTGATCTTTCGTTGAGGTCTAAGAGACCAAAAACACTATAGGTAGATCTCTCATGACCTCAACTTAATATTTCAAAGCAACTGCCTGAGTTCAACACTTTCTTCCCTTAGTCTTGTACTGATCGTCATTAGAGCTCAAAATTTTTGATTCTAATTGAAATTTTTGAGCTTCCTGGCTTCATTGCCCCCAGTAAAATAGTATAGACTAGAATCTACAATGATGGTTTAAATTTTTAAATCGGATTTAAATTCTGATAAATTCTGCATCCAATATTCTCTATTGAACGATATAAAAATTGCTGAGAACCGATTTTTTTTAGTCGAGATCATCAAGCATGCTCGTTCGCATATTGGTTTTCAGTGGTGAGGCAAAAATCGTCGACCATCGACATTTTTTTTCTCATTTGAAACTATGGTGAAGAATCGATTATTAAGGTACACGTTGTGAACACCCTGAAGACGATCCTCTTCCATAGGTTCGAAAGGCAGAGCAATCGACTCATGGCAAATCACGCCATACCACTGGTCACTTTAACGAGGATGTATGGCTTTACCTCGTATTGTGTTAATAGTAAAACTCATTAAAATTAGGATTTCCCTTCCAAGTTTTTGAAAGCCACAGAATCATCACCGATTTCATCATCATACCAGGAAAATATCAAGCTTCCAATAGGAATTAGATGTTTCTAAGGCAATTTCTATATTTCGACTCTCTTTTGTGATTCTCGATGATTTTTCTGTTTTACAACTGTGGGAGTTCCTTCTGAAACTATTTCGAAAAGATACGTTTCTTTTTTTTTCTTTCGTTTTTTCTCTCGTTTTTTTTTTTTTTTTTTTTTTTTCTTTTTTCAGACTCAGCGTGTGCGGAAAGCTGTGATCGACCTGGAACGCTTTCCATGCTTCGGCGATCAGTAAAAGCGCATAGTTCGAAATGCTAATTCCATTCTATTTTCAAATTCCTGGACGCTAATTTTTAAAATTTAAAGCATCAATTTCACTGCCCGCTTGCTCAAATCAAGGAGGAAAGTTGCTCGAGACAGAGAAGATCAACAGGTAGCGCACCTTCAGGGAGAATAAGGCAACGATCAGTTCCGCTCTCACCCGATAGATGGTGTCGGCATCCACCTTCAGGAGAGGGAACGCATCATGTCGAAAGGTTTGCGTCGTTCTAAATTGTAGGCGATTTAACGACGCGTGTTCAACTGCTCCGCAGACCTTCAACAACGTCAGCTCCTTTATTAATACCCTAAATTTATAATCACTTGAGTTTTCTGTTCCAATTTATCTTAAATTAAGTAATCTCAAATGAAATTTCTCATTCACCGATTCACATCCTAAAAATTTAAATCAATCCTCTATTCGTAGCCGTAAATCATAACTTTCTGACTGCACTATGGAATATTCAGATTTAACTTTAATTTTAACGGAGAATAGCATTGCATGAACGATGAACTACAATGTTCCTAAAACTTACATCATAAGCGAAGTGCGTTTCCTCGGACAAAATGCTAATGTGATAGAATCCAGCAGAAAAGGTAAAATTGTTTTTCATTGCAATGCCTACATTCTTACGTTGCTTATCTAAGCAGTGTGCTTGCTATTGTGCAGCCAAGCTCATTTATGCAAAAGACACAGTAACATAAAAGTGTGACATAGGACGGTACTGCATACACATTCAACATAGCGATGACTAAAGTTGCAAAAAACGTATGCCCGTTGGAACGTTTAAATATTTCCAATTATGTTCCATATTCCTGAGACGAAATCAACTTATAAATATTCTGTGAGTATTTGTTAAGAACTGAAGAAACACTTCTGACAATATCAAAAAATAATATTGGTTGAATTTCCATACATACAAAAAGAGAGAATATGCAAAGATTTCCGACGTTTCGCATTTTTCTCTTTTAGTCATGAACGAAAATCTAAAGTTCTGAAAATGTTACCAAACTTGATGTACCGCCAGTATGGCGAATTCGTTTTCTTCTTGAGGTTCTTTTTGTAGACAAAAGTTGATGAACTGTACTTTTCAAGGTGCTATTAATGTTTTTTTCTCTCTAGCCTTGCAGATTTTAATTCGTTTTCAATGACTCTATTAAAAAAAAAAAAATTGATTTCTTTAAAATTAATACGAACATAGTCGGTAAAGTCCTTAAAACATTGAGTTTTCGAAGGACCACAACCTCAAACCTTATTTTCCCGATTCACGGGAAAAAATGGATTGCTGATATAACAATTAAATTGTTAAAAAATATGTCCGACATGTTTCAGATGTACATTTTACAATAGTGGAAAGCTAATTTAACCACATGAGTAGTGAAATTAGCATTTTTTTAATTTTAAAATCCCACTGAAACATCTCGAAAACTTTTTTTTACTATACGAAAATGTTAAATGAGCAATGGAATTTTTCCCCTGTTTTCCCGATTCAAACTTTATGCGATTTTGTAAACACGGTATAAATAGCACTAAATCTATAAGTGGCAACGGTAAATGTAATACACTAAGTTCTCAATAGAAGAGTAGAGAAGAGAAGCTGGAAGTATGGAATGACGTTTTAATAACGTTTTATAAAAAATAATTTAAAAAAATAGAATATGAGCATAGTCAGGAAAGTCCTTGAAGCATTGAGTTTTCGGAGGTTCACAACTTTAAACCTTCTTTTCCCGATTCAATCTTTACGTGACTTCGTAAACACGGTGTAAATAGCATTAAAATCTAAATTTGGCAACGTTAAATGTAATACACTAAGTTCTCAATAGAGGAGTAGAGAAGAGCGGCTGGACGTGTGGAATAACGCAGAGCGGTAGCTGAAGTCGGGGAAGGGGAAGGGGGTGTAGAAGATAAATCATCCCGTGGAAATTCCTTCCAATCCTTTTGCTCCTTGTAAAAGATGACATTTTCTTTCATATCCTGACATGCAACCAGCTTAGCACCCACACACACGCCGTGCTGGCCAACGCCCGCTCGGAAAGCCGAAAAGCCAGCGCCTGGGAATTTCGAGCTGGGAGGGATTTTAGCATCTTTGACCCGGGTTCAGCGGAAGGACGTTCTCCAATGTGACTGAAGAGGCTCGAAAGGACGGTAAATGTTTGTAGGTCAGTATGTTTTTGTCGAATTTTAACTTATAGAGACGATGTTTTGAAAATAGAACCCAGTGGAAGAAGAAAAACAGGATCTGACTCTGCAGAAGTTTTTTTTTTTTTTTTTTTTTTTTTTTTTTTTTTTTTTTTCTTTCTTAATATTTTTACTGTCGATTTGAACGACTCTCAGTGGATCGAATCAATAGGAGAGGTCGGACAAAATTTGGAAACTCTAAAAGCAAATAATTCATTCGTACAAAGCTTCGAGGTTTTGAAAGTGGTCCCATTGCTTTCCTCGTAAAATTTTCTTCTAGAGGAACCCCTGAAAGTTTAAATGTGACGAATAAACATCAAAATTTGCAGTTTTAGTTGAAATTTCATGTCCTACCTCTCTGATTGAATCGATCCACTGTGCGACCTTACGTTAGGATAAACACGTACTCAATTATATTCCTTTTTTATCGATGGCTAAAGTGCAAAACCATGTATCTTCAATTGCGGTGTTGCAGCCTTTCTGCCATACTTTACTTTTCCTCGGACAACTAGTCGAGGTAGTTTCTTGGAGAATTTCTTGATTTTTCCTCTCTGCTAGCAGAATATTGTGTGTAAATGTCAGAAAATAAAGTTGCCTGTGGGACGATTATTGAAATTGATAGACAAATCTATAGACAGAAATGACAAAAGGGATATGGAGGGATCCTATTGGTGAAAGCTGGTGGTTGCAATGAAAAAAGGCAGTGGATAATAGACAAACTAACGGCAACCCACGAGAAACCCGACAGTAGTTAGTCCATCATTTTCTCCCTTAGTCCATAAGAACCGCACATTTCAACCAATAGGATCGCTCCATAACCCCTATATCTTCTTTGTCTATAGCTTTGTCTATCAATTTCAATAATCAGCCAGCTGGTTTATCTGTAGAAAGAGAGAGAGAGACCGCAATGCAGATACGTGATTTCGCACTTTTGCCATCGATATAAGCCTCATGCGTTTATAGCTCCTGGGCAAGCGAGGCAAAAAAAAACCATTCACTAGGAAGAAAAATGAAAATCTCTGCACAAACCTTCACGAAACTTTCACGAGGCCGGAGAAAGTCGTTCCCTGCGCCGGGCTAGCTTTTCACCAGGCGGTTACCTGAAAAGGCCAGAAGGGGGGGGGGGCTCGGCGATAATTGCGGAATTTCTAAAAGCGGCCGTTTCGTTCCGCGGCGCTCGCCGAACATCGGAGACATCCGACCCGTCAGGCGTCGGCTTAAAAAAGGCTCGAACTCCACGACTGCGCGCCCGGGGAAGAACCGCGCAACTCCCCCGGAAAACCCGCCGCGGGAACGCGGTTTTTCCTCGACGCGGAGAGTAGGGTAGCGGGGCGGGAGCGGGGCGGGAGCGGGGCCGTGATATTAATTTATATAAATTGTTCCGGAGCCTGACAGCCCGATAGAAGCGTGCTCTTTGACAAAACGGAAAATTGCCCCCTCCCCCCCTCGACGTTNGGGGGGGGGGGGGGGCTCCGCCCGACGCGGAGTCGGGAAGTTGCGCTGCGCGGACCCGGGGTATAACCTGAAAAAACGCCGTATGAACATTCGAGACTTGCAAAATTCCCTTCCATAAAGTGTTTATTTTTGAGGAAATTTAAGAATATTCTACCTTGAAATTTTCCGGAACCTTAGGTAAAATTCCGGACGAAATTATCTGAAAAATTGGATGGAAAATATTCATGAGTTACCGGGAAAGTTGTGTTTTATCGAAGGGAATTTGGCAACGCCTGAAGGTCCATGCGGCGTTTTTCCTTAGCGCGGCTGTAAAAGTCTCCGATATAGGTAAGGAGTCAATTACAACGTCATTAATTAATTACTCGTCCGCTTTCTCAGTGGCGCGGCGTGTATTGCGATATATCGATTGGTCTGCCGTTTTATCTTATGGAAAAGGTTCAATAGACAGGGTGTTCGCATCGAACACGTTAATAATCGATTCTCTACCATGGCTTCAAATGGGGAGATATCGATTATCGATCATTCACGCCTCGCCACTGATTTCGAATCTTGGTCGTCGCCGAGTCAAAATAAACGAGTCGTTTCTGAAAGGGAACGCTTGCTTTTTTAGATGAGCCGCAAGGTGGGTGAGAATACTAGCGTTTCGGGTGTCATCTAAAAAATGGACGTGCTAGATTTTAGAGACGACCTATTCGAATATTATCCTCCCGCGCGCGTGATACGGCGTTTGTCAATGGACACGGCGACACGGCGCTCACACCTGAATGCGTCGCTGTAATTATCGTAATGACTTTATTTGGTCTGCGACGGCCCTCTCACGGCTTGCACCGCTGCTGCTGTCGCGTTTGCTTTTCAGTGGGATGTTCGAAACGACAATTTTCGCACCTGCGGTGGTTCGATTTTTGAATGGGGAAGTTTTGGGCTACATTTTGCGATGTGGAACTACTATTTTTGATCGACTGTAGAAAAACATATCGACGATGAAACTGCAAAAATTACTATCTTGGTTTGTCGTGTTTTTAAAGTTTTACTCCTATTTGGTTTTTTAAAAGGAGGCCAAACCAACAATATACCTTAAAATTTTTACAGAATAATCTTAAAAGAGAAAAAAAATCACCGAACTTTTCAATAAAATACGATTAGTAGTTATCTATACTATAAGCTCCGAGACCTCCTAATTTTGCGTAACTGGTGACGCTTAGTTCCAGCGTTCTACCGGGCCGATTTTCATGATTTTTGCGGCTATCGACGGGCAATTGTCTCTAGATTAGCCAACTCTTTTCAGATTTTCAAAATATGAACCAGGTTTTTTTATATTACGTGGTAAAGTTGCGAATTCTCCCATTTAAACAATGTAAATTTATACTTTTTGTCATAGTTCGTTTGAGCGTTCTACCGGGCCGATTTCCATGATTTTTGCGTAGATCGACAGGTAATTAGCCCTAAATGAGCCCGCTTTGATTAGATTTTGGAAATAGGACCCAGGTTTTTTTAAAATCACGTTATAAAAGTGAGTGAATTTACAGAATGCTCCGGGACTGCTACCGCTATGCGCGGGAGGATGCGCAGTGGTCGAAGAGGTTGCGCAGTGGATGTGTAGCCTGCGCATCAGCTCTATATACTTATCTACACAAGATTCGTGATTCCATCCTCAAGAAGAGCGGTGGCCGAGTCGTTTACGACGTCGGATGCGTCCACTTTGACTACTATGTGGGTTCGATTCCCGACTTCTGGTTTACTTAATTATTACCAGATTATCATTGTTCGTTGTTTTACTGCAATACTTCATCAAGCAGTCATTCTAAAACGCTTTCTTTTGACTTCAAAAAATTATTTTTTTCTTTATTCATTAAAACCAAAAATTATTTCATTCTAGAAGTAAAGTATACATCATATCGTAATTTTTTAGGGGGAAAATAAACCTAACACTGATAGGAGGGTAAAAATAGGGCCGCGAAGCGGCCCATTGATGGCGCGGAGCGCCTTCAGGGGGTTGGGCCGCGTAGCGGCCAGGGGGCGTACCCCCTAGTACTATATAATTAGTAATACTAAGGAGGATTTGCGATAGTTGGCAACTACTGCAAACGCAATTTTAATTTTAAGTTGTCGTTTATTTTCTTTTTCTTCTTCTTCTTCTTCTTATTTTTCTTATTCTGCTTTTCCTACTTGTGCTTCCTCTTACTCTTCTTCTTCCTCTACCTTTTTATTATTATTCTTCTTCTTTTCTTCGTTTTCTTCATCTCTTATTTTTCTTCTTCTTCCTCCTCTTCTTCTTCTCCTTCTCATTCTCAGTATGCATTGGGATCACTATTGGCTCTGACTTAAAAAATCATTTGCTGTCATCTGGATTGCCTATAGGCGCACGGTCGCTGAAGTCCCATGTCCAACATTTCACTCGCCATGATGGCCCTGATCACATTCAAGACTTTTTTGCCCGGTCATGCATGTAGAGCTACAAATAAAGAGGAAAATCTGAAGTAGTTGAAACTCCAAATCCTCACGGCTGAAACAGTGCGCGGCGGAAAGAATAATAAAAGGAGTGTCCCTCCAATTTCCGGTGAGAGAATTTAAGTTGCTACCTCGATCCCTGCGTCCGGCTCGAGCGATCCTCGTTGGCTGAGCCCTCATAATCCTGTCCGGCCAGTCCCGCTCATCTCTCGCTGATCCCTCGTTTTCATTACTCCTTCAGAATTGATCCCTTTCGAGCCCTGGCCTCCAGCACCTCTTCATCGGCGACCGGACAGCAGTTTTTCTCCATGTGCCCTTTGAATATCGCTCAAAATCACAAATTCGGAATACCTGTTGTAAAAGAAGGTAGGTACTAGGGCGGTGGTGTTGTACCGGACCACTGGACAACATTCAAGATGCGATCATGCGGAATTCTCTGAGGTAAATTACTAAATTTCCGTGTAATCAATGAGATTCTCCAATATAAATGCTCTGGTCAAGTGAAACTTAGTAGGTCAAAGTGCGCTTCAGCTATGCATTCACCACTGCAAAAATTTCAGAGGAAGTCGACAAGCCCAGCGTGCATGGAGACTTTCTCCATTTGAATCCTCCGTCACATTCTTACGGCGCAATGATACAACTATTTGAACTCTCCGAAATGCGTGAGGCATCACGCCGCATTTGAAGGCGTTTTCAAATCCGCCAAGTTCCAATACCCAGATTATCGTTTTGCATAGTTCATATTCTTTTGTTATATTCCGTACAACTCGTTTATTTTTAATCCTCGTAAAAAAACCACCCACTTGTAATTACAATTCTAGCCGGAGCGCAATTCAGCTATGCATTCACCAGTGCAAAAATGTCAAAGGAAATCGAAAAGGCCAGCGTGCATGGAGGCTGTATCCATTTAAATCTTCCGTCACATACTTACGGCGCAATGATACAACTTTTTGAACTCTGCGTGAGGTATCACGCCGCATTTAAAGGCGTTTTCAAAACAGCCAAGTTCCGTCATCGGAATAATCGTTTTGCATAGTTCATATTATTTTGTTTCCATTTCTAACTTCTTGTTTAATTATAATCCTCCTATAAAAACCATCCATTTGCTAAATTCAATTACAGCTGATGCGCACTTAAGCGCATTAATGACTGGAAAATGTTAACAGAAATCGAAAAGGCCAGCGTGCATGGAGGCTATCTCCATTTAAATCTTCCTTCACATTCTTACGGCGCAACGATACAACTATTTGAACTCTCCGGAATGCGTGAGGTATCACACCGCATTTGAAGGCGTTTTCAAACCAGCCAAGTTCCGTTATCGGAATAATCGTTTTACATAGTTCATATTATTTTGTTTCCATTTCTAACCACATGTTTAATTATAATCCTCCTATAAACACCACCCACTTGTAATAACAATTCTATCTGGAGCGCACTTATAGCTATATGCAATCACCACTGCAAAAATGTTAAAGGAACTCGACAAGCCCAGCGTGCATGAAGGCAGGCCCGGCACAAGGCGGGGATACTGGGTCCCTGGTACCGGAGGGGGCCCGTGTTACCCGTGAAAAACCACTACGAATTCACATGCAACCCTTGTTTTGTAAGAAAATGTGAAAAATTCACCCTAAAAATTTCGCAAAAGGTTAATAGATTTTCAGAAACACGCTGAAGCACTGTAGAATTCTTCTTAAATTTTCAAAGAATAATACTTCTTGGAAAATTTCTATCTATTTTCAAGATTTTCAGTACAGAGGGATATTTTTCGTAACTGCGTTTCATTTTCTTCCGTCGTCAGATGCGAATAGTCTCCAGTGTGGGCATCCTCGACTTCAATGGCTCATGGCTCAACTATCTTGCAATAGACGAACGAAGGGGGAGTCCAGGGGGGCCTGGCCCTCTTAGAACTTAAAATAGTATCATATGCCCCCCACCCAAAAAAAAAAAATTCCAGATGTTTTGAATGCAACAATTCGCAAGTATTTTTTGCTGAAAGTAGAAAAAAAAACATAATTATTCCGCAGAAATTGATGGAAAAAGCTTCAAGATGCGTCCTATTAGTCGTATAAATTCTAAAATTTCTCGGGGATGCCCCTCGGACCCTCCCCCCCCCTCCGTGCTTGGGGCTCGGACCTTAAAACTGGTACCAGGGCCCGAGATGGGATGTGGCGGGCCTGTGGTAGACAATACCCTTTATTGCGGCTTTAACTTTGAGAACTTTTTTCGATCTTGATGAGACTTCACAGAAAAGAGGGGGTTCGACGATTTCGACGTGGCTTACCAAAATTGATATTGTATGCAAACTTACTGATACTGCACGGTACACCAAACGTATTAGAAATGTGCTCTCGCCAATTAGTGCTGCTCAAATTAGTCTATTTACAGCACCAGTAAGCCAAATCACAACACCAATTTGGGCTAATGGATCAGTTGCACTGGTCACAGGATCGTGTTTTGATGCTTTATTCTTGTAGATCAGTTAAAAATTAAAAGACCAGTCCAAACAGTAACTTTCTACGTCCAATATTTACCGAAATATCGCCTTTTGAAAAGTCAAGCTTTTGACGTCATACACCGGAGTAGTGACACCCTTGGTTCCCTCCACCTTGCTTTAATCTTATTTTCACGTTCAGTAAGCGGTGTAAATGTGTATCATACAGACTGATGAAAGCTACGTGGAAAGACGTCGTAGAGCGGCGTATTGGACGTAGAAAGTTACTGCTTGGACTGGTCTTATTGTTTTTAGCTAATCCACAAAAAAGAAGCATCAAAACACGATCCTGTGACCAGCGCAATCAACCCATTGTCTCAAAATCATTGAAACCTTTTTTTCAGTGTTCATCTCAGGCCTTGTCTCCACGGGACGTTTCCATGGGATTTGTCCCAAGTTCGAATCGCAGGAATGAAACTTCTGGGATTTTTCCCAGTTACCGTCTCTACGGGACGGGGCTCATACAGTCCTGCGACTAGTTTGCGCAAGAAGATAAATTAGTTAAAGTCGAGTATTTAACCGGGATTAAAATAATAATTGCACTCAATTGACAATTAGACACATTTTTTAACTAAACAAACATTAACAATGTAGTAATGAATAAAATATCGCACAATTCGTTTTCACCTCTTCTTCTTCTCTCAGTGGATCCTAGGGGTACAAGTACCATACTTGGTACGGGGAAAAATATTGATTAACTCAATATTTTTCCCAACTTCGTAAGTGGGATCTTTCTCTGGGACAAATCTCGTGAAACGGCTCGTGGAGACAAGGCCTCAGAGAAAACCAGTGGCACCATTGTTTAATTTTCTCGAAGTTTCACATTAAAAAAATACTTAAACGAAAATCCTCGGAGCATCACGAGCTCCATATCTCGGTGAAAAGCGGGAAAGCTCTCGGGTGAATCCGGAGAAGTGTCGGGATGTTAAGCGATGTAGCGGTGCGGGCGCCTCGAGCCCCGATGAATGGACGCCGAGGACGAAGAAGGACGGACGAGTGGACGACTCTTCCTCGAGGTTCCGGGGAGCGAAAAGGTTATCCGACAATTAATAGCGTCGGTTAAAGTGGTGAGCACCGATTGTTTTCCCCCACCCCCA
>NW_017547290.1:743599-823629 GCF_001854935.1 Bemisia tabaci
CCACCTCCCCCCGGTTCTTAATCATGATTAATTGATCCTCAGAGCTTTCCTCTAATCAACTCCGACCGTGGACCCTGGTCCACCACCCGCAGTTGCCGTCCACAAGACGAACCTGCACGTATTTAAATCAAAACCAACTATCTCCATTATGCCTTGACCTCTCACATGCATTGTATTCCTATACACATCAAAGCTAAAGTCACAATACGGATAGGTCCTAATCGTTTGGATGCGTCCTCCTAACCTCACTTTTCGACCTTCCTTATGCTGCCTTGCTAAGGAAAAACGCCGTTTAAACCTTCAGACGTTGCCAAAATTCCATTTCTAAAACACGAAATTCCCGGTAAACTTATAAAAAATTTTATTCCAATTTTTCAGATAATGTTGTTTGCAATTTTGCCTAAAGTTCCTGAAAATTTCAAGGAAAAAAAATTAATAATTTTCCTCAAAAATAAACATTTTATTGAAGGGAATTTGGCAACTCTTGAATGTTCATACGGCGTTCTTCCTTAGCACGGCAGTATGGGGATTCCTAACGGAGTTTGGCAATGGTGTCGATACCCGAATCCACGGCTCATTTGCACTTAAATCAGTGTTCCGTTTTGAGCCGTTTAAGAATTACCATTTTTGGGGCCCCGCCCCCGCCCCACGACCGCTTCAAGGACCTCTTGAGGAATAATTAATTTATGTTCTTCCTTTCTCCGCTCCCGAGAGGGCTAATTCACACTTAACCGTATCCGATCCTGGATCACATCGTCCACAGGAACGAGGAAAATTGTTCGACATTGAACCAACGACCGTGGAATTTGCTCAGTGTGAGGGGTTTGATGGTTCGGTTCCCAGACGAAAGAACGCAACTCCTCTCCAGCTTTGCAAAACTGACACACTTAATTCAATTTCTAGCAAGAATAAGGGCAAGAAAAGTCCGGTCTGAAATTTTGCCGATTTTTACAAGTAGTCAGAAGGAAAACCAGTGAAATTTCTAATTAGCAACACCGAATAGTTTCTTAGTAATAAAATAATCAGTGAATGGAAATTTTGTAAGGTTGAAATGTTAATTACGTCCTTTTGTTTAGGAATCGACGAGTTACATGGATGGAGAGAGAGAGGGCTTTGACACCTTCCGTTCTTTTTCCTGTATTGATTGATATCAGTGGTAGAAATAATAGGCATTTTTCCCTGATTATGATGTTACATAAGCAGTAATTTTAATTGGTGAAATTTTTTCTTCACCTTGAACGCTAGCTATATGCAGCGATCCAGGCATGCGGAAAATGTGAGACCGCGGAAGCCTATATCCCAGGAATCCTGCACATCAGAAAAGGCAGGAGCAGCTAGGAAAGCCAGTCGGTCAGCGCGAACTTTTCGCGACGTGTTTGCTCTCGTTCTTCTTGTGAACTTTTTCAAAGTACAAATGCGCTGAAAGTTGGTCAAATTCCAGTTAGGGAGTACTTTTTACCTTTCACGAAATTTCATTAGAATGAGGGAAAGTTAGGAGAATAATTCCACCGTGCTAAGGAAGTACTCCGTAAAAGCCTTCTGACGTTGCCAAACTTCTTTCGAAAAAATAAGGCTTTATGGAGAAAGTGAATATTTTTCTAAACATCTAATATCAACACAGCCAAAGATAGAAGATACGTTTTTGGGTCTGGTTTTTTAAAAAATTTCTCCCGAACCCGAGCGACAGTTCATTGGCAACCAAGAGCGGAGCATCGCGAGCTCCGGTGTGCAAAGAATATTCTGCGAACACTTCAAAACATGATTTTCAAGCTCGGTCTCCTTTTAAAAAGGAAAAATAGGAGCGAAGATTTTGAAACGCCGCAACCAAGATCCGCATTTTTGCCATTTTCCCATCGAAATGTATCCCTTAGACCACCGTAATTCCTTCAATGAATAATAATTTGTGAAAATTTTTTAACTCCACGACGAAGTTCGGCTTGAGGATCCTCGAGATTGTCAGTTCTCAAGGGCGGAATCCGGGGGTCATCAATCAACAGCGGGCGTAAATAGTTGACCTGCGACCTCTTCGGAGACTCATCGATAACCGACGCAGCAATGACCGAATCCACCCGAAAGCAACGACCATCAATGCTTCGACACTTCTAATTGATTCCGATCGATTCACTCGGGGAATCCTTTGAGTGTCCGGAATCGGTCATGTCATAATCGAGTGTTTTGACTGGGCGTCCCCAGGGGCTGTTAAACGGTTGATGCGGTCTCCTCGATTCGGTTCCGGTTATTTAGGCAGTTTTATTGCCGGGACGATCTATTGAAAATTAAGTAATAACTTACTTGAACTGAACACTATTGCTGCATCCAATGCATCCCATGATCAATGAAATTATTGAGTGGAAGCGCACGCTAATTGCACTGAACAATTTCATATGATGATAGGAATTTTTTACGCATAACCTTGTCAATAACTTTTCCTCGATGGACCACTAGACAAGGTACGAATTTAAGCAATCTGATAAATGTTTTTTAATCAGAATTTCACGTAGAACACGATTCGCACAACGAATATTACTGAAACCAATTCCTAACGAAGATATTAACGTTTTTATTTCACATTGGTAACAAGGAATTTGAACTGCCCGCTCACAAGAAACTCAAAGCTCTACGTGAGTCAAATCGCGCACTACAACGGTTTCAGTAAGCTTCTCAATCGAGCGATATTCATTTTCCACCATGTGTTGTTCAAACTATAAACAACTTGCCGTAGCTGAGCCAAAGCGTCAAGATTGAGGTTGACAGATTTTTATATCGCAGAGACTGTCATGATAACGTTTAGCGCGCGATGTGAATCACGTAGAGTATTGAGTTTTCATGAGCGGGTGGTTTGAATTCACGCATCAAGAATCATTGAATATCTTTGGAAGGAGTTAAGTTCGGTACTTTTTGTTGTGCGCATCGTGTTCTGCGTGAAATTTGTGTTACGAAACTTGTATCAGAATGCTAGAAATTGTACCTTGTCCAGTGGTCCATTGTGTTTTATTATATTTGATCGCGTCGGGGTCACCAATTTGTTGAGTCGAGTCAACAATAAAAATAAATTATATTTATAATAAAGATAGAATATCATTTAAAAACAATTAATTACATGAAATAAATAGCCGGAACACAGAGAGGGTGATTTTGTTATATTGAACTTCCTTTATGTCTCATTGACGTTGCTATTGAGATGAAGACAATTATATTTAAATAGCGTCAAGAAAACCAATCATATTTACTTTAGTGGGAGAACCTGGGTCAATTTTAGTTACATGAAGACTGAGTTATGAGTGCTTGTCTGCAAAATGCCTTGCACAATGGAGGGGTAAAATAGAATTGGATTACATTTCGCAATGAGGAGCCACTATTTCTGGCCCATTTTAGAAACAACATACATGCCATTGGTTTCCCTATGTAGACATGTTCTTACTGTCTGACTGTTCTGACTGTGTAGAGCTAGAGATAGTGGTTCCTTATTGCAAAATGTAATTCAATTTACCTATAGTGAGTAGCTTCAAACAGGTAGAACATTTATCCTCAGACGTTTTTGCAGAGGTGACCGTATCACTGAACTGCGTTTAAGCGAGGACACGTGTACTGAGAAAAATTTTCAGTTTGATCAACAGGATTCCTTTTAAATCGGCGCTCCTCTGGCGTGAGGACGTATTTATATTTCCGTGTGAGCCCCAGAAACCACAAAATTATATCGGAAACAGAGTTTGAATGGAAATTGAAATACGCGGTCACGTCGGAGGAGTATTTCTTATTGAAACAATTTAAAATCACCCTCTTTCAAACAGCATTCTATTATTTCAACGAACGTCCTGTCATTGTGAGTATAGATGTTCAGTTGATTCACGAAAAAACTTTCTGTCATGGCATATTTAACATAAAAAATTTCTAAGTATATGCCAGGATCCTTGCGGGGATGATCTTCATTTGCTCCGATAAATTGCTCGATAGCGGGACGACCGCATTTTCGATACTCTTCGACACACACTTATCGACAGTATTTGTAAATAAAAAATAATGAACTGAAAAATCTTTCTTGTTGAATAACCAGGAATTTCTGTTATAATATAATACAGCAGGAATACATCACTTGAATTGCACTGAAAAACAGGAATTCTCCTGGTTTCAAACATTTTCCCGATTGATTCCAAGAGACGTCCTGTTGCTTTAAATTTATTTTTAGTAAATTCAAAGAGAATTCCTGTCTCGGCATATTTAACGAGAATTTTTTCTCAGTGCGTGTACATCAGGTACGACGTGTGTCATTTTTCAACCATTACGTATCAACCCTGCATGAATACAAAGCATTAATTTATTGGTTGCTTATTCAAAATTGCCCAACCCTTTTTTTACTGATGATTTTGTGTTAGTAACAAAAGACCGATTCGATACGATGGTTATTGAAGAGGAGGAAGACATCTTCCAAACGGAAAAACTTAATGAATATTGCAGTTGCACGGTGGATTCGGTTCAAGCAGACACTGGCAAACGACAGATGTCAACCGAGGGCCTAGACGGAAGTAGCATCATAGGATGCCTCACTAGTTCCGTGTTCCATCAGAGTTCAACGATCTCCTCAATTTCACGCTTCAACCCTCTAAGTGTGCATATGGACAGTTTTATCAATTCATACATTTCATCAACCATACAACCAAACTAAATTTTTCAATGAAGAGCCACATCATTTGCCTTGACCGAAAAAGTACCTATCTGCACAGGAAAGCTAAGGATACACATGTTATTTCTAAAATGAGCGAGAAAAAGCTGCAAAACCGAACTTATGCGCCTTGTCCTCCAAGCCCCTCAATTAAGTACAGCCATCACTTGAAGTTGGTAGGAGCCGCACTTGAACGAGTTTTAGGAAGAAGTCCGACTTTGAAATTTCTCTTATAACTGCAAATTTCGATGTTTATTTCGTCATCAACAAAATTTTCAAGTGGTGATTCGGAAGAAAATTTTACGAGGAAACCAATAAGACAGCTTTCAATCATCTGCGTTTCAATAATAAATAGATACATCTTTAGTGTTTCCAAGTCTAGTCTGACCCCTCCCCCTTCCTCTGACTTACTCCGTTGTTTCCCGCACATTGGATCGAGTCAATCAGAGAGATTGGACATGAAATTTTCGACTAAATCTGCAAAGGTTGATGTTCATTTCGTCACATTTTAAATTTTAAGGGGTGCCTCTTGAAAAAAATTTCACGAGGAAAGCAATGAAACCACTTTTTAAGCCTCTAACTTTTGTAGAAACGGATTTATTTAAGCTTTTAAAGTTTCCAAATTTTGTCCGACCTATCCCTCTGCACTGAAAAAAAATTCTCGGCGTTTTTAAAAAGGTTCGTTGGTACCTTTACCATCTCACTTTTTTTACCAATTATTGGTGATTTTACCAAGACAGACTGGTAAGCTTACCTAAAAACCGGTATTTTTACTGTTTTTTTCAGGTAAGAGTAGCACTTTTATTGATAATCAATTCCCAGTAGCTTTGCCATTTTATCTCGGTTATTTTACCACAGTCGATAAAAAATATTGGCGTTTTTACCGGGGTCCAGTAAAATTACCGAGAAATTTCAATAATTTTACCGAGATTTCTCGGTAAAATTACCAATTCCACAAATGGTAATTTTACCAAGAAAAAACTGGGATCAAATAGAACCCTGAATTCTTGGTAATTTTACCCTTTTCTTAGTAAATACACCGAGATTTTTTTTCAGTGTGACTCACTCCGCTGTGCGCCGCCCAAATCCGAATCCATCGACCCCTTTCGAGTAGAAGATTAGCTCGGGGAGGCGGATTCACAAGACTCGTTATTGGAGGCAATGCTTGATTGAGTGGTTAGCATGATCACGGGGGAGGGGGTAGGGGGGGTAAGGATGGAGCCGAGCGATTCCCTCGATTTTACTTTTTCTCCCCTCTCTTCCCATCGTTTTTGTGCTTTAACGCGCAGAAACAAATTAAGAAACGGCGAGGGAAAGGAATTGTTTTGCCGGAGCACTTATTTTAGGGGCACTCTGCTAAAGTGGAGACGGGGAGTGTCATGGCGTTGAAAAGGGTCGATGGAAAAGACGGAGAAGACGCCATAAGCTTTAACGGACTTCATTTTGTAATTAGGATCTATCATTTCTTTCTCATCCAGAAAAGTACATGACTGTATGGGGGAACTAATGGCACCTTCGTTGTTTCTGCACTAAAGCTGAGATTGTAGTTCTTTATTGAATTAAAATGTGGTCCAAAGCTTCGTGCCTCTCTTTGTTCGTCTCTTATCCCTTTTGAATATTTTGCTAATATGCTGTACTCCATTTTGCAATTAGGAACTATCATTTTTTTTCTCATCCAGACAAAGTCGACTGCATTTTGCAATTTGGAACTATAAATTCTGGCTCTTCTGGAAAAAACACGCATGCGTATGGGGAAACTAATGGCACTTACGTTGTTTTTAAACCGGGCTAGAATATATAGGTCCAAATTGCAAAATGTAGTCCAAGTATACGACTGTATGGGGAAACAAATGGCACCTTCGTTGTTTCTGCACTAAACCTGAGATTGTAGTTCCTTATTGAATCAAAATGTGTTCCAAATATTCGTTTCTATGTTCGTTTGTCTCTTATTCCTTTTGAATATTTTGCTCATATGCTGTAATTTAGAATTCTGCCGATCCTTTGATGAGCAGAATGCTATTTTCAAAATGTAATTCCTTATTCTCACAAGGAAAAACTCAAGGTTGTTTTCGTTTCAAGCGGCCTCGATCATAAGGGCAGGACTTTAATATGCTCTTAAAAATTCCCTTAATCTGAAATCTCCCTAATTCTTTCCTGCAAACAGCATGAGCCTCCTGTGCTTTACGCACACCAAAAAAAAAGGATGTTGATTTAACGTTCTGGATGTAAATGGATGCGCGGCAATCACAGAACGCTGAATTAACCGCCTCAGCAGTTACTTTAGCAATATCAAGATGTAAAAATAACTGCTGTCGCTGTTAATTCAGCGTTTTGTGAGTTCTCGCACACTTTTTTAAACCCAGAATGGTAAATCAGCATATTTTTTTTTTCGGTGCACGTTCAAGGATAATTCAAGTGAAGGCGGTTTGAAGAGCGTTCAAAAGTCTCTAGACTTCAGAGTGAAGTTTTCAGACCAAAATCTGTCAGCAATCACCCTGCGAAGATGCTCCGCCCCTTTGCCTGTTATTTTCAGCTCACTATGGGAACTTGACGCCGTAGGGTTGGGGGTCGGTTCACTGCAAATGGGGATGCGTGCGATGCTCGCCATCGAACACAACATTTTAATTAGGGGAGCTGAAGGTCTTCCGGAAGTGCAACATGTTTGCGGCTCTCCACGGATGTGTGAGTATTAGGGGATCGCACTCTCTTTGCGCAGACGTAACTTACAAGTAGCTATTATACGCAGGGCAGAGGAGAGGCATACAGGATCCAAAGGGTACAGAGTCACTTGTCCCACCTAATAAGATATCCTCCAAAAATTGTAACTTTTTTCATCATATTTTCCCCCGAATTTTTCAAGAACTTTAGGTGAAATTGTGCATAATATTACCTGCAAAATTTTCCTGAAAATTAGTGATTCGTCTACGGAAATTTGGTAACGCACGAGGGCTCATACGGCGTTCTTCCTTAGCACGGCAGTATATAGCCCGTAACTTTTTTTTCCAGTGCGATGAAAGTTGATTGTTGATGGTATTCAAACGAAAAACCGACAACAAAGGGCGACCATCGCCCTGTTTTCCATTTTGAGTTTGACATGCGAATGACGGCGATAAGTCACCCCTTCCACAGCGCGCCCTTCATTTTCACGCGGTATCACATCGGACGTGACGATTGAAGGCACTCATTCGCAATTCCCTGCCTCCGCCCCTCCCTGGCCCCTCGCTCAACCTCACAATACACATAATTGTATCCGAAAGGCCGCATACTATGCGAAATACTCGAATACGTTTGTCAACACGATACCAAAGGATGATTGTCAGCTAGAGCCGAGCTTGCGTACATTGTATTCTATTTGATAAGGGGCTCTTTTACTGCAATTTTCGATCGTGTAGCGTGTAATCCTATTTTTCTCTCTTTTTATATTGTTTTGGTAGAATTCTACACGTGGAAAAGAATGGCGAACTATCGTTTTGAACAGAGAAAAAACAGTGTGGATTCAGTCATTCGCACTGGAAAAAAAACACATTGGATCTAGAGTGCAGACTCTTAAAAACATCGACAAGAAAAAGTACTCTTGATTCAATCAGAATCTAGCTTAAATCAAGAACCAAGTCTCTTACTTTAAGCGGCTTTCGTTTTGATTCAAGCAAAAATCCGATTGAATCAAGAGTATTTTTTCTTGTCAATATTTTCAAGAGTCGCTGGACTCTAGATCCAATGTGTTTTTTTTTCCAGTGTACGATGGTTTTTTATCGAAAATTTAAAGGATCTTTTTTTAAGGACGGTTGTCAGCTAGAGTCGAGCTTGCGTAGTTTATCAGACATTGTATTCTATTTGATAAGGGGCTCTTTTACTGCAATTCTCGATCGTGTATCGTGTAATCGCATTTTTCTCTCTTTTTTTATTGTTTTGATAGAACTCTACACGTGGAAAAGAATCGAACTATCGTTTTGAACAGAGAAAAAACAGTGTGGATTGAGTCATTCGCGAAAGTTTTTGGTCGAAATTTTAAATACTAAAATGATTCAAGCTAAGTATGCACTGAGAAAAAGCTATTGCTTATGAACCAATTAGTGGCTCATATGGAACACCACTAATAGTAGTAAAGGCAACATATAATAATAGCACATATACCTTGGTAATGATCTGTATACCTTAGTATGTACGAAATACTTTAGTGTAAATTGAAATCGTATGTAATGTAATTTGAGTCGAAGAAAGACGATGTTGCCAGCGCACAAGAATCTAGTGGCGTGGAGTGAATTGCGATGTATCGATTGTTATGTCATTTAAACCAATGGTAAAAAATCAAGTATTAAGGTGTTTGTTGCAAAAACCCTGTTTATCGATACTTTTCCATAGGTTTAAACGGTATAGCAATCGATAAACCGCAAAGCACGCCACGCTCCTGCGAGAATCGTCACTGCATCCGAGCCAGATCTTTCCCCATTTGAAGCTATGGTAAAGAATCGATTAATAAAGTGTTCGTTACAAACACCCCTTTATCGATCTTTTTCCATAGGTTAAATGGCATAGCAATCGATATATTTCGAAGCACGCCACGCGACTGCGAGAATCGTCACTGCATCCGAGCAAGATCTTTCCCCATTTGAAGCTATGGTAAAGAATCGATTAACAAAGTGTTCGTTACAAACGCCCCTCTATCGATCTTTTTCCACAGGTTAAATGGCATAGCAATCGATATATCGCAAGGCACACCACGTGACTGCACGAATCGTCACTGCACCCAAGCAAGATCGGCGGCCCTGATAATAATTACAACATCCCCAAAGCGAGGGAAAGCAAGGGAAAGTATTTAAAGATAGGAGTGCTCGAGGCGGGGCGAAAAAAGAGAGACAAAATAAAAAAGGGAGAAGCGGAGAACGTCAGAAGGGGGATGAAAGTGAAGGAAAATGATTAATGAACCCGCTTTTCCCAACCCTTGTGCGCTGCCCTCGCCTCGCTCTGCGCCACGGCGCGCGGCTCCGAGCAGAGCCGAGCCGTGATGTAAAAGCAAAGCGAAAACAGTGGAGCGAGGACGGGTATTCTTGAAAGAGCTCCTCCGTTCACCCGGGCCCTGCCACAGCTGCCGAAATTCCCGAATTTTTATCCGAATCGTAGCCAAGTCCAGAAAAAAGGTTCATTCAGAGGACTCGATGCGCAAAAGGTACAGATTTTAAACACAGAAAATACAGAAAAAATCGATTGCACCGTCAAAAATTCCGAGGTGAAGTTCAGACTTTTATCCTAATTACACTCAAAAAACAAGTATGGGAAGAGAGACTTGCCGGCCGAGTTATGGATCATGGAGTCATGAAATATAGTTCGTGGAGCCATGCTTATGCTTATAGGTTCAAGACCAATAAGGTATATGGCTCAGAAAGCCATACTGTAGACGGTAAGTCACTTTGGTTAGAAAATATGGATCTCCGAGCCATTTTTATGGGTCTCAGAGTCATACCTTTTTTTGAGTGTACAGCCAAGTGCAGAAAGAAAAAAGGTTGATTCAGAGGGAATATATACGGAAAAAGTACAGATTTAAACACAGAAAATAAAGAAGAAATCGATTACGCCGTCAAAATTTCCGAAGTGAAGTTTAGATTTTTATCCTAATTACAGCCAAGTGCAGAAGGGATAAGGTTGATCCAGAGGGACTATATTCGAAAACCGTACAGATGTAAACATAGAAAATTAAGAAAAAATCGATTACACCGTCAAAATTCCGAAGTGAATTTCAGATTTTTATCCTAATTACAGCCAAGTGCAGAAGGGAAAAAGGTTGATTCAGAGGGAATATATACCAAAAAAGTACAGATTTAAACACAGAAAATGAAGAAAAAATCGATTGCACCGTCAAAAATTCCGAAGTGAAGTTCAGATTTTTATCCGAATCACAGCGAAACCCAGGAGGAAAACATGTCGATTCAAAGGACTCTATTCGAAAAAAGTACAGATTTAAACACAGAAAATAAAGACAAAATCGATTGCACCGTCAAAGTTTCCGAAGTGAAGTTCAAATTTTTATATCCTGATCACAGCCAAGTGCAGAAGGAGAAAAGGTCGATTCAGAGGGAATGTATACGAAAAAAGTAGGTTTAGACACAGAGAAGAAAGACAAAATCGACTGCACCGTCAAAAATTCCGAAGTGAAGTTTAGATTGCATTTCTCTCGGTGGTCTTTATTTAGAGACAATATATTCCAAGAACCCCACACTAGTAATCTAAGCAGTGTAAACAAGAGAGACAACAGTTAAATCCGGAGATTAGAGTATACCTCGTAGAGAAAATAAGGAGGTGTTTGCATCTTAAGGATTATTTACCCCGTGAGGCAGGTCGGTACAGGTACGATGGCGAAATCCGAAATTCGAAGTATGAAAAATTGACTATGACGTCCGATACTTTTGCATAAAGCAACTCATGATATAATTTCAAACACTTAATATAGAAAGAATTTTCCCAATAAATTACACCATTTCAAAGAAAATCGATGATAAAAATCGCCCGTATCGACCTAAGTCATCAAAAAGATTCAAGATGCCCGAAATGTAAACACCTTTTTTTTTCTCTATGTATGAGATTATGTATATGAGGAGAGTGCGGACTTGTCGAAGGTTAAGGTCATGGAGCTTTTAAGGCCCAAAAGTGGCAGCCCACCTGAGAAATCAAATGATTCAGAATTATTTATTATTACAATTATTACGACCCGTCGAAGGTAAAGCTTGTATATGTATTTGGCTTAATTTTTCCATAAATTTACTTATTTTTGCGGAAAGACGCTTTTTTATGTACATTCTCGGCTAGCTTGGTTTGATATTAGAATCTGGAGATCGCACTGAAAAAAAAAAATTCTCGGCGTTTTTACCAAGGTCCGTTGGTACCTTTACCATCTCACTTTTTTTACCAATTATCGGTAATTTTACCAAGAGAGACTGGTAAGCTTACCTAAAAACCGGTATTTTTACTGTTTTTTTCCGCTAAGAATACCACTTTTATTGGTAATCAATTTCCGGTAACTTTGCCATTTTATCTCGGTAATTCTACCACAGTCGATAAAAAATATTGGCGTTTTTACCAAGGTCCAGTGAAATGACCGAGAAAGTTCAATTATTTTATCGAGATTTCTCTGTAAAATTACTAATTCCATAAATGGTAATTTTACCAAGAAAAAACTGGAATCAAATAGAACACTGAATTCTTCATAATTTTACCCTTTTCTCAGTAAATACACCGAGATTTTTTTTCTGTGTGGCAGCGGCATTTTTCTAGTGTTTTTCGTGTTAGAAGGTTGGCTGCCCTTTTGGGCCCTGAGAGCCGCACATTTCAACAAATTCGCACTCTTCCCATACAGGTATACTCTGCCGGAGATCTCTGCTACTCGTCGGCTAAAAAAGTCCTGTGCAAGTCTGGCAACGACGCAACCTCTCCTCTCAGATCTGGCTTCGTTGAGCTCCGCACAAAAACATGATGCCTTTTATATCAAACCTCACAAATAACAGCCCTCCGGCACCCCTCTACCCCCCTTCGTTGAGGCATAACTTTCCTATGCACATAACTTGGTAGACACACACTGAAAATATTCACGCATTTGAATGAGTTTTCGGTGAGTCTGGGTTTTAGAATCATGAGGAACGCATGAAGTTCAATGGCACAGCCTGATAGAATACTTCAAAGCTACTTGCGAGTATTCTAAGGAGAGAGAAAAGAGAATCCGTAGAGTAATTCAATATAAATCTAAGTATTTTTTTATAAAAAGATCGACACCGGTTGCCTTTTGCAACACCTTTGAATATCATCAAGCTAAATCTATGTCAATGGCCAAAAGGCAAATCCACATCTCTGTTTGTGACTACGTAGACTTTCTGTTATACTTATCTTTACTTAATGTATGTCCTTTGAAAAACTGATGAACATAATTGCTCAAATACGCTCTTGATTTTTTTTCTTGGTTAGCTCTTCTGTATCGATTTCAAGCTATAGAGTTGGTTACCTACTCTGCGAGAGAATAAATATAAATACGCGGTGAAATTATGCAACATCACAATGGTGATACGTGGTTTCACACGTTGACCAACCGTACAAATTAAACCTTCAGAGTGAAAAAAATAATAATCCCAAGAGAAAAATGACAAAATTTGAAATACATTTTCAAAATTCAATATTTAATCAGAGTGGTTTATGTATGCAGCTTTTCATCGAGTTGTTTCAGTTTATTTCCACTTGTATCATGTTCCTGTTTTTTGCACTCCACGTCCCTCTTTACAGGGAACCGGTGGCTGTAGCAGCTTGGACAAGATGATCAGTTGAGAAAAACCAGAGGAGATAACTATTCGTACTTTGCGGTAGTTATCTTTGCCTAGTCTATGATTTGAAGGAGTTTAACGCGGAACCGGTAAATGCAGCGTCGTGGAGACGATAATCTTTCGAGAATAGAGCCAGAGGAGATAACTATTCGTACTTTGCGGTAGTTAATATTGCCTAGTCAACGATTTGAAGGAGTTTTACGCGGAACAAGTGAATGCAGCAGCGTGGAGAAGAGTATCAGCCGAAAAAAGAACCAGAGAAGATATAACTAGTCGTATGTTGTCGTAGTTATTTTTGCCTTTAACTGGTTTTCGCATAAAACTCGACCCTATCGGCGAGCATTTTTAGACGCGTTAACTGTTAGGTCATCAAAGAGATCAAATTTCTCCGAGAGATCTCCGAATTTTCTCCTTTATTTTATGAGTGCATCAAAAGGATTGATTCGTGTTTCACGTGAATGATGGACATTGCAGTATCGTGGAGAAGATTATCCAGCCAAGAAAAGAACCAGAGGAGATACAACTATTCGTACATTGTCGTAGTTATTTTTGCCCATAACTGGTTTCTGCATAAAATTCGACCCTATCGATGAGCATTTTTAGACGCGTTAAGTCATCTTTTACCGGTTCGGCGTAAAACTCCTTCAAATCGTAGACTAGGCAAAACTAACACCCGCAAAGTACGAATAGTTATCTCCTCTGATTCGAGTGGATCGAGTCAATCAGACAGGTTGCACATTAAATTTTAAACTAAAACTGTACATTTTGAAGTTTAACTCGTCAAATTTTGAATTTTAGGGGTGCACCTCTTTTTCAAAGTGGGTGTTAGTTGTTTCCTAGAACCAATTGCACCCCCGATGAAATTGACCCCCAAAATTTAAAAAAAAGAGGTTATTTTTTAATCTCTTTTTCAGAGTGGGCGTTAGTTGTTTCCGATTTTCATCCAATCAGCCCCCTCCGGCGGCGACACCTCTCGAAGCCCGCGGCAATATTAAGAGCGAAAACAGCGGAACGAGACCGGGCGGATGATAATACACAATCTCTCAAGTAAATAGCGGGCGATGAAGTAGGTTAAGTGAGGGGCGAAGGGAGTCCATCAATCACACGGCGAGGGAATTAAGTCCGCGGAAGCGATTCCCCGGAATTACGAGGACATTATTGAAAATTGGAAAAAACGAGCGGCAAATCGAGACTGCGCACGGAATGAATTCGTCGCCTCCCCGACGAAACAACCTAACTCCATTCCGATGTTGCCAGATCGACTCAAAACACAAATTAATACGTAGGTGCATCGTGTGATCTCCATCCAAAGTTTTCACGATTCTTCCGCGTGTAATCAGAGGAAAACGACGTGATAATTTAATTAATAGGGTTTTTCCTAATAAATACACAATTATTGTGTGGAATAGTTGCGAGGGGTGAATATAATCGATTTTCGATATTTTTATTATCTAAAGCTATGACAAAGAATCGATTATTAAGGTGTTCGTTGCGAACCCCCTATTTAACGATCCTCTCCCATGGGTTTAAATGGCTGATCAATCGATAAATCGCAAAGCACGCCACGCCACTGGTGCGGAAATTAGACGACATCGAAGTGCAGTTACGTTATTTCGTCCGCAAATAAACGAATTCCCTGGGCACCGGGGTAGGGAAACAAAGCGGGTGAAATAAATACATTTATACGGCGAAAAAATAAAGGTAGGAGGCGTGGCGAGGGGAGGAGGGGGGGGGGTTAAATACAAACGGAAAAAAGTTGCGATTCGAGCTCGGTGACGACGGGAGGTGGGTAGTTGTCCCAGGTGTTGAAAGGGGAGAGGGGGTTGTGAAAGCCCCCTGTCAGAGGGTCATGCGTTGATGGATGGGAGAGACCGCGAGGTTGGCGCCGCCCTCCCCTCCCCCCTCGCCCCTCCCCCGGCGACCCGGGTGATCCGCGCGGCGCGGGGTCCTGAAAGCTCCAGGGATCCGCCGCTGACTGCCTGGGTGACGTCACAGGAGCTTTTTTGTAAATAAACTCCCGGCCCGATCCTGTTGGAGGCCGCGACTCGGGTTTGGGCGGCCTGTCTGGAAGTCATGATGTGGACGGGCCGGGGTGCTTGGTCTTGCGTCTGGAGCTTTAAGCTGTGCACTGAAAAAAAAAATCTCGGTGTACTTACTAAGAAAAGGGTAAAATTACCAAGAATTCAGGGTTCTATTTGATCCCAGTTTTTTCTTGGTAAAATTACCATTTATGGAATTGGTAATTTTGCCGAGAAATCTCGGTAAAATTATTGAACTTTCTCGGTAATTTTACTGGACCCCGGTAAAAACGCCAATATTTTTTATCGACTGTGGTAGAATTACCGAGATAAAATGACAAAGTTACCGGGAATTGATTACCAATAAAAGTGGTATTCTTACCTGAAAAAAGCAGTAAAAATGCCGATTTTTAGGTAAGCTTACCAGTCTGTCTTGGTGAAATTACCAATAATTGGTAAAAAAAGTGAGATGGTAAAGGTACCAACGGACCTTGGTAAATACGCCGAGAATTTTTTTTTCAGTGTATGTTTCGGTTTGCTGATACTAAACTCGAATGGCTTCCGCAAAATGGGGTCCATTCAGGGGGAAATAATGTCCAATGAATATTATTTGCACCGAGCAGTAATAAATTTGCGACGATGTCCGCAGCCCGAAAATTTTCGCGGCATAACAGTCCAGATTCTCAGTCCCCGCTAATGCCGAGCTTTTTGGGTTGAGGATAGATCGAAGTAATTATTACTTTGACGGATTTATAAAGCGGAGCTCTAATATTATGAAACACACCGCACTGGCTCTCAAGTTTAAATCAAAATTCCATCCTCAGGGCCGGATTTTCCTACTTGCCGCCCATGGGCCGCTTGTATTTTGCCGCCCCCTTCTCATTCGTTTTGAAACATCAATAAAAACCATCAAGTGAACGTGCGAGCGGGGGAGGGGTGCATAAGACGCGTATACTCGTGTTGAACACATTTTTTGGGAAAGCCCTGTCAACATTACAAGCAAAAGGTCAACTTTGCGCAAAAGTCAAGTTTCGTAAACCTATCTCTAATGGACAAGGCCTTCCATTCATAAGAAATGAACGAAAAAATTATGAAGGAACAAACACAAAATTTGGTTCAATGATTTTAACTTCCGCCGCCGCGCCGCGCCGACCGCACCGTGTTTGGCGCAATGCGTGAAGTATTCACGCAGTCTTGTAGGCGCTATCCATTTCACGCTAACCACAATAACCACACTGTGTTTGATGCAATGCGTGCAGTATTCGTGCAGTCTTGTAGGCGCTAATATAAGTTACATGCCGATCGCCGCGCCGAGGTCTTTTCCTTTTCATCTCAAGTCCTCGTTATCATTTCTCTCTAAGTCGCGCCGCTCCAGGCCAAATTGTGTGTTTGGTTTCTCTCATAACTCGACTAATTAAAGGTGCTGTCTCTTGTATCACTGAAAGACGACAAAATTAGAAATTACTGTACTCTCAGGAAATGAGAGATTTTGTAGCCTTTTCTCGTTAGTAATATTTTATTTTCTAAATCCGATTTTTTTTTTACCTACACTTAAAAAAGTTGCATTTGCCGCCCCCTAGATTTGCCGCCCCCTAGATTTGCCGCCATGGGCCGCGGCCCATGTGGCCACCCCCTTAATCCGGCTCTGTCCATCCTAAAATTTTTTAAAATCATGTGATAGAGAAATGTAAATGTTCCACGGTGTATGTAAATCTTCGTATGCACATCTTCCCTCAAGAATATGTATTTCAAGAGACAAATTATGCATTGGGTATTTTAAATCAAATGTTATCGTAATAGATATTCCTTACAGTATACACTTTGTTTATTGGACACTTAAAATAGAAAATGTCCACTGGCAGCCGTATGAGTACATTTTTATTCAACTTTTCAGTCAACTTCCTTCTCCTCTATCGGGGCTATCCATGAACGATGACAGAGAGTTTTGCCAATGTTTTGACCCATCCCACATGTTTTTCCCCTCCCACTTTCCCACACATTAATCGCCTGTCAGACACCTCTAAATTCGTTTTCCTCTAGGTGCCTGGCGTCATTCATGGACAGCCCATGGTGTGTCAATTGGACGGATTTCTGCCAAACGGAAGTATGTGCATTATGACGTGGGCCCTGTTATGCATACACGCTTATGGGTCTCAGGGCTCATGTCTTAATGCAAATGTTCTGTCTGGCTAAAATACATACATTAAGTCGCTTTACAGCACTCCCTTCCGCTCTACGGCTCCTAACCTCCACTGCTCTCTTTCAAACCACAAATCTTGGGGCAATGAGCACCTTGACATTTCCGCTTCAATCCCCTCCCTCCAACCTTTCATTGGGCGCCCTCTGCGTCTTCTCCCAGGAGGAACCCAATCAAGGACCTTCTTCGGCAACCTGTCTCCTGCCATTCTCTGGACATGACCATACCAATAGAACTTGTTTTGTCATAATGTCATGCACGATGGTCTGCTTGGTATCCATGATATCCCGTACCGTCTCATTCCTGACGCGATCCTTTCTGGAAATACCAGCGGATCTACGCCAGAAGTCCATCTCTGTTGCCTCTAAAACCTCCCGGGTCCGCTGTTTCATTGGCCATACTTCACACCCGTAGGTTACTATGCTTAAGAAATACGTTCAATAAATAATTGGAAGAAATTACAGAAATCCATGTTACACCGGTTCTCAGAGAAAGCGCACCAATCCCAAGCAAGTCGGCAACCATTCCTACCCAGAGGCATCCCAGGAGCCATCGCCCCCCCCCCTTTCCTCCCAACCGGACCGGTCGGGCAGAGCGACCGAGGATCAACGAATCAAAACCTCGGCGGAGAAATGAGAAATGTTGCCGGTGAGATATTCAAATGAAGGCGATGGGCTGCGGTCTGGGTCCGATTCCCGACCCCCCCCCCCCNCCGCGGGGGCCGTGGCTGGGACCACCCAATGAGTGGCGAGCGAGGGCCTCGATGACGGGAGCTGGGCCCGATCATGGGCCCACGGATCGGATGCGATGCCCGCTGCCATGCCGACGGGGCCCGGGGCCCGATCCCCCGATCCGAGACCAGAACAGAACCAGAGCCGAGACGAGCACGGTCACGAACCGACGCGCAGTGGTCATATTACGGCGTCGGTGTATTGGAAGAGCTTGGGTTCTTCGGCCAAGCGCTAGAGACGAAATAAATGGCTCTAAGCAATCCTGCAGTCTCAAATGGACGGAATTAAACAGAAAGGAACCAAGCCACATCGGGATCAAACCGAGAAAAAGAGGCTTAAAGTTTAGCTCCTGCATAAGACTTAATGTAAAAGATAGACTTCAAGTTCAATTTCCGCAAAATTTGCTCCAACAAAAACTTTGAATTTTTGGCGACAGATAGTAGAGCAGTGGTTGAGTTCAAAACCACTCATAACTCCATTTTTTCCAAAATGTGGGTTGGTTCCTTTTTGCTTAACTCAGTCCATATGAGAGTGAAGTACCTGTACACGAAAGAGTATTGCCATCTCAAGCCCTTTACTATAGAAAAAGTGTGCAGCTCTCTGATTGGTCGGCTATTATGGAGTCCCAAAGTTGGACCAACGTAAACAAACCCCAGCCCCCTGGTAAAAATTGGCGATAGAAGCTGCGTTTCATAATACCATAGGAGTTCTTATAGCCGACTAAAGAAGGCTATAGAAAATCATATAGCTGGCTGTAGAAAGCGGAGCAAATCATATAGCCGGGCTATACGAAGCTATAAAAAAGTATACAGTCGGGCTATAGTTTCCATCGCCGGGCTTTACACTTTATCGCCATTGGCTATAAAAGGTTATAAGAAATTGTGTAGAAATTCGTGTGCTTTGGAAATCATTAAGTTTTTTACGGAACTACCTTAATGTTCACAAAATACACATTATATTTTCCTTTAAAACGCATTTTTTTTTCATCAATTAAAATGAGAATAATCCAAACAGAGTGTGCAAACATTTCAGAATCATACTTTGAAAAACGCTGACTCCGCGAGATTAAATATTAGAGCCTAACACAAAGCGGAGCGGCGACGGACTGGCGCCTACAAACCTAACAGGGATACTTCACGCATTGCGCAACGCGTGAAGTATCCCTGTTAGGTTTGTAGGCGCCAATGCGCGTTTCGCGCTCTCTGCCCGCCCGCTGTGCCGCAGCGTGCCACGGCGTATGAAGCAACTATTTCACACCAGAGGTATTGCACAGTATCATAAGAAATTGAAGGCGCTCCAAAATATTAATAATGACAGGCATCCGCCAAAAGCACGGAGCTTTTCTCGCAAAATATATCAAGATACTACGGCACAAAAAGAGAGCGGTAGTCCAAAAACTCACTAAGTCCTAGTATCCGTATTTAGTAACGTTTAGCATAAACTTTATCGTCCGGCTAATGCTTAATCGCCATCGGCTATAAAAGGCTGTAAGAAATTGTACAGCTGGCTACAGAAGCTATTGGAAATATTACAGCCGGTTTTAAGTCTATGGTATTTTGGAACACAGATTCCACTGCCAATTTTTACCAGAGCTCTTCGCTCCTAGTTTGGCTCAATGTAAACAAACAAGCTTGGGACAAAGTTCTAGGCGTGATTTTGGTTAAGATAGAAATCTTTTTATGATCAACTTCTGAATTGAGTTCGGATCGACCTTTAATGGTTATTTTTGCCGAAAATTAAGCTTTGAGTGTGATTATCATTCGTTTCTCAGCCGATAATACGTAATTCTCTGGGTCGGGTTTGTTTACCTTGGTCCAACTTTGGAGTTCCAACCTAAAACTGATGAACCAATCAGAGAGCGGCACAGAGATGGCAATACGCTCCCGTATATATGTAGGTACTCTACTATGGACATTGGACAAGTCAAAATATGGATCTTTTAGGGCAAAAATGAGCAGCAAACCCTCTAACACGAAGAACGCAACAAATGAGAAGACAAAAAAAAAGGAACAAGGAACAGAGGACTTCCTTTTTCTTATTTACTCCATCTTGTTCATCGCTTTTCTCCTTATTTCATTTCTTTATAATCAACCCCACTTCTTTTCTCCCTTTATTTGCTTCCGCTAATTATTCGTCACCGTCCTCCTTGTTCTTTATCTTTTTTCCAATTCTTCTTCAACTCTCTTGCTCTATGCTGATTCCTTCCTCTTCATCTTTCTCCTCTCCTCATCATTCCTCCTCCTTTTGTTCTTCTCCTTCTTCCAATTTAGAATTCTTCCCCATCTGACATAATGCTCGGAGTCCTGCACTATTTTCAAAACTTTTAACGGTGGTATGACAGCAGGTACCTTCCAAAGCGGTAGACAGATAAATTTTAAAAGATTTCTACTGCTAGCTCAGCTGGCTCTCTACAATTTAAAATATTAAAGTTCAAATAATAATACATCAGTACAATAACAATAATGCAAGCGTTACGAACGAACGAAATGAATTGAAATCATTTCTCGACACGTGCTCCGTGCCATAAATCTCCTTCATTTTCTGTTGATACCACCCCGCGACATGGACGTTTGTTAAGTTGTATCTTAAGCGGAGTTCCGCAGTTTTACGGCGTCTCCCATTGTTTTATCTATAATCATGCAAGAATACCCACGTGTACTTACCATATGCACTGGAAAAAAAAAAAACACATTGGATCTAGAGTCCCGACTCTTGAAAACATTGACAAGAAAAAATACTCTTGATTCAATCGGATTTTTTCTTGAATTAAAAAGAATTCCGCTTAAATTAAGAAGCTTGGTTCTTGATTTAAGTTAGATTCTGATTGAATCAAGAGTACTTTTTCTTGTCGATGTTTTCAAGAGTCTGGACTCTAGATCCAATGGGTTTTTTTATTTTCCAGTGTGTTTTTGGAAACTGTCGTTGGTCAAATTTATAATTTACCCGACAGGTGTGCGTCGACGCTTCCAGCGACTTCCATAAGCTCCAAGTCGAGGCTGGCTCCGAGCAATCGGTACGAGTCCTGAGTCCTTGTTCAGCTGTATTTGCGCTCTGGCTAGTGAGCCACTCACACTCACAGCTCTGCATCTAACACTGCTGGCAGTTCTTGTTCATGCCAGTGTTCGACTCATAACTTAGGTGTTGCCGAGCTCGGAATACAATTCAACAAATCAACTTTTTCTATCAATTTTAAAACTTTAATACACAATGGGCCTGTTGCAAACTTTTGCTAGAGCAAAAATAAGAGTTGTTACTCATAGATAATGCCTCAAAAATCACGATGAGCGCATCGGCAAAGTCTGAAATGCACTCATAACTTCACAATCTGCGTTAGAAATTTGCGTTTTTTTAAGCTTCCCGCTTCAAAAACGATACTACGGCACAGGTGAACATTTTGTTAGAGGAGTCGCTCCATAGTCGGCGATATTCATCATAGCCGACGCTTGCGCGCAGTTCCGCGCGTAATTCGAGGAGGGTTCAAGGTCAATCAATTCGGGCGTGGAAAATATGAACGTTAACACACCGATTGTTATCTGGTCTAATCCAGTTCAGGTGTTATCTCGTCCCATCAAACGTGTTTTGGCGGATTGGCGTCGGCCATGATGATTATTGCCGACGATGGAACGACTCCTCTTACAATATGTTCACCTGTGCCGTAGGCCGTAGTATCGTTTTTGAAGCGGGAAGCTCAAAAAACCGCAAATTTCTTACGCAGACTGTGAAGTTATGAGTGCATTTCAGACTTTGCCGATGCGCTCATCGTGATTTTTGAGGCATTATCTATAAGAAACAACTCTTATTTTTGCTCTAGCAAAAGTTTGCAACAGGCCCATTATTTAAAAAACAAAAAAAACGAAAACAAAAAAGCACTGCTCTAATCCTTTATTAAATATTTTAAAACTATTGGTGTCATCAACCCTACCGCATGGACACCATACTGGAACAGAAACAGCCTTCCGAAAAACGGCATTTTTTTGCCTCTTTTCAGGAAGCCTGGGAATTTTATTACACAAAACTGAAGGTATTTTTGATTGGTACCAACAGTTTATCGTTGTCCCCAACATGAATCGATCAAATAAACCCGCGTCTCCCTGTCATTTCTTTGAAGCTTTAAGTTAGGATCTTCCAAGATAAGACGCAGTGTCGTAAATTATGCCAACAGGTATCATTTAAAGGTTTTCCGACTGCATGCGAGACAATGCTTTATGAATGTTCGATAAGATATTGAAAAATTCTATGAATTTGAACCAAATTCACAGTGATTTTTGTTCCAAATTTTTCAACCCCAGTGTGGGTGGTGAAGTAGCACACAAACTTAAAGCGTTTTTGAATGGTGACAACAGTTTGTCGTTGCTTGCAACAACGCGTTTCGGAGAGTTCAAATAGTTGTATCATTGCGCCGTAAGAATGTGACGGAAGATTTATATGGAAATAGCCTTCATTCAGGCTCGCCACATCCCATTTCCGGCCCTGGTACCAGTTTTAAGGTCCGGGCACTAAGCACGAAGGGAGGGGGTCCGAGGGGCATCCCCCGAGAAATTTTAGAATTTATACGACTAATCGGACGCATTTTGAAGCTTCCATAAAGAATTTTTCCATCAATTTCTGCGGAACAATATTGTTTTTTTTTTTTTTTTCTTTTTCTTTCTTTTTTTCTTTTTTTATACTTTCAGAACAAAATACTTGCGAATTGTTGCATTCAAAACATCTGGAAAATTTTTATTTTTTTTTTTTTGGGAGGGGAGCATATGATACTATTTTCAGTTCTATGAGGGCCAGGCCCCCCTGGACTCCCCCTTCGTTTGTCTATGGCAAGGGAGTTGAGTCATGAGCCATTGACGTCGAGGATGCCCAGACTGGAGACTCTTAGCATCTGACGACGGAAGAAAATGAAACGCAGTTACTAAAAATATCCCTCTGTACTGAAAATCTTGAAAATAGATAGAAATTTTCCAAGAAGTATACTTCTTTGAAAATTTAAGAAGAATTCTACAGTGCCCCAGCGTGTTTCTGAAAATCTATTCACCTTTTGCGAAATTTTTAGGGTAAATTTTTCACTTTTTCTAACGAAACAAGGGTTGCATGTGAATTGGTAGTGGTTTTTCACGGGTAACACGGGCCCCCTCCGGAGCCCGGGCCCCGGTACCAGGAACCCAGTACCCCCCCCCCCCTTGTGGCGGGACTGCCCCCAAGTGATACGAATACGGAGTGGAATCTACTCTTAATGCGGAGTGTCATATGCTTTTACAGTGAAAAATCCACTTCGCATTCGCATAACTCGAGGTTTTTGGGCGCTATACAGACTCCGGCACCGAATTTTACTCTCGCTTTTTAACAGTGAACATATAGGGGCAGCTCTAAAAGCCAAGGCTAAGAGTCCCTCTTATTTTGGACCCAAAATCGCTCTCCAAGATGGAACGTGGGAAAATCACCTGGGCCAGATTCTAGGCCTCGCTCGGGCCGAAAACACGGCATTGTTTGTCAAAAATATGACAAGAACGCCGATTGTTGTCTCACCAAACTTGTCTCGGGTTGTCTTCGACCGGAGACACGACTCCATTGAAGGCGCGGTGGAGCGTTTTGAAAGCGATCCACTGACAACGATGACCGCCGCTGATCGTTGATCCTCGAAAATGTTGCCGATGAGTTTGACTCTTTAATTTGTTTGGCCGTCGTTTTCGAAACAAAGCCCGATCGACGGGTCGTCCCTAATGAGTTGCCCTTTACCTCTTTTTCACCTGGGACCTGCTTCGCGGTGCCTGTGACCTCCTCCGATCGCGGCTGCTGACCTTCAACTCTTCTGCTCCGTGACAGCTGAATGGTGACAGTCCGGTGTTGTGTTCAGCGTCTCGGGGGAACTCGCTTTTGGTATGCCCATGCCGAAAAGGATAGGCCAGCCTCCTTACGTTTTGGAGATCCGTTTTACTTTTACGAAAGGAAGTATTTTCGAGCCGCGCATTTGACGGCCATGGGAACTGTTATCACACTGAAAAAAGTTCTCGGCGTTTTCACCAAGGTTCGTTGGAACCATTACCATCTCACTTTTTTTTTACCAATTATTGGTAATTTTACAAAGACAGACTGGTAAGCTTACCTAAAAACCGGTATTTTCACTGTTTTTTTTCAGGTAAGAATACCACTTTTATTGGTAATCAATTCCCGATAACTTTGCCATTTTATCTCGGTAATTCTACCACTGTCGATAGAAAATATTGGCGTTTTTACCGGGGTACAGTAAAATTACCGAGAAAGTCAATAATTTTACCGAGATTTCTCGGTAAAATTTCCAATTCCATAAATGGTAATTTTACCAAGAAAAAACTGGGATCAAATAGAACCCTGAATTCTAAGTAATTTTACCCTTTTCTTAGTAAATACACCGATATTTTTTTTTCAGTGTCAGTATGTGAACTTTTAACCATATTATTCTTTCGACGGTGTAGTTTTGAATCCATGATCAGAGCGTCAATGAACCAGAGACAATGTATATTTTTAAGAGCCCGTACAAACAACCCAAGCAATAAGATTGGATCAGACGAAATAAAAGTTGAGAGATCTCAATGCCATTTTTTTGCTCAATGATCTTTGACAATCAACTTGTTCAGCATACAATTTAATCGCCTAATGATGGCTGATGATGACCGATAGTGGCAATGTAACCAATTTGCCAGGTGAGTTTTTGCAACTTAGGATAGGTTTGCTAAACGTAGGTACTGCTTACCACTTTTCAGTCATCAGCCATCATAAAGGTGAATTTTAGCATTGACGAAAAAATTTCTCTGTGATGAATCCAGAAAATTAAGGATATTGCCACTAAGATGCAGCCATTTTCCACCAAAGTATGAGATTGCTGTAAGCAGACCAGAGTTTACCCTCTGTTCAATATCATTCTCTCTGTTGATCGTAAGATAGAGCTGAATACATGAAAGCAATTGCGTTCAACTATCTCCCAAGTATTAGTTGTAACTGATAAAGAAGTGGCTTCATTATTAGTCTACGGTCGTTGTGCCGTCGCTCTCATGTTCAATCATTGTGGCGTAAATGTGAAGAATTTGAACTCAGCAAAGTGCAAAAACTTTTGGTGAACTTGAAAGTTAATTCTTGACATAATCAGTGACACCCTAAAGTTTCCTTCGATAGTTTGTATTGAAATAATTGCAATAAAAAATTCCCATGCTCTTAATACTAGAATTTACTGGTGACTGATCTAATTTTCACAATCCCATTTGACTTCAAAACTCTTTAATTTATAA
Source organism: Bemisia tabaci (assembly GCF_001854935.1). Classification (NCBI taxonomy): domain Eukaryota; kingdom Metazoa; phylum Arthropoda; class Insecta; order Hemiptera; family Aleyrodidae; genus Bemisia; species Bemisia tabaci. Next base: position 768,759 of record NW_017547290.1, read on the forward strand.
TGACTACTCAACGCATTTTCAAATTATTTTCAGTTAACAGCTGTTAAATATAAAGTCACTTAAACATAAAAAAAATACGAATTTGCTTTTTGAGCAGCCCCGCGATGATTTTTTGAGCAATGTTATAATTCTGATTACTTCACTAATACGGATTTCAAACTACTTGCTGTCACCTCTTAGCCATGGCGCCAAGCTCCAGGTGCCAATAAATACCAGCAGTCATTCATTCTATTAAAAAAAAAAAAAAAAAAAAAAAAAAAAAAAAAAAATCTCTGAAAGTAGATCCACGATTAGTCCCGTGAATAAACAAACACGTCACATTCGAGACATATTTCCCCGTCAAGGTTTTGATCGGAGACCATGCATCAAGAGGCTGAGTCTGCTCCTGGGTGCGGGGGGGGAGGGCTGTTATCCATGGATAGAGTAACCTTTTCTCCATAGGGATGCCCTTTTGTCTCTAACTGTTAGAGGAGTCTCGAGGCACAGTCAAGGGCGGAGACACCCGCGGGGCTGGTGGGGCCCCATGGCGGCATTGTCTTCGTCTAATTAGATTCAAAATCAAAATGTGTATCGCTCGCATTGATGTCGGCTCGTGGTAACGAGCATCAAAGATTTTCTTAAGGTGGCTCGTCAAGCTCAAGTGACGTGGTCGAACTGGCATGCGATATATCGCATCGATTAGGTCAAAAATCTCGGCAGATTTTGAATTTTTAGCAAAAAAAAGGACGATAGCACCTGCGCATGAGCCTCAAGAATCACTCTAAACCCAAAAATTGGCAAAAATCAGAGAAATGAAAGCAGAATAGTGTTAGGAACAAAAAACCTCGCATTTGATACTGAAATCGATAGCTGAAACGAATGCGAAATGTTTTTCCTAAAACTGTTCTGCTTTTATTTCTCTGAATTTTGCCCATTTTTGGGTTCAGAGTGATTCTTTAGGCTTATGCGCAGGGGCTTGCTCTTTTTCCTTGCTAAAAATTCAAAATCTGCCGAAATTTTTGTACTAATCGATGCTATACATCGCATGTCAGTTCGATCACGTCATTTGAGCTTGCCGAATCACCTTAAGGTGAATGGCACAAATGTTGGGACTTGGGAGCCTTTAGTTGATATTTGAACATCATCCTCACATAATTTCTTATTTCCTCCGCGTAAGCGCAGAAAGTGCACTAGTCCACAAGAATTAATCCAGATACTTATTTTAAAATTCCAGAAGTGTACAGCAAAACAAGATGAAAGCGATAAGTTGATACTGAACGTGTCAGTTCAAATGGCCTGCTTATGAATTGAATGAAAGGATTCGTTTTTTCATTTTATTTTTTATTTTAGGTTTAAATTTTGATATAAATATTTATGAAGACCTTGAACTTGAAAAATTAAAGCAAACAGGGTTTTTTCAAAAGATTTTAAAAAATAAAATTAAGAAAACAAGAGGAATATTGGATTTATTCTAAAAACGCCGCGCTTATCTGGCTTAATGAATGTGTTTTTATGGATGTATCCTCGCCCCTATTTATTCATATCCAAAAATTCTATGTAGTGAAGTGCCCAAGTAGTATAAGTTTACAACTCGGCAACGTCTGTAGAGTGTTAGGTATCTGGACGCGGGCCGTTTTTCTGGTATGGCGTCTCGCCACTTCTTTGTTTTCGAGAGCTTTATCGTGGGTTCGAGTCGCAGCAGCTTTTAGCCAGCATGGAGCAACGTTCAAGGACTAGCCACTTGCTTCATGCCATACGCCTGCAACGACGAAGAATTCGTTGCCGCAACATGTTTCGGACAAGGTCGTAAATGCATATCTTCTAGGTAGAATAGAGAGAATGCGGTCAGCGGGCTGATTCTTGAAATTTATAGACAAAGCTATGGACAAAAATGACAAAAGGGATATGGAGAGATCCTATTGGTGGAAGCTGAAAGCGGGGGGTTGCAATGGACAGAGGAGGTAGGTGATAGAGAACGGCAACCCAGGAAAGAATCTATAGTTAGTTCATCATTTAACCCCTCAGTCTATGAGAACCACCCTTTTCAACCAATAGGATCGCTCCATACACCCTATGTCTTCTCTATCTATAGCTTTGTCTATCAATTTCGACAATCAGCCCTCTGTCTGAGCTGAAATGAGGGGCTTGGAGGACAAGGCGCATGAGTCCTGCATAGAATTTATGCTATGTGTATTATCAAGGTCAACAATTTGTGAAAGCATTAAAAAATAAGTATTTGATCGGTGTAGGAAGTCAATTTACAGTTTTATTTTGAAAAATAAGGAGGTTTAGATACATAAGTCTACACAATCTAAAACAGGGAACGTATATAATACATATATTATGTTCAAATATCATACATAAGTCTTTGTCGTTTCAGGCATACATCATTGTGCACAGCTAATTGAGTTAGGTTGTGTTACCTTCTGATTCTATTATACGGTTATACAGAGCTCTGTCGAATAAGGGCTGGTAAAATATTTGTTCTCAATTTCTCCTCTACGCGTATCTATTGAGAATTTAAACTGTTTTTTCGCTTTTCGATAAAAAATCTAACGTTCTACAAATACTGAACAGTATTCACGATAAACCGATAGAAACAATAATCTAAATAATGCAGAAAAAACTCATTTGCTACAGTATTCAAGTTGAGATAGTGCTTTCAAAAATTTAGGTACATTTCATGAGATGCTTTGAACAAAGATAGCGAGAAGTAACTGCTTTCTTAAATAAGTTTGTTGGGTTGCACAGGGTTTTTAAATACTTTCTTACAAGTAAGCATAAAGAAAAAAGAGGCACAAAGTTTTCAAATACCTGGACTTCCATTAAATTACAGGAAATCCAAAAATGCGTACATATCGAAGCACAGTTCCCTACTCAAAAACGACAAATAGAGAATATTTCAAAGTTGAATCACTCTTTCAAACAATGAAATCAAATTAATGTCTTTGTTTTTGTGCTTCGTCCATATTAATTTTAACGTTCTAAAATATTATGAGAGCACTTGTAAACAACCCCACTCCCATACTTAGCCTTTATATAACAATACGAGCAAGAGTAAAGGTCTATAATCTTGAGCTTTCTTAAAGATAGACATGATTTATTTATCATGGGGTACATAGAAGTACAATCTTATGAGTACACAAAAGAGAAAATAGGTACCTAAAATGACTAGATTTGAGGCTAACGAGAAAAAAAACCAGAATAACATAATTTATTACTCTATACGAGAAGAGGAAATTGATACGCGAATATGTGATCAAATCAAAGATTTTAATTGAGAAAGGCAGGTCCTTTTCTACAAACTCGGTGGGTACATCCATCGGGTACAAGTTTTGTTCCAAATTAGTAATACAATTAAACAAGGCGACATCGACAGAAAGTCTACATCTTCGGCTAAGATTTATCTTTTAAGGATCATTTTCTAAATTTTTGCCGTGTTCTAAAGTTTATTAGAGAGTTTTTCCCATTTAATAGGCCGCTTATCCGTTCGACAGGATTTTGACGTTATGAGCTGAAAAATTGCCTAATACAAAAAAAAAAGGAAAGAAAAAAAACCGAAACAACGTAATTGCGCGGTTTAATCACCCTCGGTTTCATTAGGAATGAAAATAGAAAACCAGAGCATATAAAAAAAATTACATAAATCCTTTGATAAAATCACTATGGCATAACCTATGATATTCACTAACCCGATAGTTGGAATCATATGTTTGTTATACAGAAAATGTCTGTCTCGGCCATTTTCGGTTTTTGAAATATTGTGCAGGACATTTTTTTCATTTTTGCTAATTTGTAAGCTTTTGAAGCACGATTCTGCAATAAATCTACCCAACATACTCGAATGACGTCACTCTGGAACAGCCCGTAAGTATGGCAACTACCGTTGATTATGTCTTATTCAAACACCGTGTTCTCCTCGCGATGTAATCAGCGCTGTATTCATCTCCACAAAAAGCACGAGAGCCCCTAAGAGGGTTCCAGAAGGGGGTGCGATGACGCGGGGAGGGGAGAGAACGAAGAAAGAGTGTTGAACGAAGCGGAAATTAGAGGGTTGGGAGAAGAGCAAGATGAGAACATTATTTTAACAAGGAATGGGAAGAGAGGAGTGGAGTTCGGCGGAGTGGGGGAGTGTTTTTGTGTACTTTCCGGGGGTGTGTTTCTGACGAGTTACTCCCATGCCGCGATCAGCCCTGCTCTAAACTCGGCGGCCATGCGCCCCAAAAAACGGGGACTGGATTAGCGGCGCTCCACGCCCGAACGGCCTGGATTTGGGCATTTTCACGAGTTAATCGCTTGCGGCTACGCGGAGGAAGCGAGACGGTCCAAAAGAGCATACGTTGAGCCTTCCAGTGCACAATGCAGAGATACATGAGTGCAGAAATATATTAATCGCAATAATTCTTAGGTTATCTGAGGAAGGATTATACAAAACTGCTAATTTTTCAATATTGCCGCTCACTTTTCCCTAATTTTGAAACATTACACATTGTGGTTCAAATTAATGACATTGTCAGAGGTAGGTGCGATCATCCAATCAGAGGTAAGGGGACGTCATGGAGGGAAAAATCTCATATAAGTTTAATTTCCATCTTACAGTTATGCTGTTTTTCGCAACACTAGTAAGTATAGTCCAATCAGAAAGCAACTTCAGACGCGTTTCAGGTCTAAATGCACCTACCATTAGTGCAGCCCCGCAAACACATGGTGCAAGGCATGGTGCTGGTGAAGATAATGTTGGATTAAAGATGGGGATGTTTTTAAACGAAGTTTAAAATTTTTTTTTTTTCTTATCTTTGTGGATTTATATACATCCTCTTTTTTATCTATTCTATTTCCATTAATTTTGTTTATAGTAATCTTAATGCGTCATTTTATTATTTTTGAATTCGGTGAATCTGAGAAAAATGAAGTAGGGCACTGAATCAAATAATAAAATAATTCGTCAAAATCATTTTATAGGTGTACTTTAACGGGGCGGAAACAACTTTGCTGTATATTTTCTGGTATTTACTTATTTTTACTATATTATTATCGGCGGAGTGATATGAGGAAGCTATGAATGTGTGCGGAGCAGGGTGTGTAAAATGTAAGCGCCCGAACTGGGACTTGAACCCAGGACCCTTAGGTTAAAAGCCTAATGCTCTACCGACTGAGCTATCCGGGCTACACTTAACACGGAATCAGGACTGATTCATCACCAAATAAAATTAAACTAAAACACTCCATGCGGTTAAGTATTTTCCTCATCTGCCTCGCAACATAACTTCACACACTCGAGCTTGTGTGACATTTATACAAAGAACAATTCGAAAGAAAGATAAAATTCACCAAAGTCACTTTTTTCGCCCCAAAAAACTTCCAACAATAATTTACCTAATTTAACACACTACCATCGACCATTCACACCGTTGTAACTTGCGAGGTGTTCCGGCTTTGAATATGTTCTCTTTTGCCTCATTTGATTTCTTTTTTCTACCATTCCTGGGATAATTTTCATCGTTTTAATCGATAGATTATCATTTTATCAACTCTTGCACTGCACATGATATACTAAAAAAATTAAACGACTTCCTTTCATGAAAAACCGACCACCGATATCACCGATTATGATGAATTTCTTAATCTGTTTTTATGCATACTTTTTTCAAAGGAAAAAAATTCTCTTTAGCCGCGTTAAAAAAAGAGAAAAAACGGAGCGGAAGAAAAATATGCGCGTTTAGTTGACCCACACTGAAAAAAAATCTCGGTGTATTTACTAAGAAAATGGTAAAATTACCAAGAATTCAGGGTTCTATTTGATCCCAGTTTTTTCTTGGTAAAATTACCGTTTATGGAATTGGTAATTTTACCAAGAAATCTTGGTAAAATGATTGAACTTTCTCTGTAATTTTACTGGACCTTGGTGAAAACGCCAATACTTTTTACAGACTGAGATAAAATGGCAAAGTTACCGGGAATTGATTACCAATAAAAGTGGTATTCTTACCTGAAAAAAACAGTAAAAATACCCATTTTTAGATAAGCTTACCAGTCTGTGTTGGTAAAATTACCAATAATTGGTAAAAAAAGTGAGATGGTAAAGGTACCAACGGACCTTGGTAAAAACTCCGATAATTTTTTTTCAGTGCAATCTCGGTTGCAGCTATTTCAAAGGCTCCGCGTGAGGGTCGGCCAACCTCATGACGATCGAAAACCTTTGTTGGTCGAGTTTGGTTTCCTTCATGAAGCGAATAAGTAGCGAAGCGTGAATGAACGATTATCGATATTTCCCCATTTGAAGCTATGGTAAAAAATCGATTAATCAGGTGTTAGTTGCGAACGCCCTGTTTATCGATCCTTTTCCATAGGTTTAAATGGCAGATCAATCGATATATCGCAATTCACGCCATGCCACTGAAGTGGATGAGTCGAGATTGAGGGGAGCCGCGGCTAAGGAAAGAACACTTGCACTCACACAGAGGCAGTCCGAGGGGAAGCGTGGCTTTGAGCCATTGAGAGCCTTCAGTCTTCGATGACTCATGAGTATTTAGTGACCTTCGTTGGTGCCACGTTCAAACGAAAATTCAGAAGAAATAAGAGTTGGGAGGAATCGAAATGGTTTCAATGCAAAACCGTCATCCATAGAAAATTTGGATTGGGATTGGGGGGAGGAAAATGGCGAAAAGGGGTTAAAAAGGTGAAAAGGTGGTGAAAGAGGGGGTGAAAGGGGGGGTGAAAGGGGGGGATTCAATTTAAGAGGACCGTAGAGGTATCGAACTAAAAGAGAGTGAAAAAAGTGGGGGCTCTAGTCGGAAAGGAACTTTCATCTTACGAGCTTTTTTCAGACACCCAAAAGGAGGGTGAAAGGGGGAATTCAATTTAAGAAGACCGTAGAGGTATCGAACTAAAAGAGAGCGAAAAAAGTGGGGGCTCCAGTTGGAGAGGAACTTTCATCTTACGTGCTTTTTTTTCAGACACCCAAAATGTGAACACATGTAAATACGGAGAACATAAATTCTACTAAATCCAAAGATCAATGAACGATTGGCATAATATAATAGTAATTTTCATTTTGATACTCTAAAATATTTCCCTTCACTTAGGACCCTTATCACAATGCTAATTTTAGAGGACTTATCACGAACTCTTGAAAACTGTAGAAATAACATTTTAAGAACCCCTTTTAGAATGGAGAGGAGAAAAGTTTATAGACGAAAATACTTAAAAAGAGTTTCTTCGAAATAAAATTTTAAAAGCTCATTTCAGAGCGGTCTTCTAAGGATAAGTTTTTTTTTTCTTTTTCCATTTTCTTAAAAACAGAAAAAAGAAGTATATTCTTTATCATTGGAGAAATTTTTCACAAGTGCATCACTTACTACTTATCTCAAATATCCATACAGAGATTTCAAAATTTACATGTTCGCTGCAATAATTACACGTATTTTTGTGCTCGGGAGATGATAGTCTTTTTTGTTTAAATTTGGCAATGAAAAAGCTGAGCAAAGCTGAGTCACCCAGCAGGTTGCTATGAGGTACGATATTGAAGGAGACAAAAATGGATGGCGCTGTTTACATCTGGGCGAAGAGACTTATGCCTGTGTGGAAAATAAACATTTTCAAATTTCAACTTTTAAATTCAAAGTCATGGAAAATTCTTTTCTTGCGCTTGATTATAAAGACATCCAATCTTCAAAAGAATGATGTTAAATCACGCACTTGGTTTTTAAGTAATGATAATCGTCTTACTTCTGTGTTCTACTTTGTTTTTCGGATAAAATTTAAATGAATATTACGCTCAAAATTTAAATGAATATTACACTTAAAATTTAAATGAATAGTACAAGAACACTTACTCGGAGGATCAAAAGTCAAATCCTTGCATTGATAATATTTATTAACTCAACCAACGTTATGTGGAAATGGCTATAAATGGGAGCATAATTTATTGCATCTCAGACTTTTGTGGACACTGCATCGTTATTTATCTAATTCTTCAAGTATTAAAGTACAAGTGAACTCTCATCTAAAATTAAGTTATGGAAAGCACAGATCTCTTGAATGATATTATGATGTTTTCTACTGTATGCACACGTGAGGTGATGTTTGGGTCCAAGGACAAAACATCTGGAGCCTGGTCTTTTCATCATGAGAAAATGTCACTCAAAATTATAGACAAGCATCGACACTCCCATACTAAATACCTAGTTTTCGAAAGAATATCAGCTAAAAGCTGGTCTTCGTACATAAATTAAAATGGCATGAGAAAGACGAAAAATGAAATATTTTTAAGGTCTTAATATAACAGGAAAAGAAAAAGATGCTTTAAAAGCCGAGTTTTGGGGGTTGTCTATGTTTACGCTACGTTGACGTCAATTTTCTCCGTAACCCAAAATCAACATATGTTACCTATAATATGATAAGTATAATTTCACATTCTTTATGTTTGTATATTTTGGTTTCAATGTTTCAGAAAATCAAATATATGTTTACCCGCTTCATATTCTTTCAGAGTAGGTGTGCTGCTAACTTACAAGTGTTGCTGCTCCTTTGATGTCATTCAGTATTATTGAGAGCAAAAGTTCTGCAAATAAGCTGTAATTGAACTTCTGGTAAAATATGTAGCTAAATTTGAAGTTACGTCGAATCAGAAGTGCATAAATATGTAAGACTAGAGGATTATGAATTAATTAGTGGTACTAAAAGGTTGTAAGCCTTACATCATCGGTATCTTATAACGGAGGAAGGGTTGGTACTTATAGTACTCATTTGTGGTAGGCAAAGTGCTAAGCTTCATTCCAGATTTAAAATTAATATTATATACATTAAATTTGTGAATACTTTGGACCAATAAGCTGCGCAAATTAACGGATGATTCCTGTCCATAAAGTGTTTCATTTTCTAGCGTAAAAAATTATTTCAAACTTTTGCAATACACTGAGGGCGTGATGGCCCTTGAAGCCTCAACTGAGATCAATTTACGCTGATCAATTTGGTTTATTTTTTCACTTATTGAAGAACAGCCCACATATACACATTAACTTAGAGACGGAAAATGTTTTGAAAGGCTAACCGAATATTTACAGTGGAATTTTAGCCAGGCCTTGAGATGAACAATTTTGCGTACTCATATCGGTATGGATTTTGCAAGGATAGTGGTTGTGTTCAAAGTACATCACAAAGATCCTATAAACTTCGTTTAGTTAAAACTCGGGTGTCGCCTGAATCAAAATTTTAATTAAGTGGTTGGTCTTGTCGAGTGTCAGAATGGAGCTGAACATATTAGGATATGCTGATTTTGTACCGGACATTACAAACATAGCACTAGCAATACGCACAAAGAAGGTACGATACTCATGTGCGCACTTTGATTATACGCACCAAGATAACGACTTAGCCATAAGATAGTGGACAGCAATCATCAGAATCCCAACCTTTGAAGCTTTTTATGAACTGCCACGGAAATATTGTGTGCCCGTCGAACGGTGACTTTATCATTTTTAGCAGTGGCGTGGCGTAAATTGCGATGTATCGATTCTTCTGTCATTTAAACCTATGGTAAAGAATCGATTATTAAGGTGTTCGCTGTGAACACCCTGTTTATCGATCCTTTTCTATAGGTTTAAATGGCAGAACAATCAATACATCGCAAAGCACGCCACGCCTCTAATTTTTAGAACAACGGAAAGTCTGGCTGTGTCTGATAGAATTTGAGTTGCCTGACTAGGAATTTTCAGATTTTTTCTTTTGAATAGAGTCCAGACATACACACCTGAAAATTGGACAATATTTTTGGTTCAAACAGTTATTATTACTCGCACTAAAAATGGTTTTTGAACAGAACTAGTAACACGCCTCCCGCAAAATCGCAAATAGAGTGAGTAGGCTAGACAAGGAGGGTCTGGACCTCGCGAAAACTCCCGTCACGGAGCATACGAAAGAAATAACAAACCTGTACAGGGAAAAAAATAGTACGGTACAAATTTTCAACTTACAAAAAAAAAAAAAAAAATTAAAAGTCGCATTTACAGTTCGTATTTACACGGGGTCAACAAGGGTTATAAGGGGGTAAGGCCGTAGTCTGACTTGATCGGTATTGCTTGTGACGTGTTAATATTACTCATATTCGAGTGTAGAGACGAGGGGGTGAGGGGGGCTAGGTGGGAATTCAGGGGGGTGAGATTGGGGGACGATGGGGAGATACCGTGGAGGTTCATGAGCGCGGATTCGGGTGATTCCGGCACGAGGTGGTGGTCGTTGTACTGGGAGTTGTTTTGCGACATATCGTCGACGCTAATTGAGCTGGTTACGTTGTTTAGTTCGGTGATCGGGCTGGCTTTTTTCTTACTCCTCGAGTTTTTCTTGCCGGACGCCGTGGTAGTTCCGTTTTTCCGCCGGACGTTTTTGGTGTTGGGTAGTTTGTTGTCCTTCTTCCACTTCATGCGCCGGTTCTGGAACCAGATTTTGATTTGCCGCTCGGACAGGCACAGAGTGTGCGCGATCTCTATTCGCCGCCGCCTCGTTAGATACCTGTTGAAGTGGAATTCTTTCTCTAGTTCTAGGATTTGGTGCCTCGTGTAGGCTGTCCGTTGTCGCTTTGGTTCCATCCCTGGCTGGAAGGAGCCGTTGGCTGAAACAGAAAAAAAACCAACAGAATTATTATTATGTGTCGGGGTAGCCATATTCACATGGTTGCCCAAACGCGGGTTCATCGCCCAAAACGTATGTCTTGAAAACTGTACCATACACTCGTTGCTGTAGGTAGGATTGAATAATAAAGTTCATGACACTACCAACAAGTTGGGTGAAATATTAACCCGAGAGGAGGATCGCTATCAGTGGCGGTTAAGTGTCGCAGAGCGCACAGAAGCGCTATAAGAGCGAATTGTTAGTAGTAGTATTATTATTTTGTGACCTGAGAGATCAAATGGACTCCATTTTGCAATAAGGCACCACTATTTGTGACTCAGTCTAGGAACAACATATGTGCCATTGGTTTCCTTACGCAGAGAGGAGCTTTAATGGACGAGCCAGAGATAGTGGTTCCTTATTGCAAAATGTAATCCAAATAAAATGTAGCAACGAGTAGATTTGAAAACGGCAATAACCATCGAAATAAACGGGCACGGTTTCTCGAAAGTGAAGAATTTAGGATTTTTTTTTCAAATTTTACACAAGGATCGCGCATGAATCACATGACGCCATTTTCGTCCGTCTTCTTAATCTCAACCCCTCAGCGCATACGTTACGCCAACTTGGAACGTTCTAATGAAATACGCCACGGAAAACAAACAATCTGACTCATTCCAAACTTTGGAGACTTGCACAAAAATTTTTAAGGACATTGTTTTCATATTTATTAAAACATTCATCTGTTTGTGAGTTGTTGCCGCCAAAAGGTCCACTTCGAGGAGACTGTGACATCTCCTGACAAAGTACATATGCCAATAATAAAATTCTTCTCGGAAGTTCATCTTATTCCTCTTCGCAGACTTATCGATCCTTTTGAACATAGAGTCAGACTCTATTTATATTTTTGATTTAAAACGCAAAGTGAAGATGATAACGAAACCGCTAAAAGTCAAGTGTCTCAAACCAAATGACTTGTTCTACTTCTGGATGGCTGCAACTTGTTCATGTTTTCATCGTAGTGGGGTAAAAGTTTGCGACGGCCGGAGGGCGTTCCGACAGAACTTTTATGGAGAGAGAAGTGCCCTGTCAAAAACTTTCAACGAGGGATTTCGAGTCGAGACTCCGTAACGGGGCTTGACTGGATGACAGGAGTATGGAGTCTGCCAATCGATTCCCGGCTAATCACACCTCTCACCTCAGACGGAGATCCCGTCTCAAGTTCAACGTTGCCGTTGTTAAGGGAGGCGATTCCGTTTGACATTTAGAATCATTGTTTAAAAGAGCTCTTAAAAACAATCGATCCTTTTTCCTGGAGCCTGCACTGGAAAAAAAAACACATTGGATCCAGAGTCCAGACTCTAAAAAACATCCACAAGAAAAAATACTCTTGATTCAATAGGATTTTTGTTTAAATCAAGAAGCAAGCCTCTTAATTTGAGCGGATTTCCTTTTGATTTAAGCAAAAATCTGATTGAATCAAGAGTACTTTTTCTTGTCAATGTTTTCAAAAGTCTGGACTCTAGATCCAATGTGTTTTTTTACACAGAATTTCTACTCACAGAATTTCTAAAAAATCAGCTGTAATCATTAGAAATTTTAATTCAAAGAACATTAACACCTCTGTTATACTTATCATCCCAATAATATTAACTTCAATTGACCCAGATTTTCTGATTATTTAAATCTAAGTAGTTTATAAAAACATTAATATGTGAAATTAAAAATAACTTTAATAAGTTTTTGGATTTTTGCTTAAATCAAGAAGCAAGCCTCTTAATTTGAGCGGATTTCCTTTTGATTTAAGCAAAAATCTGATTGAATCAAGAGTATTTTTTCTTGTCAATGTTTTCAAAAGTCTGAACTCTAGATCCAATGTGTTTTTTTTTCCAAGGTGAGGAGTCCGTGCAACACTAGAAAAGGTAAACATTTTATTCTGATAGATACTTCCTCTTCAAAATTTCACCTAAAACACGATTCGCGTAACGAAAATGAATGAAATTAATTCTAAACCAAGAAACGACTGATAACATTTTAATTTAACGTTGGTTTTTGAATCTTCCACTCACATGAAAAATCTGAGTCTACCTTAAACATGTCGCGCACTCCAACGGTATGGAAAAAGGCCCGGATGACGAGTACATACAGGAGTCCAAGCCGTGCACCGCGGGAGGGGGCTTAAAGAATAGAATAACCCCAGAAGGACAAAACCCAGCAGCCCTCCTGACTAATTTTCAAAAATTGGCGACCGACTGAAGTTAATTTTGTCAAAAAATACAGTAAATGTCAAGGCAACCATGAACTTCAAAAATCATGAGTTATTCGGGAATTTTTTGACTTCAGGAACCTTGAAAGACTTTTACATCTGACATTTCCTCATTGTCAGTTTGCCTTCAGTTTTCGGTATAGGCAACCCGAGCTCCCACGTGGCCGAATAGTGGTATCACTCTCAGATGTTACGATTGCTCGAGAAAGAAAACAGGAAAATCCACCAAACGCCCAACCATAACGTTGGAGCCACTACACGTCCAGCCAAGACGTTGGAGTGGTGACGTTACCTCGTATTTTTTATTTCATGCGAGGTATGTTACTGTTTATCACTTTGAATTCGCCTTGCAGGGAAATATATATTCCTAAATTGTATTTATGTATCGACGTATGTGTTTGGTTCAGAAAAAATTAACGCATGGATAAATAAAAACAGAGAATTTTAAATACATAATTAAAATTAATCTTTATGAAAGTAGTTTTTACTGTGTAAACCAAGCAGGACACCTAATTTTCTATTGGTTGGGCCCGAATCCTCCGTGCAAGAGCAAGAAGTAATTCTTACTCAGCATGAGAGTCACAAAGATTCCAATGCTTTTATTTTCACTCTGTTCACCTCCATGTTTTTCACAGCTCTCCCTTTATTATCATCTGGACCAGAGAGATCGCCAACCCACCACCCGAGCCAGTCCGGCCCTGCTGGAAGAAAACTTTTCAACCATTGAGGGATGCTCCAAAAATGTTACACCGACTACTTGGCAAGACAGACTTTCGGACCATCTCGACATGAGTTCATAGCTCGAGGGCAGAAGCGCTCGAAGTAAAGACACCGTTGACAAAGCTAATAAAACTCGTAGATCGAACTACATGGCCTTAGCCTCAACCCTCCTCAAGATGGCATCAACGTCTCAGACGCTTTACCTCAGATGCAAGACGAACATTCCACCAAGCCCATTAGCATCTTGTCAACTCAGCTTGATGGCCCGCTCCCAACTTTTCGCCCCTCCGGCCCTGATCCCCCGGACGCCCTCCGCTCTGCCGTGCTGCGGAAAAACGCCGTATGAGCCTTCAGACGTTGCCAAGTTTCCTCCGCTAAAAATCGAATTTACTCGGAAAATTCTGAAAATTATTTTCCAAAAATTTCAGGCAATTTTGCAAGCAATTAAATCTAAAATACCTGAGAGTTTCAAGGGAAAATACGCATGAATGTTGTCAAAAATACACGTGTTATCATGGGAGATTTGGCAACTCTGGAATGTTCATACGGCGTTCTTCCTTAGCACGGCAGCGCTGTTCACCGTCTGATAAGCCCGTCAGCCGCCAGGAAACTTTATCCCACCCTTTGAAGGCCAACTCTCAAGTTCCCCGGTGACATCGGCGAAAAACGTCGTTGCGGTGACAAAAAGACGTCAGTTAATTTTAAGATCAAGCCCGTTGTTCGTATAAACTGATGCGTTCCGGGACCCAACGAAGAATGGGTGTTAGGTCTTTTTGTCATTAGGGGAACGATAAAGGAAGCTTCCGCGTTCTTGGCGACTTCGGTTTCAGACAGAGAAAGTTCGGTTTGGTTTTGATGAGGGGCCCCTTGTCTCTAGTTTTTGACCTTGAAAAGATGACGGCGCAACTGTGGTTACATGGATCAATAGACTGGGCTGGGACAGGATCGCGCTTCATAAAATTTCGGTTGCGGGGCGGAAATTGGTTTGCGCATGTAAACGAAAAATCAGATAGCTATATCACTCTATTGCTTTAACTATTATCACATTAGGGAGGATCGACTGCTGGTGAGAGAGAGAGGATAGTTTACTTCATTTAGAATCAAAAAGAACTCTTTAAGAGTTCATTTAGTTTTTTTATTCCTCTCTTTCTTCTTCTACTTCTACTTCCTTTTTTCTTCTGCTACTTCTACTTCTACTTCCTATTTATCTTCTGCTACTTCTACATCTACTTCCTCTTTATATTCTCCTACTTCTACCTCTACCCCTTTTAGTACTTCTACCATGGCCGGATTCACCTACTTGCCGCCCATGGGCCGCCTGTATTTTGCCGCCCCCCTCTCATTCGTTTTGAAACTCGATGAAAACCATCAAATGAACGTGTCAGCGGGGAGGGGTGCATAAGACGCATTTAATCGGGTTGAACACATTTTTTAGGAAAGCTCTGTCAACACTACTAGCAAAAGTTCACGGAACATTGCGCGAAAGTTAAGTTCCGTAAACCTATCTCTGTGTGGACAAGGCCTTCCATTCTTAAGAAATGAACGAAAAAATTATGAAAGTGCAAACATGAATGTAGATCAATGATTTTAACTTCCGCCGCCGCGCCACGCAGACCGCACCGTGTTTGGCGCAATGCGTGAAGTATTCATGCATTCTTGTAGGCGCTATCCGTTTCACGCTGACCGCAATGACCGCATTGTGTTTGATGCAATGCGTGAAGTATTCGTGCAGTCTTGTAGGCGCTAATCTGTGTTACATACCAATCGGCGCGCCGAGGGCTTCTCCTTTTCATCTCAAGTCCTCGTTATCATTTCTTTCTAAGTCGCGCGCCGTTCCAGGCCAATTTTCGTGTTTGGTCTTTCTCTTAACTAGACTTATTGAAAGTGCTGTCTCTTCTATCACTAAGAGACAACAAAATTAGAAATTACTATACTCTCAGAGAATGAGAAGTTTTGTCGCCTTTTCTCGTTTGTAATTTTATTTTTATAAATCCGATTTTTTTAATACCTACATTTTAAAAAATTGCAAATTTTTACCGCCCCTTAGATTTGCCGCCATGGGCCGTGGCCCATGT
Organism: Bemisia tabaci; assembly: GCF_001854935.1. Taxonomy (NCBI): domain Eukaryota; kingdom Metazoa; phylum Arthropoda; class Insecta; order Hemiptera; family Aleyrodidae; genus Bemisia; species Bemisia tabaci. Next base: position 784,407 of record NW_017547290.1, read on the forward strand.
GGCCACCCTCTTAATACGGCCCTGACTTCTACTTCTACTTCCTCTTTTTCTTCTTGGATTCCTACCGCTACATCTTCCATTGATTTTTCTTTTACCTCTTATCCCTTTTTTTCAAGTCATCCTCTTCATATGTTTACTTTTGAGTTCAATTACAAAGAGAAAAGTCCCTTTCAATAACTAAATATGTATTTTCTCGTTCTTATGAGGTCGTAAAAACAGTTCAAGTCCACTGCTTCGGGAGATGTGTGGTTTTACATTCTCACAATGCTGGTTTCAACGAAACAAGTTTATTGACCAAGTATACCATTCATCAATGACCAAAGGAAGCTCCCCTTAATTTTTAATTAGGATCAAGTTTGAGCTACGGACGTTCCAGAATCGCAACAGTGATTTAGAAGAGGATAATAACACTTTCCACAATTGTCTTAACCAACATCACGAAACGAGCAAATTCTTGGAGTAATTGAATGTCGAGCACGTTGTCAAAGTGTATCGGATAATCAAATAATGGCTACTTTTATTTATGAGCAAAATTTTGTGCTTCATTTTACCGCAAAATATGGCAACCATGCCTTCAGTTATTATCCGACTTAATTTTGACGCCGCGCTGCTGGGTGTTGTGGGCTTTGATTGGTTTGAAGATAGCTCGTTTAGATTCATTCCGTCACGCTGTTGGCTTCCTTCGGTATGTGAAATTCAACAGTAATGAACCACCTCACTTGTTTTTAAAAAAAATTCCCCGTAAATTATGTAATTATATGAATTTCATATCATCTACATAAAATGTTGCAGGGACAGAATGATTACTTCTCATACAACATAGATTATTTAAACATTTTACAGGTATCAATACAGTGGAAAATTTTGAACAGTCATACTTAGAAAAAATTGTTTTTTCATCCAATCAATCCTTTCCAAAGGTTAAAAAATTTAGAAATTTCTTTCGAAAAAGCAAAGCATGGTAGATCTTAAAAACTTGATTATGGAAAATGGACTGCATTTTGGAATTGAAATCTACTGTTTCAGACCCATCTACAAAAGTACCTATCTGCGTAAGGAAAGTTATGCGGCACTTAACTTATTGCTTCTAAAATGAGTCAGATATGGTTGTTCCATGTTATCCAAAAAGTAGTCCAAATGGATCGAGTTTATCAAAAAGGAACCAATCCACATTAAGTTAAATCTGAGAAAAATAGTTTTGAAGTTTCATTTCTCCATAAGAATCAATGTAGAAAATAAACTTTAATCCCTTTTTTCAAAAACTTGTTTTTTTTTTTTTTTTTGATGAAAAGTTGTGAAGTACTCAAACTCTTTATCGCATGTTTTTCTTCGTTCGACGTATAGTTTTTGATAGGAGAAAATATACGACTAACAATAAGTGGAACTCAAAAACATTCTTAACTCAATTTTTTCGAAAATGCGGGTTGGTACCTTTCTGATAAACTCGGTCCAATAAAATTTGGTAATTTTCCTCTTTAATTCAACACAATTAGCCTCCTCTCCAGCGAACTTAGCGGAAAAATGAGTTTTTGATAATACACCTGGCATCAATGCTCTGATTCGAGATTCAGCGTTGTTTCTATTCGTTGAGTCGCTCGCAAGATCCAACGAATCGCGAGGCGTGACCAAGTGCTCATCCGCTGACCTTTCAATTAAACTCTCGATTGGTCACTCAGACGCATCAAGCACCCGCTCATTGAGCAATTCCTTCAAGGTCGTTCCCCCAGTTAGACAATCTAACCGAGGAAACAATTTTCCTTCGAACCCTGCCGGAGCGCACGCTACCCATTTAAGCGTCAAAGTCGTTTGAGTGTCAAATGATTTTCCAATTGAAGGGTCCGGCTTGTGAAACTGCTGTGTCTTATTTTTCTTCTTTTTCTCCTTTATTTTCTTCCAGACTTTCTGGTTCAATTCTATTTCATACTGTATGACATGCATGTCAAGTGCGGTATGTCATCGTAATTTTCGTAGGATCAGTTACGCTTTTCTGAGGCCTTTTCCGAAGTTTTAATTTTAAACTATTTTTACCATCAAATTTACATCAAAATGTCTTGGAGAAAATCCTCTCTCCGCTTTACTCACCATTTTGTAAGTTAAAGCATTCTGTACTTTTGCGTATTCGTAACACTACAAAAATCAAAACTAGTACCATAATTATGCTGCCAAATGCCCAGTTTGTACACTTCCATAAAATCAATCCTGTCCGTTTGATGACATAAACTTCACTGGAAAAAAAATCACATTGGATCTAGAGTTCAGACTCTTGAAAACATTGACAAGAAAAAATTCTCTTGATTCAATCAGATTTAAGCTTAAATCAAAAGGAAATCCGCTCAAATTAAGAGGCTGGGTTCTTGATTTAAGCTTAGATCTGATTGAATCAAGAGTATTTTTTCTTGTCGATGTTTTTAAGAGTCTGGACTCTAGATCCAATGTGTTTTTTTCCAGTGTTGTAATAATGATGAGGGAAGTTTTCCTCGCCAAATATCTAAAATTTCGCTTAAAATTGTGTTTTGTCAAAAGGATTTTGGCCGTATTAACAGTATTTGATTGAACCTGCTCACATTTAAAGAAGAAAGAGAAAAAAAACCTCTTATACGCCCGTGCTTACAAGTGACTTTCCGCGTATTTTTCTAACACGGTGTGTTTATTTTCAACAGTGTGGACGGAGAGCTGTGAAAAGGAACGTAAGCCCGTTGAAAGGTCGGCATAACGAGGGGAAAAATCAATGGAGGAGTAACTATGTCGAGCTCTAATCCTGATCGTATTGAATGGCTGGCCCGGTCGTCATCGGTCGAGGGACCCCAGGGGAGGCGAGGGTGAGGGGGGATGGAGGCCTGGGTTGGAGCTGGGTGTTTTGAGAGGGGGAGAGGGGGACTGCTCAGAGGAGGATTCGGTGAGGACCAGGGAGAGCAGGGTCGCATTGGAGCCAAGCCGCGCAGAGGGCTCATATTTTTCACAATTGGGACAACGTTTCTTAAAGATTGCTATGCTGCCTTGCTAAGGAAAAACGCCGTATGAGCCTTCAGACATCGCCAAGTTCCCTCAGATAAAAACCGAAATTACTGGGAAAATTGTGAACATTATTTTCCAAAATGTTCAGACAATTTTGTAAGCAACTTAATCTAGAGTATCTGAAAATTTCAAGGAAAAATAATCATGAGTGTTGTCAAAAAATACTTGTTTTGTCAAGGTAAATTTGGCAACTCTTGAATGTTCATACGGCGTTCTTCCTCAGTAATGGGCCACTTTTGGTCTTATACTCGGCAGTCAAACTGAGGGAAAATGTCGTGTAAAAATGAAATTTTGCAGATTTTTTGCTAACAAATATTCATTCCTAGAGAGAGTCATACATATTTTTATTCGAAATATTCAAGCATACAGAAATTAATCAAGAGTGTAATTCTGTGAAAAATTCATTAAAACATTCATAGTGGAAGAACGCGGGTTTTATATTGCCCCAGTTTTACCTCTGGATATTCATAAGGCAACTTCCTTAGTATGCTTTAATTTTGAAAATATGCTTCCTCGCTGAAAAAAAAGATTGGTAGAATTTACCATTCCTTCACGGTGTATTTCACACAGCGTGAAGGAATGGTAAATTCTACCAATCTTTTTTTTCAGTGTACCATAGCCACAGAAACCGAATGGTTGCATCAGTAAAAAACAAAATCAACAGTGGAGCGGAGTAGATTAGCAAGTAATGCGTTTGCTTGAGATAAATATTTGATAAATTGGGACGGCGCATAAGAAACGCCTGCATTGTGAAAAGCTACTTCCTGACGTGGCCGCGGACGTCGAATAGTTGTATCATTTCAAAACCCAATCAACGGTGTGGCAGCGTAGATTGGTAAGTAATGCAGTTATTTCAGATGGTTCTTTGATGAAGCATGTCGACGCATATGAAATGCCTTCATTGAAAAATGATACTTCCTTGCATGACCGCAGAGATGGAATAGTTGTATCATTTAAAAACTCGATCAACGGTGTCGCAGCGTAGATTGGTCAGTGATGCGGTTGTTTCAGATAATTCTTTAACGAAGCATGTCGACGTATATGAAACGCCTTCATTGAAAAATGATACTTCCTTGCATTACCGCAGAGATCGAATACTTGTATCATTTGAAAACTCGATCAACGGTGCAGCAGCGTATAGATTGGTGAATAATGCGGTTGTTTCGGATAGTTCTTTAACGGAGCATATCGACGCATATGAAACGCCTTCACTGAAAAATGATACTTCCTTGCATGACGGCAGAGATCGAATAGTTGCATCTTATAAAAACCTAATCAACAGTGTAGAGCCCGTTTCAGATAACCTTGCATTTTCCGCTACAAGCGATTATACGGAATTCCGCATCCCGCATGCATCAGCGAAAATTGCTCCAGTATAAACAAAGTTCCCGGAGGATTGCAAGGCCACTTATTGTTAGTTCTGTTCTCTTCATTTTACCTCAAGCCTGTAACCAATCCTAACCCAAGTTAGATGCTAATCCTGATCTGTATACACATTTTCCGCAAATCGCTCAGTGACGTTACAACTCTGGATTTCAAACACTGCCTATGGTCTTGAAATATACATTTATCAGGAAACTGCCACGTAAACAAGACTTTCCAAAATTTTAAAGTTTCTAAATTTTCTGTATCGTATTGTCAGGCATCACTCGTTTAGAAGAATCCATACACTTAAATGAAACTCATTCCAATTTGTATTTTTTTTCGACGATGTTAAAGGGTAAAAAAGACACATTTTTATAGCGTGTTAGATTTTAAGGCCGAAGTATTCAAAAATAAAGCCAAAAGCGGGAAGGATGATGTGATTCAGCATTCCTTTTTTTCCAGCCTCCTAAAGCCGAACTTCTCCTTATCAAAATGACTCCCTTGTGGGCTTTTTAGAGTACTCTGATGAGAGTTTTATAGTATTTAATTATTTGCCACCCTCTTCCGTTTAACGATGAGTACAGCTTACCAACCTAATTAATGATTCCAGGATTTATCACTCAAAATTTGACAGCAAAAAAAGTTTGCTCCTATTTTCACAAAAAAAAAAAAAAAAAAAAAAAAAAAAAAAGTCAATGTTGTGTAGGCATATTGACAAGAGTGGACTCAAAAGGGGTGCAAAGGTGGCTAACATCGATATTCTGCCTCTAATTTTTAATTTTGGCCACAAAAAATCCAACAAAAGATAATTATTTATCCGCGGATTTATGTCTTGTGAGGGAGCCCCGGAACGTTATTTAGCTCATGAAAGATCGTACTCCATACATCAAACAGTTGAGATTGTATCGATATCCATTTGTTCAACATGTAAACATAGCCTCAAAAGTCAATTTAGAAATCCGAGGGAACGGGTCTTTTGTGATAGCTTTTTTATTCTTTTGAATAGGCACCAAATGCCAATGAAAAGTGTAATTATCAAAAATGTTCTCATTTTTAGCTTGTCCAACTGAGATCCTAAAATTTTTGTTTGAGGTTATGTTCTGTTGTTCCGAACCAAACGATACATCGAACCACTATCGAATACGGTCTATAATACTGCCATGCTAAGGACAAATTTCCTTCGATAAAATGTTTATTTTTGAGGAAAGCTATACGGATATTTTCCCTTGAAATTTCCAAGGGTTTTAGGTGAAACTGCGAACAAAATTATCTGAAAAATTGGAAAAAATATTTACATATTGTTCCGAAAATTCGTGATTTATCAAAGGAAATTTGGCAACGCCTCATACGGCGTTTTTTCTTAGCACGGCAGAATAGCTTGCTGAGCCGGAGCTTTTTTTTAAATTCCTGTTCGTCCAAGTTGGCTGTCCACTGTGCTGCGCGTTGGCCCGAGTCTGTCAGCGCCATTTTGTATGTATATTATTCTGTTCTGCTCTCTTGCATGTTTCTCGAGCGGCAACCCCCTTCCCCTCCCCCCTCCGCGCGGCCCCTGACGCGCCCTTCCTCGTTAGTAACCCCTTGGGAAACGGTGACGAGGCGAACCCGTCGCTAGGGCGCCCGCCGACAGCCAAATGTTTTTCAGTCCTTAAAGTATATCCCTGAAAGACTGAGGGGAAAAAAATCCCAATTCGGGGAGGAAACTTTCATGCTTCTTAGTTATCATCGCGCAGGCAACTCATGGCCTTGAAGAGGCTTACTTTAATATTTCAGGTTTCTTTAAATGAACCGATTATTTTCCAAATCACGTAAGTGCCATTGTGCCAATCTCTATATTGGTGGTAGAGGGGTTGTTTTTTTTTGTTATCTCTAGTGTAGTCAATCATACCTAATTTTAAAATAGTCTTCTAAAAAAACTTACATTTTTTTGGGAATTGAAAGATTGTCAACAAAGCGAATAAAACTGGTTTTCTTGTTTTTCTCGCATCCTCAATTTTGGCGCTTACGTGGTTTGGAAAATAATCGGTTCAAAGGAAGAGTTGGGAAGGAAGATAAAAATATTCTTGATGTCATGATTTATTTGCATTTTTTAACGACCGAAGCACTGCTTTCTATTTTGGATAGTACCTTAGACTGGTTTAGAGAATTTTTCTGTTTAAATTTGACGAAAAAAAAAATATGACCATTTCGACTATTTTGCCTATTCCTGCCTGATTTTAGCGCTGCCGAGGCGTGAGTTTGCACAAGACAGAGGCATAGGTCACTCGTCCAAATTTCTGGCTTACTCAACCATACCCCTAGCTGGTGAAAACTACACTTCTTCCTGGCGCCAAAATCAGTCAGGAATATTGCTGAAAATTAACATAAAAAATTATTTTAGAGTCATCAAAAATTGCGGTCCTTTTAACGTTGAACATTCTAATTTCCCATGCTTGTATATAAGTATGTAAAAACAGTATGAATTTTTAGGTATCTATACCTTACCTGCATTTCATGGTGCCTAATTCCCATTCAAGAATCTTGTTTTTAAAGATACACACTTGACAGTATGACGCCTTAAAATTTTCTAGAATTTCCCAATAAAATGAAAGATGCACACCCATATTTTAAGTTAGAATGTGGCACGGAATTCTAGGAGGGAAAAAGATGAGTGAAATCTACTGATTTTAGAACTGCTGATTTTAGATGACTCCCTCGACTAACGCTAGAATTATTAGTCTCGATGGGCTGAAATATTTCAAGAATTTTAGACTCGTTTTAGCCGTTTCCTCGGGTCGAAAATTTGGGGGAAAAAAGACATCTATTCTTGGGTCAAAAACTGTCTGCTTGACTTTCATTAAATTAAAAAAGCTCACCTCCTTTTTTTCAAAGATAATGTAATCTAATTTAGCATTGAGCTTCACGCGTCGGGTTTTTTTCACGGTTAGATTGTAGGCTTGCATGTGCTGATTGTTGATATTTTTGTTGTCTCTGATAGTATCGCTGACGAGAAAGAAAGGAGTCAAGGACAATACTCGACCCTTGATTCCTCAATAGCAATCGTTCTCTTTGACCTCTAGCTCCTTGACTCGATGATGCAACATATCTACAATCCTTCTTCCATGGATTAGTTCACTCATCGCCTCGATCCCTCCGAAAAAAAAAATCACTTCTCGGATGAATGTTTTGCTTATTCAGATGAATAAATTCAAAGGGCGGGCGGGACGGTAAAAGCTATGTGATAATGCGTCTTAAAACTAGTCAAACTTGTGTCACCACTGTATTAAACAGAATGCTAAAAAAGTTACCTCCACGAATTGTTTGTCTCGCAAATTGATGAGCAAACACATTATGAACTGCTAGGATTCAGAGCTTGTCAATGGGTCCGACCAAAATGAGTTTAAAACCCCTTCATTTCGGAGGATACCACTCCTACGACGTGGACGTTCGATTAGTCGTATCATCATGAGAGAACCTCAATTCCGTGGAATCTGACTGTCTCCTGTTTTGATTTTTGAGGAACTGATAATCCACTACTACTGAAAATGATACTATTTTCGAGTCATAGCTCACGCTATCAATCATGTAACAAGCTATTAAACTGAATTATAGCAGTCCTGTCAAACTTTAATAGCGTTTAATTTGAATATCCCTTTTTCGTCCTCTAGACTTTAAATTGAACATATTTTTGCCAACTGGCACTATGTGCATATTAAGACATGAGCCCTGAGACGCATAAAGATCGGTGCCTAACAGAGCTCACGTCATAATGCACATAGTTCTGTTTGATAATAATGCGTCCAATTGCTACCAAAAGGTCAATTTTAAGAGATTTTTTCGCCAAATAATACAAAATTAACTCTTATGGGCTGTGACTTATACAGAAAGTAATCCAATTTTCCCCTCGTCTTTAGGCATATTTTGCCTGACTCCATCTCATTTCATCAAAGCAAATTCTATATATGACTAGCACAAAACAGATTCAATATTTTAGGGGATTATTTTAAAGATCAAAGAGTTGTTCCAAAAAGACACTTCTTTGGTTTCGATCAGGTGAGGAGATTTTGTTATCATAAAAAAATTCGAGCAGATTTCCAGTCGCATTTGCCGCGCCAATGCGACGCTAGCGCCACCCTGTCAGGTCAGCTGCAACGAAATAAACGATGGCGAGATGCATGAATCCGGAGGAATGATAAATGATGAGGCATTTTTTCAAAGGCTCTTTAAAAAAGGAGCCGATCCGAACAGGGGCGCCCTCAACTCAAACCAGGACCAATTGCACAAGGGTTGCGTCACCACTGAAGACAATGCAACAGGAGTTGTTGGTGTGGGGTCTATTTTTCAAAAATCCGAAAAAAGGCCCCAGAATTTGACCTTGGATCGGACCGAGACACGACCGCTGGACACGAACCGCGTCTCCTCGAGGAAAACCATGGTTAATTCGCCTCGATTGAATAATGAGTGTTGGGACTAGGGGTTTCAACGTCTGATCCTCGAACCCCGGTGACTTGGCGGCAGCATGGCGGCTCTTTTTCATCCACTCTGACTAAAATAAATGTATAATTTAAAACATTTTTAGCTCATTATTTGTATATTTTTAAATGATAACATGAAAAAATTGTGGGACGGGAGCGCACGAATGCACTTCAGATCTTTATTTTGCCAATACAATTAGGGGAATAATAAAATCAGCCCCTCATTCTGACGTCCAAAGCAAAAGACGACGTAAAATCATTCTAGTTTTTTTTTTCAATTTTTTCTGGCAAAATATTTTATTACAGAAAAAGCAACCACCATTCCAGTCATCCCCCATATTTTTATAAAAATTTTGGCAAATCACTACGAACTCAGACTATATGAAATGAATCATGCTAATAATCAGGTTTTCTCGTGATACAAAAGTATATGTGGGATGGATGCATTATCTTGCGCGGAGCTTTAATGTCTTTTTGTAGACGACGACATTCATTAGTGCCATCAGTCCTCAATCACCCAATATTTGACCAGTATTAATTTAAATTCCCGAGGGCTGATTTCCGAGCTTACAGTTGCATAAATTGTTATTTTCGTGCAATTTTGAAGAGCAAAACATTCAAAATAGTGCGGTAGAGTCTTGATTCCCTGTAATCTGTTTGTCTATATACCCCCTGTGATCTATTGAGTGAAAGAATATATTTGTTGTACTGTGAGGATAACATGAGTATGCCACTGAAAAATTACACGTTGATTTCAAAATTCCTGCATGTGAACAGTGGTTTTTCCCCTTTCAACTTATTTTGAAAGATTAATTTTCTTCATATTTGCATTTAGATTGAAGTTTTTTGTTACAAATCAATCTGAAATTTTTCAAAGTTTCTTTCAGCAGTGAAGTATCCCTGAATAATTTTCCTCGTCATGTTCTTTAAGATTAAACTATCCAAGCATATACATCAATGGCCCCAATTGGGGCCATTGATTGCAAAATTTAGCTCAATTAATTAAGCTAAATTTTGCAATCATGATTTGGTTTACAATTTGTCAATTTCCCCTTTCAAACCATGCGATTGTTGGTCTGCTATATTCAAAAGAACCAAAAACAGTCTACCATTGAGGCCACCTTTTTGCAAGCTGATGAAAAATTAAAAATTAACTCCCTCCTATTTGCTTATTTAAATCCTCATTTATATCGGCGCTAAAAAACCACATTCAAAACTGTGGCACAAGCACTGTTGTGGTCATCTCACACTGAAAAAAAAGTGAAGTTGGTTTAACATTCTGGATGTTAAAAAAATGTGCGAGAACTTACAAAATGCTGAAATAACTGCTGCAGCAGTTACTTCAGCAATATTAAGATGTATAAATAACTGCCATAGCGGGTAATCCAGCATTCTGTGAGTTCTCGTACACTTTTTTTTTACATCCAGAATGTTAAATCAACTTCACTTATTTCTCTGTGCAGCATTGCACGACTATAAAATGTTACCGGTTGTTTTTGAAGTCTCTTGATTTCTAATGCACGAAACACACAAACCTGTAACATGGTTGGATTACAAGTCTTGTTTCAGTTTTCGCGCTTAAAATTCCGAAAGGGATTTTTGCCAATCCTTTAATTTCAAACCCAGCGCGCACATGTATACCCGAGGAAACGCTTTAAACCTGGAAACTATCCATTTTGTCACGAACACCCCGCTGCTAACTTACCGCTCGTCATTATTTCTAGGGGAACCCCCAACTCGTAGAGCCCTATACCTTGCCCTACAAAGCATCTCTGCCGTGTATAAATAGGTCATGTTTACCGGGCAACACAATAGCAATAGTGCCAATCCGTCCTTATTCACTCGATGGCTCAGGAACCCTTTTTCGAACCCTTACTTTTTCCCGTGACTAATTGCAGATCATTAATTAGCGCCCGTCTTCAAAACGCTCCGCGCATATTTTAGAGCCGTTAACCAAGCGACGCGTGGACACACCTGTGATTTCGATTCTTCCTCGATTTTTTCCTCACCTGTGGGCTGTTATACGTCAGGAACAGTTATCTTTCCATTTTCCCTTTCGTTGTGCCTCTCAAAGGCACCATTTTTCACAGGCGCGAACTGTTAAGTAACTGTACGACTCACAAAGGCAAATCTATAGCTCTTATGGGGGGACAGCGGGCAGCGTTTAGAGGACAAAAAGGTGCGTCTTTTTTGTAAAATAGAAAGACGAAGAGATATTGAAAGAAAGCGGAGGAGAGGCGGAAAAAGATGACGGGCAAAGCACTGGGGAAAATTTAAAAATGGAAAAAAGGAAATAACGTAGAACCACCATCTTTTGGGCAGTTTTTTAATCGATTAAACATTTTAACGGCTTTACTGTCGCTATCCGTGTCTAAAAAAATTGTTAAAAGATGTAGCCATCTCGTTGAATTTCTGAGAATTTTTAATGTTTTAGTTACCACTTACACATTATTTATGTGTAGTCAGTGCAGTCTCATGCATTGTCGATGCGCAAAAAACTAAACTTCAACGTATTAGTAGAGTACCTATCCATATGGAAAGAATATGGACATTATGTCAAAGCACGGAGCTCTTGGGGCCTAAGAGGGCAGCCAAACTTCCTACACGAAAAACAGTGGCGAGGCGTAAATAATCGACTATCGATGTTTCCCCCATTTGATGCTGTAGTAAAGAATCGATCACCGAGAAGTTTGCTGCGAACACCCTGCTCATCGATCCATTCACATAGGTTTAACTGGCAAATCAATCGATGTATCGCAAAGCACACCACACCACTGACGAAGAACACTCGCCAAATGCCGCTGCCAATTTTCAGATTCCGATATCAAACCAAGATGGCCAAGAACCTTTAAAAAGAAACATTTCCTCCTAAAAATGAGTGAATATATTGAAAAACTAACTTAAATTCGAGTTTCACACACAACGGGTCGTGTAGATTGTGATTATGGATCATTCTGGATAGTTTGTGCTCATAGATTAGCTATACCCTTCTGAGCCCCAGATTTCTGTACCCAATGTTTACCAACGAAAAGATTACTCTACACCGCAGAAATAAATAGTCAAAATATACACAAAAAGTAAATTACGCTAAATAGTCCAGTACCAATAGATCTAAAAAGGGGGGTATGAATGCAAGAAAGAAGTCAGAAGAGATTAAATCTTAATCTTATGTATTTTTGGTCGCTGAATCCGAATTTGATGCTTCCCACTAAATCCGCCTTGTGCGTTTTTCGGAAAAGCCGGAAAACTGCCGAAGATCACGTTTATACGCGCTTTTCCGGGAATAAACAGCTTAATATTCGTCGGAGCGCAAAATTAGTTATTTGCAAAGTTGTAGCCGAAAGAGGTATCATTCGTGAATATTCAACTTCACTTAATGCGCAAATTGTATGTTTAAACTGCTTAAAATTCAATATGGGAGGGGCTTTTTTTTCTAAAATTTTCCGAAATGGCCCCTGGTCTCCCGAGTGCCCCCTGCGTATCAGCAAATTTCCCCCTCCCCCCCCACCGACTCACTCTGGATCCGCTGCTGAATTCTATGTATGAGAACATGACTAAATATATCGCAGACCGATATCAAACTCCGATCTCGTCAGATGGAGACAGCGAGTTGCTATGCACCGATTGTGAATAGAGGCAGAAGATCCTGTTATTCCCGGCACAAACAGGGGAGCAAACAAGCGGAAGATCTGTAAACAAAGATCCTACAATAAGTCAAACATGACCCGAAGAAAGGGCTCATTATGCGCTCTCAAAAGCCAAATTTCGCGTTCGCTGCCTCAGTCTGGATTTTCACATCGCTTTCTCCCTTGCGCACGCACACTAGCGTGGTAGAATAAAGGGGTGGACACCGCGAAAATGTGACGTATTGTGACATTTCAGAGAAAACAAAAACAGACAACCGGGAAGCGAAGACACTGTTATTGTAAATATAGGAGCGCTATTGTGAGCATTTTTAAAAGAAAAGGTTACACGTGAATAAACAAAGGCCGCGCCGTGAGGTTTGCGCTAGGTCGCGTCGAAGGGTTGTCTTGGTTTTTTCTCGTAGATCTGCGGACGGATTTTTTTGGAAAGATATGGGTTTGTATTTTGAATGCAAGAGAGACTTGTAGCGTATACTTTCAATATTGCAAAATTTCAATATTGCGAAAGCTGCTCAGTGTATCGACACCGGATGAAAACTGATTTAACATTCTGGATGTAAAAAAGTGTGCGACAACTCAGAAAACACAGAATTAACCGCTACAGCAGTTACTTTAGCAATGCCAAGTGTAAAACTAATTGTTGTGGCAGTTAATTCAGCGTTTTGTGAGTTGTCGTACACTTTTATACGTCCAGAATATTAAATTAGCATCCATTTTTTTGGCAATCTATGGTAAAACTAGAGAAGTATGTATTGTGATTGCAGAGTTATTTACGTTGAAAAACTGAATTAAATTGAGTGTGACCATCCACGAGAAAAGAGGACTTAATCAACGGAGGAAATATTGCAAGTGAAGCAATTTTTGGTCCTGGTTCGGTTTGAAAATTGAATTTTGAGATTTCGTCGGAAAAATGCCTCCTAGTGTCCCGACGAAGACATTTCGCGCGATTTAGTTCATTTTTGTAAAATTGCAGGGCGAAAATCCCTTCTACAAGCTAGATATTCTGTGCTAAGAACATAGCATTTTAAAGTTTGAAACACAGTTTTCTCAAAATGACGTGTGTTCAGTGGCACATCCAGAATGTTAAATCAACTTCACTTATATATCGGTGCGAATAAGATCCATATTTGGCTGAAACCTTGGAGATTGAACACTGTTCTTATTTGGATTGCATTTTGCAAAAAGGAACCACTAGCATTGCAATGCGGCTAAGATTGTGCAACTTCTTTTGTCTTGGAGGAAAAACCCGATTATCCCTTAATAGTTTCTATTTTACTCGCTAAAAACTGTAAATTTAAGACAAAAATTACCATCTAAATTTCATAGTTTTTCACAATTTCCGCAATTTTATTGCAAAGGATGAAGTTGCACAATCTTAGCATCATTGCAATGCTAGTGGTTCCTTTTTGCAAAATGCAATCCATTTTATGCTACTTTGTAGGATTCAATTCAGTAATTCAGGCCTCAGAAGACAGCTCTATGGTCAAAGCACGACTTGTTCATTCTCACGCTCTTAGGACTCATAAAACTCATAAATACTCCGGTATAAGTTTAAGCCAACTTGCACAGCTTGCATCGTATGTTGCTGCCAATGGAGTTTTGCCAGGTTTTCTCTTGACGCGCTGCTGCACCACCGGTTTCGCGATAAATCCCTGTCCGGGCGTCGGGACCGGCGGGGACGGGGCGGTTTGACCGCGTCGCGGCGGTGAGCGCGAGGTGCGCCGCGCCGCCCCCGGGCGGGACCGGTCGTAATTGGGAAAATCGATGCGGTTATCAGCGGTAACAAGCGTGAAAATCGGGCGCGGCAGGCGTGGCGACGACGCCGCGCTCCCGACGTCAGACGCCGGCGTCTGTCACGCGTCACGTGTCACGTCTCGGCCGTGGCACCGCACCGCACCACCACCGCCGCGCCGGCCCGACTTCATGCACCATGACAACGTTGTCATACTTCATAATTCTCCGCTATTATCCTGTTTTCCGAGACTTTTCAGGGATAAAATAGTGAGTTGGAATTTTTAGCCGGCATGCGTTGAAAATCCCGAATTTTGAAAATCTTTATACAGAGGGAAGAAGCTCATTTGAGCATACACTGGGAAAAAAACACATTGGATCTCCAGGAGGTCTGGGACAGGAGGTCAGGAGTCTGGACTCCACTGGAGTCCAGACTCTTGAAAACATTGAGAAGAAAAAATACTCTTGATTCACTAAGATTTTTGCTTAAATCCAAAGGAAATCCGCTCAAATTAAGAGGTTTATTTCTTGATTTAAGCAAAAATCCGATTAAATCAAAAGGAAATCCGCATAAATTAAGAGGCTTGGTTCTTGATTTAAGCAAAAATCCGATTGAATCAAGAGTATTTTTTCTTGTCGATGTTTTTAAGAGTCTGGACTCTAGATCCAATTTGTTTTTTTTTCCAGTGCAATTTTTCCTCAAAGAGATACACTGGTTGGTTAAAATGTATAAAAAAACTCGGTCTCTATAATATACTGTGCGGATTTAAAAACATATAATGCACTACTTGCATAGTTTGAAACATTTTGGAAAATTAAATAATTCATTCATACACCTGGGATGCCCTATCCTGCATTAAAGAGTGAACCGAAGGAGGTTCGCATATCCTATGAATATATTGTCATGCTAAGGAAAAACGCCACATGAGCCCTCGAGATTCGCCAAATTTCCCTAAATAAAATTTTTATCTAGAAGGAGGGGTTTGAATATTATCTCTTGAAATTTTCAGATAATTTAGATCGAATTGCGAATAATGTTTTCTAAAAAATTACGGGAACAATATCCACAGATTTTTCCGAAAATTCGTATTATAACAGAGGGAATGTGGCAATATCTGAGGACGCATACGGCGTTCATACTGTGATTCATTTGCACGTAGTTCTATTTAGCATACATTTATGTGATAAGGTGTTAATTACTCACCCTCTTTTGAAATATGTTCCCCAATTACAGCAGACTCAATCATGGCCACCCCTCTTCTCCCGAATCGATCAACCACATTTAACCCCCCCCCCCCCAAAAAAAAAAAACAAAAAAAAACCATTAACCTTAAAAAGCCTCTGTGAAAATTAATCAAAGTGAATTCTTGCACCATTTGGCAGGATGTCGCGGTAGTGAGGCACAGTGATCAAATGTTGTGGTAAGCCGTGAAAATGTGGCACCGCCATTAGAGTCACCATTAATCACAGGCCTAGTCAACATTTTTTCACCGCTTTTTTGTAGCTTTTCCCTCCTGTTTGAGGTGGTCTCGTGTCGCTAAGTGGAAAGAGAAGCCGGGCCGGAACGTTTTTAAAAAAGAAAATGCGGAAACACGAAGTGTCAAATATGTCTTAATTGAATTTTTTTCCTCGATCGAGATGTTCAAAATTGGACACATTTGCATGTTCATGTGACACCGTTCATTTTGACCTGGGTCAATCGATGACATTTTGGAATTTTCTTCCTTGCATTTGAATTATAATTTGGTTTTTTGGACGTGTCCTCATTATCTCTCCATTCAAATCCAAGCAGATCATCAATCTTCCGTGCAGAGTTAGAGCAATCTTTCTTACATGCGGAAAATGCAGGGGATGAATGGATTACATTTTGCAATAAGGAACCACTATATCTGGCTCATTTTAGAAACAACACCGAAAAATATGATGTGCTGTTTTGGCACCTAGGATGTCAAAAATGTGTCTGGTCATCCTAAGATGCTCCCTTGATTGCCCACGCAGTTGAATTTGCATTCGTAGGATGTAAAGTTAACTGCGAGGGCAGTAAAGGCAGCATTTTGGGATCATCAGACACATTTTTGACATCTTAGGTGCTAAAACAGCACACTATTTTTTTCAGTGAACATATATGCCACTACTGGTTTCTCTATGCAGACTGGCGATTTTATGGAAGATTCAGTGACAGTGGTTCCCTTTTGCAAAATGTAATCCATATTCGACTTTTTCTCAATGGTTTTTGTTGAACTATTATTTCACTACGGGTCGATAAGAATGCATTTTGAATATGGGGAAGGGTTTTTACTTTTAAAATGTCCTACAAATAATACAACTTATTGTATATATTATAAGTTCTTTCAGTTCGGATATTGAAGTAAAAATCCAATTTTGCTGAGTTTAAAATTGACTTGAATTCGATCTCTTCAGAGAGGAATCAATCCAAGATGCGATAAGTTTAACCAAAGACAGAGTTTTGGATTTAGCATTTATTTAGTTCTCCGTATACGTTTGGTTCTCTCAATATTCTTTCGTCGTAAAATAACCGGATTTTTAAGGTAATCGAGCAAGCAAAATCGGTTTTGCAAGATAATAAAATAATTATTGTGAGATCAAATCTAACTTTTTGAAAACCTTGTCTGACGTAAAATGCTAAGAACCAAAATATTTCAGAGACCTTCCATTATCTATATGAGCGATGCATGCAAAACGTAGGTACAAGGCACCCTGTTTTTGCAATTAGCAGAAGTCATCATTTTCAATTTTAAATGACGGGTCAAGGTACCTGCGAGAATAGTCCGTCAATATGTTTTTTTTTTTTTTTTTTTTTTTTTTTTTTTTTTTTTTTTTTTTTTTTTTTTTTTTTTTGTTTCATGCTGGACAGGACATATTTCGCAACGCAGAGTTCATCGGTCAATTTTTGGATTGATATGGTTCCTTGTTTTGAGAAGCAGAAATGTGGTACCTCCGAAATATTTCGTCTCCGATTATGACGAGTTCAAATTTAATATTTTACACTCCCTCTTTTGAAAAGTTCACTGTGTAGATAGTTTTTTTGGTCGCACGTCACTTTCAAGGGTGTGTCCCCAAATCCGCTAACAATCAACGTCGTTTTTTATCCGATATTTTAAAAAGAAAAATAATAACGTCACGAAAAAACCCCACGGGGATGAAAAATAACCCTCAACCCATTTAAATCTCGTTACGAGTCGGGAGACCAATTTTTAAGCTGTCAAAATATTCAATTCCGAGTCGGGGGCATTTTTCAAGAGCAGTTGTGCGGTCCGGGGTCCCTCCCCAGGGCTCGAACAAATTGCACGATAAACACTCATAAATAGGTATAAACAGTCCGAAGAATAAAGGCCGGGAACCGATAATGGACCGCGCCGCAAAGGTCAAGTGTCGCCAGGATTAATCAAAACACGGCGAGGCACGGACTGCACCGCCGCGGAAGAACAGCATAAGTGCAAGCGGGATTACAAAGGTAGTTGTGAGGTTTTCGGTGGGTGCGTTTGCACCGGTTATTGAAAGATTGATGGGCGGCCATTAGGGGCTAATGGCGGACAAGCCACTTTTCGAGTGGGGCGTATTAATCTTGCGGAACCCCCGAAGAGGATGCTCAAAGTTGCCAGCGATGCACTCGGCAGTCAGCGGCCACCACGCCGCGCGCCTTATAAATCGATGCTCATTTGTAACGTATTCATAGCGCACTCATCTTTTTGTCCTTTGAGCAGTGCCAACCGTCGCGTCGCAGGTTTCGAGTGTTCCGGGTCCTGGGTTTACCGGGTTTCGAGGGCATCTCGCGGTGAGAATAAGCGTGTCGCTTTTTAAGACCTTTTTAATGAGTGCAGAGAAGATTCTCCCAAGCTGCAGCATTCGGAGATTAATCTGGCTCGAAATCTTCTTCACGACCCCTATTTGCACGGTTCATGGAGAGACCACCCTTGCAGATTAATTCGACTAAATTTTAACTGAATTTTAGTCAACCCAAATAATAAACACGTGAGAGACTCAACAATATTACAGGCTTATTTAACACGTGCTAGAGCACAAGAGGAAGCAAATTCTTGCATGAAAAATGTATTAAATTTTCGTTTTAGTCTATCTACTTTTGGTGCTTCTTCGCCATCCTCAATACAAGCGAATCCAGGGGGAAAAGGGGAGATTGAGTTCGCCGAAAAAAGGAAAGAAAGGGGAAAAGAAGAAAGAGGGGAGTTTATTTAGGCAATTATTCATGACGTTATGGACTCAAAATGCATGTCAGATCCTTCAAAATTTTGAGAATTTCCCGGGAAGGCCCCCGAATTGCCCTTCTACCCACCCCTCTTTCGAAGTTCCTAGATTCGCCTAAAATTTCCAAACGAACTCTCGGGAAATGACCATTTTACTGCCAACAATCATAACGCGCCTAAAATCAAACCTATGATTTCTCTTTTTCCAAGACATTCATGTTCCCTAACTTTTGTGGCCTTCATTTCAAGTTTGAAAACTCTCTTCCAAAACGGTTTACCAGCTACATCGGCGTATCTAGCAAATTGGCAACATTGTCCTTCTCCATTTAAACCTATGAAAATATATCGATTCTTGGAGGGGCCGTGTGATCTGCCAAGTGTCGATTATTCAACATAGAGTCCCTTTATACTGAGAGTCAAGACAACACCCCTCATAAAGTCACAAACGGTAATAAAGATTACAGAAATTGAACGTTCTTTGTAATCTTTGATCGGAGCATTCTAAACTCCCTTCCTCCGTCCCTTCTCTCATTCCGTTTGTTCCTTGCCGAACCCGTAATTCCCTGGTCCATTCCAGATTATAATCTTTGCAAACGGTGAAAATGTAAACTTTATTCCCGTTTGTGACACTGTGAAGGCCTAAAATACGGGAACCAATCAGAAATGGATTCACATTGTCTTGACTCTCAGTATGTATAAAGGGACTCCAATTCAACATAGGTTTATATGCTGGAAACTCGGTGTTGCCAAATTGCTGGATCCGCTCTGCTAAACGGAAAATTACATGATAACATTACTCACCGACTCCAGCAACGTGAATCTTCTTCATCCACGGGTAGATAACCCGATCGCCAGACTCGGAGTTCTCGTCGATCATGAGCGGCGACCCATCGTGCATGAGATCCATATCGTCCTCGTCCAGCTCCTCGTCCTCGTCCGAAGACTCGCTCCCGTCCAGCCCCGGATGCCCCTGCGACGAGTGCAGGTTCTCCTGGTGCACCATGGATGACGTCACCGGGGACTGCATCTGGCACGGCGAGCCGTTCTTCGGCGAGTCCTCCGACGACATCATGTTCGGCGTCGTCGAACTCTGCAACACAGGCGGAGTATTCTGGATCGGGGGCTCAGCGAGGTGGTTGTGATTATGGTGGACACCATGCGAAGGTAGATAGTAGTTGTTGTAGTTGTAGTTGTTGGGGGTGACGAGGTTGGGGTGGTGGGTGTTGGTCCCGTGGAGGGGCGGCATGGAGCCGTAGGAGGTGGTGGTGGGCTGGTGGTGGTAGCCGGAGTACTGGTGGAGCCCGGGGTTGTGCGTGTGGTAGTAGTCCGAGTTGGTGTAGTTGCTCTGGCTGTACTCCTCGGCCGGGGGGAACTTGGGGTCCACCATCATGGAGCCCACCGGTTGATGGTGGATCGGCGCCGATTGATGGTGGTACGGGGGCAGGAACGAATTCATCCTCGTCCTAAAGTCGCTCGACGTCTCCACGATTTCCGGAATTTTGGATCGGGTTCGCGGACGCTTCGGTCGAAAGAAAATGGGGTCGCTACGCGGGGTTTAGCGTGGGGTTCGAGGGGTTGACGTACCGACACTTCACCGTAAACTTTTCTTGAATTTCTTCATTTCCAAGGTGTGAGAGAAATTCGGGGAGCCCGGGGTCATTCTAGTGCATTTTGAACATTTTTCGGATTTGAAATTTGGTTTTTTTCGTACGCCGGAATTTGAAGATGCCACCGTTCGGACCAGCTCGTCCCTGAAACAGAAAAATATGTATCATTGATCATGGCTTGGACGTAAAAACAAATAGAATAAAAAATTAGTGTGGATTTCATTACGCGAATCAATCGCCAACAAAGTCTCGTCACTTGGTCAGAAATTTTGAAGAGAAAGCCGAGGCTTATCTTTCTCCCAAAAAAACCCAGGTGAAATTCGCATCGTGAGGGCGGAACGACTCTGCCAAAAGAGTTAGTTTTGCTCCATACTCATTTTACTCCAGTTTTTTTTTACGGAAAATAGGCTTCAGATTGAAAAGCACTTCATGAATTTTACACAAAAATTTCAGACAACACAAAATGAAACATTTTTTGATAGTATTATTCACCTCTACCATCCAACGTTCTCCAAACCGTAATTCCCATACCCACACTCTTAACAGACCTAATTTTAAACCCATCCGCAGAGGGAAGGAACCTCTTGCAATATGATATTCAAACTTGTGATAGGGTGAAGAAATATATGCGTTGCTTTAAGCATTATGTGCGTTGCTTTGAGCATTATGTGCGTTGCATTGAGCATTATGTGCGTTGCTCTGAGCATTATGTGCGTTGCTTTGAGCATTTGATTGCAGTGTATTGAATTTTGAAAACCTAGATATCTGTATATCTGCGTTATTCCATCCTAGTTCTCATGATGTTTTGAATATTTAAGGGTTGAAAATTATTATTTCTTCTTCGAATTTCCTCTGACCAGCTGCACTCGTGAAAATGATCAGTTGTGTTTTTACGACCCTTGCGTTCCCAGAGTGAGAATGTTACTGAATATAATACCAGAGTTACTGAATAATGATAAATCCGTTTTTATCCTAGAATAATACATTGATAACAAGCAATAGCTCCTTAATAGTTGCCTGTGTGAGTATAACTAACACTCTTGAGCATCCAGTGGCGTTTTCTAGCTTAGAGGAAAACTTGCAAGAAGGGGAATGAACACGAGGGTGGAATGATGGCTACGCACATTGCTACTTCGCCTTCAATTTTTGAGGTAGGCCAAAAAACATCCGTCGTGCAGCAATAGCTATCTATTCAAGCATTGCAATCTTTCATCGTCTAAAAATTAAGCCTTGCCGTCATTAGTAATAATAATTTCCACGATTGATGATAAATATACATTTTTACAATATGAAAAAAAACTAAGCTAAATTTTAGGTGTAAGTACGATGCAATACTTTGTTCTTGTTATTGTGGTTCATTTATTAGCATATCAGAAAACGTCACTGGAAAAGGCAAGATGACGCCATCGGGAAATACCTTTGATGACGTCATCATGACTATTACCATATTATCAAGGTTCCTGTCTCACGTCATCCTGTCTTTCTAAGAAGATTTTTTCGTCAAAGATGCAAACTATCATCCCAGAGCCACCAAGAATCTTTCCCAGTTTAACATAAATACATAAATAAAAGTCGCTCCTACAACGCACTCTGGTGTTCTGCGACACCCAAACGCCACATACGCTTGTCTTTCCAAAGGTTATCGGGCAACTGACACCGTAACGTCTCTTCGTCAACGCCCTGCCGTCATCCCTTCACGGGACGTCCCCGTCGCGTTTTCCCAGTGTTTCCCTTTTCCAGAGTTTAAGCTCTCCGAAATCTCATGCACAACTTCATCGAGGTCTCTAATTGAAAGTTCATCAGGGTGTCATGAATTATGATTCAAGATGAACCAGCAAACGGAATTCCCCATACACTTCAGCACCCAGCTTGCTCAGCACGTAGAAACGAGGAATTCATTGATCATTAGCTCCTCGGAGGTTTAACGTTGCCAGCTTACGTGGCGTCGTGATCTTAACTCTGAATACTCTGATGAAGTAAAACATGTCAAGGTCAAGTGATCAGTGCGCCATGGCGAGAAAAGTCGTTGCTCCTCTAACGTAAGAGCGTACCTCACTTTTTACGTGAGCCCTGTTCTCCACACGACTCCATACTTTCAGGGGCTCATATGGAGATAGGGATACGCCCTTACGTCAGAGCAGCGAGAAAAGCGGGGGTGGGACCATGCACGTGACGTGGTCTCTGGACTCCACACGGCGTCGTGACGTTGTCAGATTCCATTAGTGTGTCTTGCAAAGGATACGTGTATAGCTGTACACGAGAATAATCCGTGCTGCTGATTTGGATTCGGATGATGTAGCACGATGCTGCCATGCTAAGAAAGAACGACGTATGATCATTCAAGCGTTGCCAAATTTCCTTCGATAAAAACTTAATTTACTGGAAAAATTGGGAATATTTTTACCCAAAATGTTCCCACAATTTCGCACTCGATTTTATCTAAAGTATCTGAAAATAATGAGGAACAGTACGCATACATTTTGTCAAAATTCTAAGTTCTATGAAAGAAAGTTTGGCAACTTTCGAATGTTTATACGGCGCAGCGTCCTTCCTTAGCACGACGGAATGGCAAGTGCACCGGGGGCTAAGATTTATCGCCCCCCTTTAATTTTAGCAGAGTAGTAGGAAGAGGGATCTCAAAAATGAAGCCTCCCTCTTTGGAGTCGTACAAATCGTCTGAAATAACGTAACTCCTTCAAAGACTGCATTGACCGAGGCAATTCAATTGTTTACAAAATTACACCTGTGCAATTTTTCCAAGATTTCTCTAATTTTTGCGTAAGATCAAAAGGAAAATCAACAAAATTTTCAGTCAGAAAGGCTCAAGGTATTTCAGATATAAATGCAATCCACGAGGGGAAAGGCAGTATCGAAATGTAGTTACATTCTTTCGTGAGAGAAACGACAAAATGAGGGGCTTGGATGACAAAGCGCATAGGTGCAATTTTTGAAAAAAAATTATGTATTCTAATGATTTCAACTAAATCTAATTTTGAATTACATTCTGTG
Source organism: Bemisia tabaci (assembly GCF_001854935.1). Classification (NCBI taxonomy): domain Eukaryota; kingdom Metazoa; phylum Arthropoda; class Insecta; order Hemiptera; family Aleyrodidae; genus Bemisia; species Bemisia tabaci. The sequence continues at coordinate 807,452 of NW_017547290.1, forward strand.
AAAAATTCACATCCGAACTCCAATTTTTAAGCATGAAAAAGTTAGATTAAAGTTTCCTTCCGGCTCCATGAAATTTTGAAACTTTAAACACGTAGCTCTCGAAATGGCAAAAACTGTACATATGCGTTTCGTCCTCCAAGCCCCTAAAATCTAGATTTACTACTCTTCTCATGGGCGAAACTAGTCATTTTCTGTGGAGGGGGCACTGAGAGGCACCCCTCAGAATAAGATCTGGGAGGATTCGCCCAGCCAGTGAGCAGATTATTGAAATTGGTGGACAAAGTGATAGACAAAATAGGCAAGGAAAAAAATCGAGCTATCTTGTTGGCTCGAACGGGTGTTTGTGACAGACTAGGATAGAAAATGTTGGACTAACCATAAGGTTGTTCGTGAGGTGCGGTTATAGTTAGTTTATCCTTTACCTGTTTTGTATACCGCAACCACCCGCTTCCTCCAATAGGACTGCTCCATGTCTCCCTTGTCAATCGCTTTGTCTACCGATTCCAATAATCAGCCCGCTATTCTGATAAGAGCTCGTGGAATTCCTAAGAAAATTTGTCGACGTGTCTGGAGCAAGCTTTCCAAGTCTTTGCAAGGAGATGTTACTCTTACGTGATTTGTGAGGTCAATTTATATAAAGTTACGTACATCAAATTAGTGCATCAAGTACAATAATTACAAGCAGCTACATGTCCCAATAAAAGTATCGAGTATTCCATCCTCCAAAAGTGGGGCTGAGTTACGATGTTTTTGCGTGTGGCAAATTATTAAAATATCTCAGAGGTGTTTACTTCGGCCATGGAAAGCTGAGTTCTTACCACCGTAATAAAAATAAAACATTAGCTCAAAAAATAACCTTAGGACGAAGATTATGGTTGAAGCTGCACGATGAATTTCTCCGAAAAAAGTGATGTTGCTTGATTTGAGCGTCGTCGCTTTGATTCTCATAAGTAGTAAACAAATACCGAAAACTTAAGTGGCATTCTGGGTGTCAAAAATGTGTCTAGTCATAGATGTTCGCTTGACTGCATGCCCTTACAACATGTTAAGTTTAAACCTCAGAAAAGCAAACTTAACTGTGATGACAGTCAAGCCAGCATTTACGGTTCACTAGATACATTTTTGCATCCTAAAAGATAATTTAGCATATTATTTGTTTTATCGGTGAAATGTGTACCTATATTTGGTTCATAATCACTTGGGTGCTCATTTGGAGCAAGCATGAAAGTTGTTTGAGTGTTAATTTATTACGATAACTGAATTGAGGGTTTATGGAACATTTAAGACTTAAAGTATAAGTGTGGTTGACACATTTCTTTTAATCTTCATGTTTATCGTGGTCATTCTAACATAAACTTTTTCCAATTATTTTGGTGATTTCTACGACCTAGCTTAACATTTTGAATTTTTCTTGGTTAGTTTTATAAGTGATTCAAGATCAGAAAAATGTGTCGAGTTCGATATGACGGTGGAATCATTCGGAACCTAAATTTTATAGCATCAAGGACATTCAATTATTTTTAAATTCATGTAAAATAATTTCGCTGTAATTATTATAGTGATCAAAAGTCATCATTGACTCCATTCTTACGGAGAATTTGCACACAAAAATTATATTGCTTCATCTGAGAGTGCCTAACGAGCTGAGATCGCAGTATTTTCGATACTTTTTTTCTGACATGGGAGATTGGAGAAAAATAGATTTAAAAGTGAAAAAATGTGCCGCCTCACGATGTCATCTGGCGGCATTTTCCATTTAAACACATGCATTTTAGCAGATTAGGTTATTTCGATTCGATATATTTTCTCCAATAACTGTCCAATTTAGAAACCAAGGATATCCTAGTACTCAGTTTTCCTAGCAGTGTCATTTTAAGGATGAAATTCACAAAATTTAAGACACCTGCAAATTCTCTATTGACATGATACAGTTACTTTGTTTAAAAGTAATCACTATTCTGGCAACAGCTCGCTAAAAGTCTGTGAATGGAGTGAGACTGGCAATCAGCGCTAGAATCACTCGATGGAGTATGATGATTAGTTATGATCCGCCGTGTTGTAACAAACATCTGTCAAAAGACAATTTAAAATTAATGACCCGCGACTAAGAGAGGATGATAAGACGTTGGAGTGTCGTCTTTCTCGGTGATGAAAGAATTTCTGCTCGGCATAGAATCCGCAGAGACCTCAACACAGAACTTTTGAACTTGAACATTTTTAGGGCCCTAAAGGTAACGGATGATGACAGTGCTCTTGTAGATGTTGAAGACAAATAGTCAAATCGGGCATTTAGGCATAGTCAAATATTCTTACTTAGATTGAAGTGTTGATTTTTTACCCTAATTTTAGACAAAATAAGTCGTTGCTCCTGTAAGAATAAATTCTCTGTAAAAAAATGCAGCGCACAATAGTATTTTAAACGATTTTTAGATCCTGAATGCACATTTATCATGAAATTTTCAGCACGTCAAAAAAAATGGAATTTTTAAAATGTTAACATTTAAATGTACTAAAGGCATGTAAAAAAGGAAGGAACAAGGAGAGTTCGCGGATTTGAAGAATTACTTTTCCCAAAATATTGAAAATTCGTGAACTCCTTACCATAAATTTACAAAATCCCGTAGACTGTCAAAATCTGAATACCGGCCTAGGCATTTGATAAAATGCCTGATTTGACTCATTGCCTTCGACATAGATACTCTTGTAGAAATGAATAATTTTAAATGAAAAATCACTATGCTTAGAGGAGCTATTGTGCCAAACAAAGATATTTTCTCTATGGTTAATGTAAAAAGTTGTTGCAGGATTTTTCTCCCTACTGAAGGGGATCCTAAAAACAGAGTTTCTCGCTAGAAGTCTTCCAGAGAACTTTCCGGTATACTTAAGTCTCCTTTTGGTATTTCCTGGTGAAGCAAAGAGCCCAGCTCAGAATTTTTTTTTTCTAGAATAAGGTCCACTACACAGAGAGTATACCCTCCATGATTAATTAACTTCAGAGCACATTTTGATAAAAAAAAGTATCGCTGCAGACAGTAATTTGAAAAGAAAGTTCAGTCACGAGGAGTTTCTTAACGGGAAACAAGTAAAAAGTAAAAAAAGACGTATGTGATTTAAAAACCTCTCAATATTTAAGTATCCTTGGTACTTGCTTGGGGGAGAAATTTGATGACTGTGCCTAGTTAAAAGTCCACTTATGATTTTGGACCTGGGTGGACTTTATGGTGACAGTATAATCAAAGTTGTGATAATATTTACTGCACTGTGGTATAACCGTTGCAGAGTAATTATGGTTATTGCTGTCAGAAATATCATTACGTGCACGCAAAAGCCGCAACCTGGGTCCCAAATTAGTCCTAGTTTTATCGTAGAATTCTTTCCGTGCATGAGGACGCGAAGAGATGAAATGTACTGAATGCTGCATGATGTTCCGTAAAAAAGTTTGAAAAATTAGGTAAATCTTTCTATCCTGCTTGAAATTAAAATTGTGATCCCGATTTTGTTCAAAGTTTCTTTATGTATTATTACGAGAATTTGGACCTGCTCTGAGGTGCTTTTTAATGGCCCAAGTTTAGAACAGCTCATTAAATGTTTCCGATATACTCTAGATTAATTTTGTACACCCCAATCAAATTAATCAAGAGTGTTTTCTTTGAATTGGAATAAAATTGAATTCTTTTAAAGTGTAACTTTTCTGAGAAAATCAACATTTTACCAACAGTTTAATCCCTTGCGATTGAGATGCAATTTACGTTGTCATCGTCTACTCAGTGCGGAAAATGTGGATTATTTTTGTTTACTCGATGTCAACGAGTTTTTAAGTATGCAATAATTGTATGCATTTAACCATAGTGTAACCATAAATACGTATAGCGATGGCTGAAGTAAAATAGCGGATCTCTTATTGTGACGTTGTAAGGTTTTGCTCGTGCTTCATTCTTTTGAAAGGAAACAAGCCAAAATATCTATTTTGAATTTTTGTGCGTATAATCGAGTGTTGTGGTGAAAAACTCTAAAAATTTTTAAAAAAACCTCTCGGCGCATGTTCTGCTAGAAAACAGAACAAGAGCAAATTTTTGAAACGACGAAAATCGATAGGTTTTCTTTATTTCAGCCATCGATATTTCGTTTGCAGTGTTTTAAGAGTTCCGCTCTTATTTCAATTGAAGAAGTTACCCATCCTACAGCCTTACAGTCTCAAATAAACAAATTGTGTAAACAATATTGATTATCCTGCGATAATACTTTAAAGCAAATACAGCAGGAATCTCGCAACGCAATGCGCAAGATACAAAACCAAAACAGGCGATCTTCGAGTTCCACCTTTAAAAGCTGTATAAACTATAATATAGATATTCAACCTCCCTGAACAGAACATCATGTTGTGAAACAAGCATTATACTGGGTTAGGTTTTGTGTCTCAAACTGCATAATAATTCGTCCATCAGCAGCTTTTTCTATCGAAAAAAACTGTTTCAAGATGTTGGGTGTGTGAAGGTGAAACGCACATTCTTTATCACTTCTTTGCCTTCACTTTGCGTGGGCCACACAACAACCACACGGCTGGATTGTTCAATGGCGTGGCGTGCTTTGCAATACATTGATTGCTCGGTCATTTAAACCTATGGAAGAGTATCGATAAACACGGTGTTTGCAGTGGACACCTTAATAATCGATTATTTACCACAGCTTCTAATGGGGAAATATCGATAGATCGCAAAGCCCGACATGCCACTGGGATTGGTATCCATTCACTGAAATGGCCTCACCTTTTAAAATGTGTTATCAAAACGTTCCGTCAACTTTATTCATTTTCAAAAATTGTGACATATAGGTGCGCCTTTTACTTCTGAGCTGTGAAAGAGTAGATTCTGTGAATGTTTGTTACGCTTCGATCAAAGTGAAGCAAGTTTAGACACGACCCACGCACTGACAATTTGCTTTTTGCCTATCGCGTTGCTCTGTGAATTGCAGGGCAGTTATATGAGTATGTGAAGGCGAGAGGGTATTTTCAGACGTAAATCCTGCAATTTTTAATCCATTTTTTTCTCAACGGCAAGCTTTTGATACATAGCAGTCCCCTTCACACACTAATTAATTATTGCAAATTTTCGGGCGATTTGGATGGTGCTACGGTCACGCAGCAGCTTAAACTGTGTTTTAAGCTGTTGAACAATTTTGAACTTGTGCATACGTCATTCTTATACTTGCATACCTATTTAAATTTTGCTCTTGTACCATTTCATGTCGAATTACACTGGACTAAGCAAAACTTAGACATGGTATTTGCATGCTGTGTTGATTTTGATACGGTTTGCGGTGAATTAAGCGCAGGAAACAATGGAGGAACTGAAAAAATGCATTCCTCCGATTGTCACGTTGGTAGCCACCACTCATATTTTACTAAATTTCTTCATAAAAACTAGCAGGCATTTTCTCTTGACATCATCAACCGAAGCCTGGGGTTATTTTGTATTCTACTGCCCTTATTAACCAAACTTTTGAGTTGAAATTTCTCTCTTTATATGCTTCAATAAATTAATTCTCTAAAGCAAGATCTTTTCTTTCATTACGCATGCGTGTCATGCTCCTAAAGGAAAATCCACTATTTACAGTATCAGTATAATCAGCTGCCGTGCTGAGGAAAAACGCCGTATGAAAATTCGAGAGTTGCCAAATTTCCTCCTATAAAAAGTTTGTTTTTGAAGTTATGCATATTTCTCCTTGAAATTTTCAGACTTTTTAGATAAAATTACGAACAAAACCCTCTTAAAAATTGGAGAAAAAAATATTAAAACATTTTCCTGAAAACTCGTCATTTTTTGAGGGAAATTTAGCAACGCCAGAAGGCTCACACGGCGTTCTTCCTTTGGCACGTCAAAATGGTGCGACCATCGGCCAGGTTGGTATATAGTCAGACTCTAGGTCAAAAGGTCTCGGGTTCGAATCTCGGTAACAGCTAGTGACAAATTTTCACAGAACTGACGATTGGATCCGATGAAACACACTCCACTCGGCCTTAATCTCTGAAAATTTGAAAGACCTAGAGTATTAATCTGTCTATTCCTCTGATTCCTACGGTTTTTTCAGTAACCGGGTGACTCAGCGGGTGCTACATCTGAGGCGTCCATTGGATCACCAAGTATAGGTTTTTTGTCGGCCTATGAACAGAATATCCCAGCTTCGATTCTCGGCCTCGGCCAATACGGAGAAAAATCTATGGCTTTATAAACCAATAAGTGGTTCATATGAAGCACCAATAATAGTGGTGTATGAACTTTAATGATCCTCGATCTGTCAACATTTATACTAAGGTATAAATATCATACTTACTGTATATAAACCATCACTGAGGTATATAAATGCTGTTACCACTATCGGTAATGTTCCATTTGAACCACTGTTTGGTTTATATGCCATATATTTTTCTCAGTGAGGCGACTTAAATTTGATGGTATCAGAAAACGGTTGCCTGGGGCTGGTTGCACAGTAGGGACTACAGGATACGGGTCTTTAACTGAAAAAGCGCATAGAATTGCCCCTTATGATATTTAAAGTAATGCAAATACCTCCATATACCAATAGTAGTTAGTCCTCTTTACGCGAAAGAAATTTATCTGCCAGGGGCCTCTAATAGTTAGATACGTTTCTTTCGTAAAAATACGTCCAATTATTATTACAATCTTAGATAGCGCTGTCGCTGTGTGCATCTATATGCAGCAAATGCAGCACTAAATTCGATACTATATAATAAGTGAAATTACATGTTAAGGGAATCTTTACCTTCGTTACGTCATTATTCGACTGATTTTGAGTAGACACAAGGCACTTGTCGGAGAGTAACCGTAATCCAATTCCTTAAAACGCGTGCTGCTGTGGAAAAAAAGTCACCACTACTAAAAAATTCACCACTGACACGTAGAAAAGAAACCACGCAAGAGAACAAGGTTATGCGAGTCGTGGTAAAGAAACACACTCAAGGTCGCACGTGGAATTTTGTGGAAAATCTTAAATGAAAAACACCGCACAAACAAGTAACAAAACCGTCGCACAAACAACAATTCGCCAGCGCCAAAAAACAGGGCAAAATCCGAGGATTTCGCGAAAAAATCCCGAAAAACGTCCCGTAAAAATGCCCGATGCTCGCACGCCACTTGACACTAAAACCCCCGGGATGGGTAACCGCTGCGAGTCCGCCCGCCGAGCGAGAGGCCCCGCCCCTCGGGGGTCACGTGACCGGGCTTCGGCCAATCGGGGGCCTCGTGGAGCCGGCGACGCGATGCCATGATACTCGGCTTGAGCCCGTCTCGTCGTGGATAAATAAATACGGGCCACTCACAAAGGGGATTCCGCGCTGAGCTCGGTTGCGCTGGGAAAGACGTGGCAACTATGATCGGATTTCCTATGCATGATTTTAAGTGATTTTAATGCGGAAATCATTTGAAAGTATGCCCTTATCATGCACTATGAGTGTTTTATTTTCTATTCTTCTTTTTTGTTTTCTTTTTTTTTTTTGTTTTCTTTTTCTGTTTTCTTTTTCTGTTTTCTTTTTTGTTTTGTTTTTGTTTTGTTTTCTTTTTGTACTCCCTTAATACAATACTATTGGACATTTGTATCTCCGCGGATTTTTGGCGATTTATTGATTTTAGCAAATTCGGTAGGTAATTGAATTTCATTGATGCATATGTTTAAGAAAATTAACCGACAGCCTCTCTTGAAATTTTCGGTGAATTTCCTTCAAATTAACAATTGGGAGCGATTTGATTAGGATGATTACTTGCATTAGTCGTAGGATTATTATGTGCTGTTTTTTTTTAATCCGTTCAATTGCAATTCTTTGCACAGCAAATATCATCGAGGACAGCCTTGATCACTATAAAGGACTTCTTGAACTGTACATTGATTTTGAATCATTTAGACTGAAAATAAAAATTAAGATCAGTCCATGCAGACACCATTAAGTGCTCAAGAGTTTCAAAAGCCAATGTATAGGTGACAAAATAAAATAGCGCAAAACTCTCTGCGTTCTTATTTATGGTAAGATTTATTGATACAACTATATTAACTCCAGTCTTGTGCGTGTGGTATCACAAACTTTTGAAGGCAAACTTAGGAATTGACAACTATGCCGAGGTATACAACACTATTTGCAAAGTACAGTCAATTCCTAGGTTTTTAATTCACTCCGTTTCACAAAACTGATCATTTGTGGTGCAATTGTTTCGTAAGAGCTATATCTAAGAGGATACTAAGTAAGAATGTTTGCATCTAGAGACAAGACAATTCAGAGTTAATGGGTAAACTCCCAAAAAGCAACTTGAGCGATAACATTATTGCGAGATACCCCGATTTTATACGACACGGTTTATTTTATTCAGATATAGTCACTAATTTTTTTTTTTTTTTTTTTTCTTTTTATTTTATTTTTTTAAAGTTCAGGGTTGACGCAAAAAGAAGAAGACAAAAACCCGCAGGTCAATCATGCCTAATTCTAATAGCGCATCAACAAACAGAAACACAAATAAAGTTGTGTATACCACATATTTAAAAACGACATCATGACAGCACCACAGGTATTCCTTAGAGATTCGCTTTTTTTGGCCAGGATATTTGGAAGGGGGAGGGGGGATCAATTGTAACACAATAAAAATTACTTGAAGGTTAGTTACTCTAGTAATCTCCATGCTGCAAAAAAAAAAAATATTGTCATTCACCCTTCTTCATGGGTCATTGTATCGTTTGTCAAAGTTTTCTATATTTAAGTCACACATATTTTATTCTGATGCACCGATTTTTTTAAATCATTATTATCAGAGAGTAATAACTTAATCATCGGAGAATATTTCACACATACTGCACTTTTTCTATGAAGACGTGAAAGTATCACATAAGGCATTTCCAGCTGGGGAAATTAGATCATATATTGGAGGGAAATCATCGAAGATTCAAAGAAATTTACGTATTTCTTAGGGTAAGAACAAAAAACTCAGTTCTCATTTTATGCGTGAAAAGCGATGAAATAGTTAGTTTCTCACCGCGTTTATAAGTAATATTTACAGTCTATACTTGAGGCGTATAACTGGTAATCTCCACTGCCCTGTCTAAAAATTGTGCGATATTGAAGGAACGAAAAAGCCTCTATGTTCATTTTTTCTTGTGAATTTTCTGTTCTCAATCGAGAAAATTTGGAAAAATGTTAAACACAGCTAAAAGTTTTGGTTACGCCTCACAGAAAATTAATATGATTACACACTTTAGACAGGGCAATGGAGATTGCTGGTTTTGGTTCCAGATGCCTCAATTTAATCAACAACTTATTTTATAAAAATAATAATAATAAAAATAAATGAGCCGGACACTTAAACGTGACGCAATTTAAAATAGCATAAATTTCGAGTTTTTTGGGTTCGCTGTAAATAAAAAATGTAACGGAAAAAAATAATTCAAAGCTTGATGATAGACTGGAAAAAAAGTAGCTTGGATCTAGAGTGCAGACTCGTAATAACATTGACAAAAAAATACTCTGGATTCAATCAAATTTTTCCTTGAATCGAAGAGTCAAGCCTCTTGATTTAGATGGATTTCCTTCTGACTCAAGCAAAAAATCTGATTGAATCAAGAGTATTGTTTCTTGTCCATGTTTTTAAGAGTCTGCACTCTAGATCCAAAGCTACTTTTTTTTCCAGTGTACACTTGTACTTTTATTGAAACGTCACATTGTTTTGAAGGGAGCGCCACCAGGGCACTCGAAAAATCGCTGAAACGTAAAAAGTCATTTTGGACAATCCTCCACCCCACAAAAGAAAGGGCGAGCGAAAAGAAGAGGAAAAAATTAACCCAACTCGATGATTGAACTGCGGAATGGGACGGGACCCGCTCTACTCGTCGTCGGGAAGAAAATGGGAAAAAATCTCTCCAACCCCCAAACAATGAACGATTTAATGGAATACTTTTCTCAAAGTTAAGCGGCCAACGGTCGCCGACCAGCTCCGGAACGAAGAGGGGGAGGGGGGCGGATCGCGGGGGTCGAAAATGTCCAGTTTTCAAATTAACCCCGTGATTAATGATGTTCCATAAGAGACCCCGGAATTCGGGGAGAGATTGAATCGAAGAAGACAAAGAGCAGCGCCGTGTAATGCACTCCGCGTATTTATTTATTTATTTATTTTTTTTTTCGGATAAGCGGCGATTTTGGCTACGGTAGTCCGATCACAAAAGAGATGCCCTGATTCGGGCTCTTTTTCTGGTTCACTGCCCCGCGGGATCTGTTGGATTCTAGTATGAGCTTTTGCGCGCAGCTGGGATTCCGAGTGCTGGAAATGTCCGGAAGGACAAACTTGATCATTGGTCAGTTCCATTGGCCAGTTCCATTCTGTCGTGCTAAGGAAGAACGCCGTAAGAACACTCGAGAGTTGCCAAATTTTCCTGAATAAAGCATGTATTTTTGACGATATTCACGGATATTTGTCTTTGAAAAATTTCAGGTACATTAGATTAAAGTGCGTACGAAATTGTCGAAAAATTTTGTAAACAAATATTCACAATTACCCAAGGAATAACGCCGTATGAACATTCGAGAGTTGATAAAATTTATTTTAATGAAACATGTATTTTTGACGACATTCTCGGAAATTTTTCTTTGACAATTTCAGGTATTAGATTAAATTGCGTACGGAATTGTGGGAAAATATTGTGAAAAAATATTCACAATTTTACCTGTAAATTCGTTTTTTGTCGAAGGAAATTTGGCAACGTCTGAAGGTTCATACGGCGTTCATCCTTACGGCAGCATTGGTCAGAGTGGTGTATTGGTGATCTTTGGTGTAACGGTGTAATTGGTGAGTTGGTGTGGAAGAATCCACACAGCTGTTATTCTATTACACAAAATATACAAGAAAACAAACTTTATATTATGAGGATCAGTTCCGCTGATCTTATAATCGTGCCTTCATTGTTATTCAATGTCCTAGAAATATCAAAAATGACAAACATGATCACTGGAGATCAGCTGCGCTGGTGTTGGAAACTTATATTTATTTTTTAATACTGCAGATCAGAAAGAAAGAGTAAGATGTCATCCATCGCCAACTTCTTATACGACTTCTGAAGGTTGATATAGGTGACGGTTGAAAGTAAGATTTCATGATAAAACTGTTTCAATTGCAAGTGTGGACGTATGGTATCCCAACTTTTGAAGGCTGACTGCGCGATTTGCATCTGCGCCGATGTTGTACACTGTTGTTAGCACGGTCACTTCAAGGATCATTTAGAATCGCATATTAATTATTGAATACTACAGAGTAGAAAGAAGGACTAACATCCACAAATCAACAGAAGTTTTATATTGACGGAGGTGACACGAGAATAAAACGCGAAGCTTCCCCAATGTTTTTTTTTTTTTTTTTTTTTTTTTTTAAAAAACTGAGATTTCGCGATACAAATATTTGAACTCCAAGTGCGAGCGTATGGTACCCTATAACTTTTGAAGGCGGACTGAGCTACAAGCTTTTGCGCTGAAGTATAAAGTTAACTTATGATGCAGTAAACAAGTATGTAGAGCATTGTTGATTGCCTGATTTCTAATCAAGTCCATCTTTAGATTAAATTGTCTTAAAATACGATTAAATTGTTGTCAAGCGAAACAAAAGTTTACAGATACCTTGTTGAACTTTGCCTATCTTTTACAGAAAAAGCAATCGAGCCTCGAGCGAGCCCGGAATATTAAAAAAAAAATAATTTCCAGGAGTTATCAATTGTTTCAAACGGGGAAAAACAATCATGTGAACTGCCACTAATATGGCCACATAGGCCACTCTGACACTAAAAAAAAACGTGTTACTTATATTTATATACAAATTTCTTTAAACTTATATTTCCAAACAATTAAATCGTTATTTAAGGAAATTCAACCAAATAAACTCGATGAGAAATTAGGCAATCGACAATGCTCAATAAACCTTAGCTCAACAGCTACCAGCTCATTTCGCCTTCAAAAGTTAGGATACCATACGCTCGCGCTTGGAGTTGATATAGTTGTATCATGAGATCGCACCATTCAAAGAAACCAAGGATGCTTTCCGAATTTTACTTTAGGTCGACTACGTTAATGTTTATGTATACTTAATTGAATTAATCTCCATGATACAGATCCTTCTTATATTTGCGGCGTTGCAGAATTTTTCTTATACTTCATTTTCTACACGGAAAACTTCTTAACGCCGTCATTTCTTGAAACTTCGTAATAGAACCGATTATTTTCCAAATCACGTGAGCTTCACTCTATTTCGGTGATGTAGGGGTTGTTTTTTCGGTATAATCAATCAGGTCTGATTTCAATATAGCCTTCTAAAAGAACGTATATACATTCTCTGGAATTCGAAGATTGTCAACAAAATGAATCAAACGGGTTTTCTAGTTTTTTTCTTATTCGCAATTTTGGCTCTTACGTGGTTTGGGAAAAATCAGTTTAATTTTTCTGGATGTGAGAATTTTAAGCGACGATGTTCGCTCGGTTTCCTTTCAAAAAATAAAATAAAAGCGGAGACTCGGAAACATCGAAACCGAAAAATACGAGTTTTTGCAGTCCAACCGTCGATTTGGAACGACTTTAAGCATTAAGTTAACGGACGGAGAGTTCGACTATCATCACCTCCCGGCCAAAGTATCACAAGGGCCATACATGCGACGTTTCACAATTTCCGCCGCCATTTTCTTTTTGATATTAAATCGTTGGTTTAATCTGTTTGAAAATTTCACTGTATTTTATCGGTAGCACAAAGAAAATTAAGTGAACTTTTCGGACAGCTTCATTGAGCAATTTCTCTGTACAAAATAAAATTGCGGTGGAAATTTTGAAACGTCACATGGCGTTTATGATACTTTAGCCGGGAGGTGACGATATGTTGATATCCACTTCGTCGCAGTTGAATCCACCCCATACAGTTTCTTTTCCGAGATCTGGAAATACGCAAAAGTTCGAGACGCACCCGCAAACTCCCAAGACGACTTCCTCCCTGCGACGAGTTCTCGAATCCAGCCCCGGCTGTCAGGGACTCAGGGAANGGGGGGGGGGGGGGGGGGGTGACTCAAAAGCGGATACAGCATCCCCATTCCCCCGGTCCCGCACGCGGAAATCCAAAGATTCGCTACAAGATCTCGCAACTAACTCACACACTCCGGCATAGATAATCAAAACGAGACCCACTTCCCCTCCCCCCGCCCTTCCTGCCATGAGTTTCCTTCACACACGCGATCCATTAATCATGCGGTATTGACTTTAATATTTTGTGCATTACCCCATTCAACGACAACCCCTCCGAAACACGTCTCGGCTCCGCGACTCCACAACCCCCCGGAACGGCGAGGGGGGAGGGGGGCCCTGGGGTCGAGTGCGAGTATCTTGTCCCTTTCCGCTATGCAGATGTCGGGCTCGAAGCGGAGGTGACTGGTGAGGTCAGCCGACCTGATTCACGGTGAGCTTCGGGCAAAAGTCCGGCGTGTATCGTGACACGGCTGCCGAGTTTCTTTGGTAAAATTACCAAGAATTCAGGGTTATATTTGATCCCAGTTTTTTCTTGGTAAAATTGCCATTTATGGAATTGGTAATTTTACCGAGAAATATCGGTACAATTATTGGCTTTCTCGGTAATTTTACTGGACCCCGGTAAAAACGCCAATATTTTTTATCGACTATGGTAGAATTACCGAGATAAAATGGCAAAGTTACCGGGAATTGATTACTAATAAAAGTGGTATTCTTACCTGAAAAAAACTGTAAAAATACCGGTTTTTAGGTAAGCATACCAGTCTGTCTTGGTAAAATTACCAATAAATGGTAAAAAAAGTGAGATGGTAAAGGTACCAACGGACCTTGGTAAAAACGCCGAGAATTTTTTTTTCAGTGTAGTCGTTGAATTTTAGTCTACATTGAAAAAATAGTTTAGTTGATATCGAACACCAATCACAGAAGTAAAAGGGATGTTGATTCAACATTCTGGATGTAAAAAAGTGTGCGACAACTGACAAATCGCTGAGTTAACCGCGCCACAGCAGTTAGTTTTACATCTCGACATTGCAAAAGTACCTGCTGTAGCGGTTAGTTCAGCGATTTGTGAGGGGTTTTTTGGGGGGTTTTTTATGTCGAACTAGGTGGTTTTAAAATTTACAAGGAAATTTAAAGATCCGTAGAAATATTTTACCTAACAACAAAACTGCACAAGAAAAATTTGGAAGAAATTTGAGAGAGCTTAGTGACACTGGCAGAATTAATGAATGACGTTGCACACGTTTTTACATCCCCAATGTAAATCTGCGTAATTTTTTTCAGTGAAGTTTTTTTGGTATAGGGAATAGAACGCGGAGAAAAATTTTCTGTTGGATCAAAGAAAATTCTAATAAATAAATCCCGGACGATGATTCCTGTTGAGTCAATTAGAAATTTCTTTGTTTCAAACGTTATTTCTGTTATTTCAAAAAGACGGTCCTGCTATTTTGAAGTGATTTCCGCTTGACTCAAAAAGTATTCTCGTCCGGGGATTCTTGAATGAAATATTTGTCTCGGTGAAGTTTTTTCATCACAGAAACCGGCGTTTGCTTCTGGAAGCTGCCTCTTTGGTGAATCTTGGGGGACTAATTAAACCGTTATATTTTGTTCGAAGGTCGTGATTATTTGAATCGAACTTTCATTGCGGATTCTATCTCATGAGCTGATTTTTACGTTATAAAGCAGGGCCGGATTAAGGGGATGGCCACATGGGCCGCGGCCCATGGCGGCAAATCTAGGAGGCGGCAAATTTTGCAATTTTTTTAAATGTAGGTATAAAAAAAATCGAATTTAGAAAACAAATTACAAACGAGAAACGGCAACAAAATCTCTCATTTCCCGAGAGTATAGTAATTTCTAATTATGACGTCATTCAGTAATACAAGAGACAGCACCTTTAATTAGTCAAGTTAAGAGAGAAACCAAACACGCAATTTGGCCTGGAACGGTGCGACTTAGAAAGAAATGATGACGAGGACTTGAGATGAAAAGGAGAAGCCCTTGGCGCGGCGGTCGGCATGTAACACATATTAGCGCCTACAAGACTGCACGAATACTTCACGCATTGCATCAAACACAGTGCGGTTATTGTGGTCGGCGTGAAACGGATAGCGCCTACAAGACTGCGTGAATACTTCACGCATTGCGCCAAACACAGTGCGGTCAGCGTGAAACGCATATCGCCTACAAGACTGTCGGACTACTTCACGCATTGCGCCAAACACGGTGCGGTCTGCGCGGCGCGGCGGCGGAAGTTAAAATCATTGATCTACATTCATGTTTGCACTTTCATAATTTTTTCGTTCATTTCTTAAGAATGGAAGGCCTTGTCCACACAGAGATAGGTTTACGGAACTTAACTTTCGCGCAAAGTTCCGTGAACTTTTGCCAGTAGTGTTAAAAGTGTTTTCCCAAAAAATGTATCCAGCACAAGTAAACGCGTCTTCTGCAGCCTTTCCCCGCTGCACGTTCACTTGATGGTTTTTATTGATGTTTCAAAACGAATGAGAAGGGGGCGGCAAAATACAGGCGGCCCATGGGCTGCAAGTAGGTAAATCCTGCCCTGTTATAAGGTAAAATCAAGAAACACGTAACTTAAAGGAATCAGTGAGAACGAAAACACACCAACTCGGTAACTCCAAAATGCTCAATTTTCATTAAAGAGAGTCAGTTTTCATGAAGTTAAGTGAAGTTAGCGCATCTGTTCTAACTTGGACATTTAAAGTGTCCTTAAGTACTTGCGTTTCGGCACCAAAAATATTTTTCTTGTACTTACTTCTTCAACTGCTGCGCAGTTTTGCGTGTGTCTTGATTATTTTCATTTTTTCAAGTTGGTATGTTTTCGTTCGTGTGGTTTGAAAGAGAGCAGTGGAGGTCAGGAGTCGTAGAGCGCGAGGAAGTGCTGTAAAGCGACCTTTATATATATATGTTTTCGTTCTCACTGATTCATAATGACACCCTGTTTCGTAAACCCTTTTGTGCAAGCACATGCAAAACGGCAACACTGCCATGACTAGGCCGAGGAGGGCATTGTGCGTATGTATATTTGTATTTTTTGTGTCATTCCTGGCTCGCTAACTATGTCATCACGTCCGACGCCGGGGTGGAATTAAGGGGGGTGATCAAGCCGTGCGATTCC
>NW_017547290.1:831010-898319 GCF_001854935.1 Bemisia tabaci
GGGGCTCGCGACAAATCCTCGAGAAACGATGAATCATTATTCTTTGTTTCGTTTCTCGGAGTGTTTTTACTAATTGACTCCCGTTCGGTGCTGACGGCTCAATAAAGCTTAATGTCTCCGAATGTAAATTTAATGCGCCGCTTCTTATTTGACGGGGGGAGGGGGGGGGCTCTTAAACTTTTGCGACAGCTTCGCAGAGCCCCGCCCTTCGTCGAATGCGGGGCCCTCGACGCCTCGAGAGCTTTCGGCTCGAAAGTTTGAATCGATGGAGCTGCCTGACGACTGCCCTGCTGTTGGTTTGAACGATTTTTGAATGATTGTTCCTTGAGAATTTGTCACCTTCCGTCCGAAGTATCACAAGCGCCATGCGACGTTTATACATTTCCGCCGCAAATTTAATTTTTTACATAGAGATTGTTGGTTGAATCTGTTTGACAATTCTACGGAATTTCATCGTTACCACAAAAGAAATTCAGTGAAATTTTCGTGCAGCTTCGTTGAAAAATTTTCTTGGTGAAATAATAAAATGGTGGCAGAAATTTTTAAACATCGCATGACGCAATGGTATACATGGTCGCATGTGGTATACTTTAGCCGCGAAGGTGACGAATTGTTGAGCGGTTTTTTTTTTAAATATTTGTTTCTTCGAAAAAAAAAAAGAAAAAAAGCTGAACTGGAAATGAAGTCTTTTTATGATAAGGGTCAGGGCATATGTGAAGAAATCTATTACTGATCGGCTCCCACGTTCTTATAGGAATCTATGGTGTCACAAACCTTTGCAAAAATTTCATTTTCGCCGATTGTAAATGAATTCGTCAAAGATTGTAAAAACTTTCGAAGTAGTTAACTTTTCGACCGTTTGTGACTCCATGATTCAATACATAGGCAGCCTCTTAAAGATGAACTTTAATGCCATTTGAAAGCACCTGGATGGCTCTATATCTTTTTTTCCTTATTTTTGAAACAACTGAAATTATTTCTGTAAAAGAGTTCTCGCTGCTTGAAATAGAATTTTTTCATCGAGTATTTCATCTCGACCGAGGCAGGAGACTGCCGAACCTTAAACCCTATCCCCACGCACGCCTTGACGACGGAGTTGGCGAAGAGCAAGGGACGACAGAACGCAGAGCAGCGATGGGGTGTGTCCCTGTGTCCCTCCAATTTAAACAGGGTGGCCATTTTGCTCGGTGAACCGTAACGTCTGAGCTCAGCACCCGCCGCAAAGCTCAAAAGGGCCCAGGGCCATTTTAGATTATCCCTTTCCTTTCCTCTGCCCCTCCTACGTTTTTTTTTTTCATCTCGATCGTGAACGGGACAAAGCTAAAGTCATCCTTGGCGTCACCATCATCCGAGGGAGTATATCCGGTCAAAAGCACAATCTAATTAGGTTTCGTTGTATATTTAGAATGTTTAAAGCATTTGGACTAAAAGAGAAAAAATAAAGCCTAATGGTGGTCAGATTTATTAAGCAAGATAAAAAAAAGAAATTCTTGGCGGCAAATTCAAGAATCATCATGCTTGATCCAAGCTACTTTTCTTTCAGTGATAGTTTTTTTTTTTTTTTTTTTTTTTTTTTTTTTTATTCTTCAAATACATGTTACAACCACCTACTAGGTGTACATTAACTTTTCTTTACAAATAAAGTAACTTAGAAATTGACTAACGTCTAATTTTTGTTTTTAACTAACGTCTAATTTTTGTTTTTAAAAAGTAATAGAATATATTGTGTGAAGCGAATTAGGGAATTTGGAAAATAGTGGCCCATTGACACCTATAGAGCTGTAAATTTATCTCATGTTTTTCACATTCCCGAAATGAAAAAGCCTACACTATTTTAGCCAATGACGAGGGTAACATCTGGATTAGATTAACTTCATTCTTCACGGCAATCATCCAATACAGACTGGGTGTCGTAATTAGCGCATTATTTGACATGGAGATGTTTGAAATGAATTTCAAACGGAATTCGGCTGTAAATAGCAGAGTTCAAAACTGTCAGAGTGACAGACTGACTGTATATGCACCCATCGTTTCAACGTTTGAACGGCGCCTAAGGCTTTAGAGCATCAGAGGCATGCTAATCCGTATTTTCTAATTTTGGGTCTGAGGTGAGATAGGTACTACTGTGTTCATTCCAGGCTTCGAACAAGATTCCGTCGTGGAAAAAAGAAGAAAAAAACATTAAATAAAACATAAATCCTTCATCCTTCAACACGGAAATAACAGGATAGTCATCACAACCAATGGCTGATAAAAAATGCGATAGCTACCGTGCGTTAGTTATCGCAACTACGGCACGGTAGCTGGCGCATTTTTAACCAGCCGCGCTCTGGTTGTGAGGACTATCCTATTTTTTCTGTGTAGATAAAAAAAAATTCTTCGAAAACGCCCTATCATACAAAAAACTGAAAAAATAAATAATCAATTCGTAAAATTTTTTGAACATCTGAGGAATTCCAATAGGAACTGAAATTAAAAGAATTAAGCATAATTTTGATGAGTTTCCTCGTAACAGAACATATTGTGAGGAGGAAAATGGAAAATATGAAATGAAGTTAACGGCGTTTTTCATTTTGGTGACAGTATAAGGGGGACAAAAGGAAAAAAATCCAACATTACAAAAATCAAGACAAGAAAAAACATACATTTATATTAAAAGGACTGACCATTTGTCCTGCTTTTTATATGAAAACAAATAAATGTAGTCTTTGTGCATATGTACAGTGGATGGATGACGTCATCTAATTTCCGCCATATGAAGCGCAACACTTTTCATATCATGGTCAATAATCTTTTTTCAAGGCTTTAATTTTGGCATTTTTACGCATTTTTTTACATTTTTATGATGCGGTACATCTTGATACTTTAATTTTTTATTTAATGTAGCCCTTTCTGCGTCAGTTTCCTGAAAAGCAAAGGCCTTCGGTTACGTTAGGAAGAGATTTTTTGAGGAAAATAAATCGATTGCAAATATGACGATTATCGAATCGATTGCATATCGACGGTGAAACTACCAAACCACGTATCTCGGTTTGCGACGTCGCAGACTTCCTGTCATACATAATTTTTTAAATGAAAAACTACTTAACGTCCAGTCTTGAAAATTTCTGTGATTTTTCTTCTTCGTGCGGAGAAAATTCTGTGAAAATTTCAAGGAAAGATAATGATGTGGTCTACTTCAGAAAAATAAAATGCGAGCGTAGATTTTTAAACACCGCAAACGAGATACGTGGTTTGGTAGTTTCACCGTCGATATATTGCATAATAATGATTGAGTGCGTAAAATAAGTTTATTACCATGAAGAAATTATTTGGCCCTCGATAGTTCACATCGACAGTGAATCGCTGCACACCACAGCCCGGATAGCTCAGTCGGTAGAGCATTAGGCTTTTAACCTAAGGGTCCTGGGTTCAAGTCCCAGTTCGGGCGGCAATATTTTGGAGCACGCGAAATGAACCTTAAAAAATGCGGAATTGGTTGAACTTCTCAGATGGCTCAACTAAATAGCACCCACAACTGTGTAACTATGAACAATTTTTGACCAGTATTTGTTTGCATCCAAGACTTGGGTCACAGTTTAATTTTAAATTGACACACACCTAAGTTAAATTGTGAATAAAATTAGTAAATTGAACGGTAAAAGATTAATTCATCTTCAGAAAATGTTCTAAATTACCACTTAATGCGAGAGCTACTCAAGTCTTGCAAGAGTTCCGGTCGAATGGTGATTGATTCTCTCTCCTTCCTGAGAAATTACCCCCTGTTCTATTTGCTGCAAAATTCTTCCGCCCGAACTGGGACTTGAACCCAGGACCCTTAGGTTAAAAGCCTAATGCTCTACCGACTGAGCTATCCGGGCCGCTGACGTGAAATCTTTTACTTTTGATCTGAACTAAACGCGGGTAGCTAACGCGTATTATTTCATTCGAATGATGCAATATGTATCTATGATTATCAGTGGCGTGGTGTGAATGATCAATTATCGATATTTCCCCATTTGAATCCGTGGTAAAGAATCGATTATTAAGGTGTCCGCTGCGAACACCCTGTTAAACGATCCTTTACCATAGGTTTCAATGGCAGATCAATCGATCTATCGCAAAGCACGCCACGCCACTGATGATTAACAAATGGATCGCATTTAGCAAAAAGAAACCCGCGCGTTCTCAGTGTTTTCAAAATCGTGCAACTTTTTCTTTTTATTATAAAAGTACTTAATTTATGTACGGTATTAAACATTTTTTCTTTAAAATTCACAATTTTTTTTCTGGAAAGCAAAAACTATTTGCAATTCTCGGAGATTTTTAGGTNAACCACAATTAGGTAATATTTTCATTATTCTTGTTCACATTCGAGGTACCGCCATCTTGGTGCACTCGTTTCGGCCTCCATGAGCGAGAACCAATCAGAATTGGATTTTTTTTTAGGCCACTTTCAGCCCAACCAAAAGTGAGTTGTCTTAACTCTGGGTATAAAGGGACTCTACTGATGATTAACAAATGGATCGCATTTAGCAAAAAGAAACCCGCGCGTTCACAGTGTTTTCAAAATCGTGCAACTTTTTCTTTTTATTATAAAAGTACTTAATTTATGTACGGTATTAAAAATTTTTTCTTTAAAATTCACAATTTTTTTTTCTGGAAAGCAAAAACTATTTGCAATTCTCGGAGATTTTTAGGTAATTATGAAGAAGCAACATTTTTACAACACTGGAAAAAACACACATTGTGTCTAGAGTCCAGACTCCTAAAAACATCGACAAGAAAAAGTACTCTTGATTCAATCAGAATCTAGCTTAAATCAAGAACCCAGCCTCTTAATTTAAGCGGATTTCGTTTTGACTCAAGCAAAAATCCGATTGAATCAAGAGTATATTTTCTTCTCAATGTTTTCAAGAGTCTGGACTCTAGATCCAATGTGTTTTTTCCCCCAGTGGTGAATATTTGAAATTAAATTTTAATTAGAAAATATCCACTGCGATACTTAATTCCGCACACTGCCTAGCTGTCCATTCCCACATCACGAGGCGGTCGCCCGTTTTTCGAGAGGAGGACCCGAAGATATAGATGGTCGCGGGGGCGTCGAAGGGACCCGGGGGAGGAGGGGGCGGAAAGAGGGGGCGACATGGCAGGAGCGGAGGCGGCCGATGTTGAGCCGAGCGGAAACGGGATAAAATTCACTTAGCTCATTTTCGGAGCCCGAATCGACGCCCACAGTTGTCATTAAGCGACTCGCCCATCTTCGCATGGCGACAGGCCGAGGACAGGGACGGAACAGGGACGCCGGCAGGGATTGGAGGACTCGAGGGTGGAGGGGTCATCCCGGCTCGGGATTAGCGCCGGTGATTCCGTCGAGTGGAGTTCGTTTTCCGGCCGCAGTATGGGAGTGTGGGCTCATCCCTTGTGGAGGGTGTTGGGGGTGGGGGTTGGCCGGTCCCTTTAATTACTTACTATCCCTCGCGTCGACACCGTGTAAAGACTTACGTAAGCGGTGTAGCCAACCTCACCGCGCTGTCCGGTTTTCAAGCTGGACGAAGCGGAAAAAAGTAGAGTTCCTTTGAACTGAGAGTAAAGACAAAGCTAATCTATTTCTGATCGGTTCTCGTATTTGGACCGCGTTTAGCAGAAAGGAACCAAGCCACATCAGCTATTTCCAAATTTAAGAGGGCAATTAAATTTTTTTTACAAGGGAACGTTTGTGCGGATTCCTTTGCAAATTTTAAGGAATATTCTTAGTTCTATGCAGAAAATTCACTGAAATTCGCACTAAAATCTGCACAACCGTTTTCATGTAAACAATTAAATCGTCAAATTAAATTTGGCAGATGTTGATGTGGCTCGGTTCTATTTTGCTTAACGCGGTCCATTTTAGGCCTTCACAGAGTCACAAAGGGGAATAAAGGTTAAATTTTCATCAATTGCAAAGATTATAAACTGGATTGGACCGGGGAAGCGGGGGTGCGGGAAGGAACAAATGGAATGAGAGAGGAAACGGAGACAGGAATTCGGGAATGGGTTGATCAAAGATTACAAAAAACGTCCGATTTGTGTCATCTTTATTCCCGTTTGTGACATCCATGAGCCGCGTTGTCATAACTCTCTATATGATAGGACTCTAGAAAAATAAGAGCTCGGCTTTTGACCAGCGAAAAATTTCAATTGGTGCATGAACAGAAAAAACGCTGATTTTCTCTTCTTGGATTACATACATACATATCAAGCCGCTACCTCAGCGCACTAGAGCGCTCTGCGACTCCAAATCGCCATCGGAATCGATCCTCTCACAAATCATCGGGCAGATTACACCGTCTGATCTCCCCCTCCACTCCCTCGATTGGATTATATTCTTGGATTATATTCAGGCATTTTTGGTGCGTATTTGCCGTATTTTTCATGAAATTGCATTGAGGAGATTTGGTGTGGATCTTAATGTCTTGCTCTCTCGATATCATCCTAGACTTGTCCATCGATCTTGGAAAAAAAAAACAGTTATTTGTTGAAATTGTGAAAACTTAGTATTCGGTTTCTTTGTATACGTTGCATTTTGGAAGTTGTCATGAACTTAAACTCTATCTGCAAAAAACTGTTAAATTTAAGTTGGATTGAGACCAGCTTATGGAGGATTGTCAAAAAATTCGAACACAGTCACACTCCGATTAAACTTATGAAAATGAGCTTAAACTTCTTGTGAAAATGTCAATCATGCAATGTATTTCAGACTTTTCCGATGCGCTCATCGTGATTTGTGAGCCAATTCCTACAAGAAACAACTCTCCTTTTTGCTCAAGCTGAAGTTTGCAACAAGCCCATTACCGACACAAATGTTAGTCTCTTTCATTGTCCGCTTTTTGAGCAAAATCAACGCCTAAAGATTGTATAAGCTTGGTGTTTACGAACGAATCACCAAACTGTGACTACGGTGTTCCAGTAAACTCCTTATTTTCTGAAACTCGATGGATGGAACTAGATAAATCTAAAAATATCTAAAACATTGGAGAAAAAACGGGAAACAAGGCTAAAAATGACGCATAAAAAACCCGAGACGTTTCGGCCTTTTGAGCATTTTTAGTCTTGTTTCCCGTTTTTTCTCCTATGTTTATGATATTACCATTGTCACGGGCTGCTGTTTTAGAAATTTTAACCTAAATCTAAACAGTGAGGTATGAATCATGATGGAACCAAATTCTCCGAAATAATTTTTCTAAAGTTCGGTGGGGTGTTGCTCATTTGTACTTACTAAAACTTAGGCATCGAAGCCACGGTTGGATTGAGCTTCCCTTCAAGTCAGGCAACCATGTGCGTTTGCAGAGTGCATTATCTGGGGACATGGGGAGTTGGGGACAGTGCGGAACTCATATTGAGTTGTGATGTGTTTAAATCCCTCTGTTTCCACCGTTTCATCACTCCTTTTTCCACTCGGTGTAATTCGCAGTGCTCATCCACCCTATCTGGCTCCCCTAAGTTTCACATCCTTATTTGGGCATTGCCGAACGGTACTTTTATAAATTTTCACCTCGTAAAATTGTTTACTTCCTTTAGTTTTATTTTCAGTGGACCACTAGAGAGGTTATCGAGCCAATGACGTTTGTGGCTCTGTCATAGGCAAATAGTCAAACAGACACACCGAAAAAAAAGTGAAATTGATTTAACATTCTAGATGTAAAAAAAGTATGCGCGAAAACTTATAAAATGCTAAAGTGCCCGCTATTGTAGTTATTTGAGTAATGCACAGATGTAAAACTTACTGCTGTGGCGGGTAATTCAGTATTTTATAAGTTCTCGGACAAATCTCAGAACTCAGTTCAGTTCTCGGTTACATCTAGAATGTTAACTCAACTTCACTTTTTCTTCGGTGCATTTTATCAAATGCATGCAGACAGTTTTTGAAAGTTTAAAAAGTTTCGTATATTTTTACGAAGAGCTCTCAAATATTCAATATTTTGAAAGTAAAAATTCATCTACCTGCGTAGTTCCGTTGTATTTTCCTTTTCAAAATGCTCTTCACATACTTTAAACTGTCAAAATTGTGAAAACTCTGTATTTTAAAGAATGCAGTATGAAATTAACGTTTATTTTTGACCTGGACAGACATTACTACAGCAATCACAGAATGATGCAACATTTTTAAAAATGATTCTTATCTATGAAGATGAATAGTTTTGTCCATAATTAGCGGAAGAGCCAGAATTTCAATCTGAGTGAGAATGTTTAACACTTTGCCTCGGCATTTGATAAAATGCCGGGTTTGATTTTTTGCAACAAGGTGGTAAAACAATGATCTGCCGTGCTACGGAAGAACGTCGTATGAGCCATCAGACTTTACCATATTTTCTACGATAAAAACCTAATGTACTAGAAAAATTGAGAATACTTTCCCTCAATTTCTTCAGACAATTTTGTCCGCAATTCTATTTCAAACGTCTTAAAATTTCACAGAGGAATACGCATTATTTCCTTCAAAAATACATGTTTTATCCGGGGCAATTTGGCAACTCTCGAATGTTCATACGGCGTTTTTCCTTAGCACGGCAGTACTGGATTCACACTATTTTGCGGGGAAAACAAGGCCAAAAAGTTCAAAGATTTCAATAAGAGTAAAAATTGTTGAGCTCTAATGAGTATCAGTGCAAGACTGACATTCAGCTTGGTCCAAGATTTTTAGTGTTTTTTTTTTTTGCTTGATTATTTGCCTATCAAAGCTCTCTTGCTGACAAGATAAGATCTATCGGAGCTTATCGGATTAAACTTCAGAATGATCAGGTAATCCTCGGATTTAATTCATCTCAGGCCACGAATTTCCCATCTAAATAACTACCAGTCCAATCGGATTCCGGATTGGTAATTTATCTTCTTTCCTGTAAGAAAGGTAGGTCAGTTACGTAGACTAACAGAGAAGATTTAAATTTTAGATCGGAAAAGGGTGAGACTTTAATTGACGGGCATCGATTAAGCTGTCTGGAATAGTGCCCTGCCAAGGAAAAACGCCGTATGAGTCTTCAGGCGTTGCCAAATTTCCTATGAAAAATCACTGATTTTCAAGAAAATTTGTGAATATTTTTCTTCCAATTTTTCAGGTAATTTTGTTTGGAATTTCATCTAAAGTTCCTAAAAATTTCAAGGAAAAATATTTATAACTTGCCTCAAAAAGAAACATGTTATCGAAGGAAATTTGGTAACTCTCGAATGTTCATACGGCGTTCTTCCTCAGCACGGCAGTGAGAGTTTACGCTTCAAGCTATCGCGCCTTCAATTTTGCAGATGCAACACGGACATACATCGAGTACGAATAGTTGTATCTCTGCGCCGTCATGAATACTGAATGCATGAATGCTTCCACGGCGGAACAGGTATCAGTGAAGTTATACTATTATCTCAGGTACTTTAAAGACAAGATTTCATTCTTTTTGGAATTAAAGCGTAGGTACGATTCTCTTCATTTCGCAGCCATGAATGAACTTGATAAAGTAGGATGATCATTATTTTTTATTTTAGAAATTAAAAGACCAACATCGATTGATTGCATACTATAATATCAAATTCAGATAATCTTGGTTCCTAATTTGTTGAAAGTAAATCGTTTTTCGATTTAACCAGGTACAGGGACCTACAAAATCATTGGATCTAAAAACATTGAGAGATAGATATATGACAACAAGAAACACAATAAAACAGTGGGACACAAGGCTAAAATTACAAAAATAACCGCCGGACATTTCGGCTGGCGACCAAGCCATTATCAACTGCTTAAAAAAAATTACAAAATTAAAAACAAGAGTAAAATAAAAAAAAAAAAACCACTACACATAAAATCCCATGTGATCTGCCCCGACGAATAGATATTCTTATAGACATACCGTCCGCGTTCCGGCTGCAGAGGCCGAAAGTTCCGGGCGTAGCACCCGTGGAAGTCAAAGCTACAGCTCCAGCACCCGGAACTCTCGGCTTCTGAGCTTGGAACGGACGGTATGTCTATATTGCCCGTTACTTTTTTTTCAGTGTGCTGGACATTATCAACAACGGACGCCTAAGCTAATGAGTTTTGGACATCCGCCCTTTTCGCATCAAGCCCGATTCTTTTATAAATGAAAGTATCAAACACTTGAAAGCAAAAATATTAGCGACTGC
This sequence comes from Bemisia tabaci, assembly GCF_001854935.1. Taxonomy (NCBI): domain Eukaryota; kingdom Metazoa; phylum Arthropoda; class Insecta; order Hemiptera; family Aleyrodidae; genus Bemisia; species Bemisia tabaci. The sequence goes on from NW_017547290.1 coordinate 841,136, forward strand.
TCAAATGAAGTGCTGCAATGCATATTAACCTGTGCGATGTGTTAACCTGTGTGATGAACAATGTGAAAACGGCTTCTGGAGCGCATAGAAATCGGAGAACGGTGACAGTCTTTTCGTTCGTGGGAAGTCTTCCCTGTCTCGCCTTCTATTCTGCCGTGTTTCGTGGCAGGGCTGCTGTGAAGTTAAATGACCGGAAAATCCAGGCGACGGACAACAAAACGGGATGAAAGTAAAAGTAGCCAATCTGAATACGCGTAACGAATCCGCTAACACTTAAGCGAGGCAAAGGGTTGCCCAAGCAGAGTTGCCAATTCAAGAACTCTCTAGTTTGTGCCTCTTCACGATGAGTCTTGAGACTGATATTAAAAAACTTCGTATAATTATTTGTGGTTAAGAAAAGCACAGTATTATACTGCCGTGCTAATGAAAAATGCAGTATGAACTTTCGAGAAACCAACACCATTTTCCTCAAAATCAGCAGCAAAATGATTAAATGTCTTAATGCAAATCGAACCATTCGCAGAACCCTCTTTTTCATTCTAAAACAATATCTTTTTCATTCTTCTTCTTCTTCTTTCATCAGCTCTAATTCGCACAAAAAATAGTTTTTAACCTGTGAAAACGCGAAGTTCAATTTTTAATTATACGACATCGGGGATAATTTTTTAATATTTTAGGTAAAAACCGGACTTTCGAGTCATCAAAAGTTTTTAGAGAAAAAGGGGCTCCTGGCTACTCTCAGAGTTAATTCCCTGGATCCCCAATCACCCCACCCCATCCCAATTATTTTTTTTTTCCTTGAAATTAATAGCTGCCTTCCCTCAAATCAATACCAATATAAGGGGGAAAAATTATGAGAATTTTCACTAGCGGATTACAGTCACAGAACTTACAAAATAAGTATCAATTTTATTAAAAATCTAACACCGTGTAAGGGAGACAACGAAACGATAAGTTCAATAAAAATAAATTACAAATTTCATCTAAACTCCTGAATTTTTGTCTATTTTTCCAGAAATCCTCAAAAGTTTTTGGAAGAATACGGTTTTCCTGGATATATTACAGTGGATCTCTCTAAAAAGTGTGGTGCCTGCGCGCAGATTTTGGAAACCACCTTAGTTGACGCATAACCTTAAGAAGAAAAAAAAAATCGCAGAAATCTTGTTATTTGTGAAGTATTGATAAGGAAATATAAATGTAAATTCTTAGTTCCTACTTCGTCGAGTGGTGCATTTTAAACTGTATCACTTGGGTTGAAGTCGTCCTTTAAAATGGCACTGACAACTTAGCGTTTCACTGCCCCACATTCGCAAGGTCGTAAATTATGGCCCCGTTAAAAATCCGCTAAGCGAACGGCTCCGCGTGGCTCGTCGCCTCGTTTCCGGGAATATTTGCCGCCCTAATTTGCAGGTACGTGCTCCTTCAACCCTTTATGCACCGATACAAACAAACAAACAAGAGACACCCATGGTCAGCTGCGATGAAACAATGAGTCCTTTCTCTCGGACGAAGAAAGAAAAAGTCAGGAAGGGTAAAACAACGGTGATTCGCGATAGATCGACGACTATGCAAATGTTTTCCGCACGGCGGGGTGTCTCGTGTCGTGTGTAGTTCTGCTCTGACCCACTGAACTAAAAAGCACCTTTTCTTCCTCTCCTTTTGCCTTTAAAGTTGTACTCGGCAACGTCTGCCGTCCAGCGGGCCGATTATTGAAATTGATAGACAAAGCTATAGACAAAGATGACAAAAGGGATATGGAGGGAACCCATTGGTGGAAGTTGGTAGTTGCAATGGACAAAGGCTGTAAGCAATAGACTAACTAACGGCAACCCACAAGCAACCCGACAGTTAGTCCATCATTTTCTCCCTTAGTCTATAAGAATTATACATTTCGACCAGTAGGATCACTCCATACCCCCTATGTCTTCTTTGTCTACATCTTTGTCTATCAATTTCAATAATCAGCCCACTGTGGCGTGGTGTGCTTTGCGATATATCGATTGATCTGTAATTTAAACCTATGGAAAAGGATCGATTAACAGGGTGTTCGCAGCGGACATCTTAATAATCGATTCTTTACCACGGATTCAAATGGGGAAATATCGATAATCGATCATTCACGCCACGCCGAGCCACTGCTGCCGTCCACGGCAAAAACGCCGTAACTCCACTCAAAATGTTTTCCTTTTTCCCAGCACGGACTGCTCTTTTACAAGAAAATTCAATTGCCACAAGTCTTCATTTTTTCATTTTCAGTTCCTACTGTTGTGGTGGAGTTAATTGAAAAATTAAAGGAAGAATATTAGTGAGGTTTTCTGTAAAACAGCATTTTGTCAGAAAAAAATTGAAAAATTTCTGGAGATTCGGCGTTTTAACTTTGGACGGCAGAGATCTTATTAAATTGTTCAGGTCACCTTTATTTTCGTTGTGTATTTTTTTTGGAAAAAATTGTGTTGCTTTTTTACAATATTCATGATGAGCTATTGAAATGTGCAGGGAATATAGTGATATCAATGACCCAAGCTCTAAACTACCTGTTTCCGTTTGAGGCGTAGCAGGCTTACTGTCATACTTTATTTATTTATTTATTTATTTATTTTTGGNGGGGGGGGGGGGGGGATCCAGTTAACGTAATTTCTTGGAAATTCCCTTGATTTTTCTCGACCCAAATGGCCTCAAACTAACCTAAATATCTCATTTGGGGGAGTGAAGTTTCTGGTACATACGAGATTTAGATATAGGTCTACAAATAAAAAAGAATCAGATGTCAAGTTGAAAAAAGAAAAGGAAATTATCGAGTGTCAACACAGCCAAAAAAAAGAAGAGACGTATTCGGGTCTCGTTTTATAATTTTCTTCCCGAATTTGAGCGATAACTCATTGCCAGCAAAGAGCGGACGCGGAGCGTTGCGAGTTTACGCTTCACGCCATCGCGCCTTCAATTTTGTAGATGCAACATGGACATCCATCGAGTACGAATAGTTGTATCTCTGCGCCGTCAAGAACGCGCGTCCTTGCTTCCCTCGCTCTATTTCTATACTGTGTTCGTTTCCATTTAGTGCATTTGTAGTGGTGCTTCAAGGGCTACCCAAACAACACTGTCGAAGGTAGGAGAGACGTGTGATCGGGCTTTGTTTGCTAACTTTACTCCTGAAGCTGAGTGACACCTTACTGGCAGCAAAGAGCAGAGCATTGCGAGTTCATGCCTCGCGACATTGCACCTTTAATTTTGTAGATGTAACACAATTATTTGTGTTACATCTGCAAAATTATGAAAGGCACAACTATTCATAAGAATAGTTGTGCCTTATTTACTTTAAACTTATTTAGCATGGACTTTAGTCGAAGACAAGATTGTTTGATTAAGGTTTCGGGAATGGGAGTGCAGTCAAAAATGTCTCATGAAGGAAGAGGATGGGTCGTTCGAAAGGTATTGGATGTCCAGAAATTCCAAGAAAGTGAACTTTCATCTGCAAAATTTTTTGTCGTCAGGGTAGGTTTATTGACCCTCAAGATGTCATGCCTTTCTCTGGCTACCAAATAAAATATTTTGGTACGGTATAATGAGCACGGATGGCGATTTTCGCTGCAAGAAACTGAAATTTCAGTCGAAAAACCAACCTATTCAGTTGCCAGAACCAAGTGTATTGGGAATACCGGATACAGAAGGTTCAATTTTACAAACTGAAGGTACAGTTCGAAGAAACTGGAAAACTGTAGTTCATATGCAGCAAATTTCATACTATCAAATGTTGCGTTTGCCCGGCCCTAATTTCCAATTTTCCGATAGGCCTCGGTGGCAGCCGCAAGTTCTTTCGGTTCTCGTTTTTTCCTCTCTCTCTTTTTTCAGCTCACACAGAGGGCCACGCACCCAGATTACTTTCCCATCTCCCTTTCCAAAGGCAGTCCTACACTGCTTTGCTAGGGAAAAACGTCGTATGAACATTCGAGAGTTGCCACATTTCCTCCCATAAAATCTGTATTTTTTCGGAAAAATATGCACATTTTTCCTTGAAAGTTCCTGATTCTTTAGGTTAAAGTGTGAGCAAAATTGGATGAAAAATTGGAAAAAAAGTATTCAGAATTTTTCCAGTAATTTGTTTTCTTTGTTGAGGGTAATATTGCAACGTCTGAAGGCTCATACGGCGCTCTTCCTTAACACGGCTGCACAGTCCATAGGGCGCTGAGAGGTCGCACGCACTCAGTTCCCACCTCCACTTTTAGGTTCAAGTGTGAGCAAAATTGGATGAAAAATTGGAAAAAAATTATTCAGAATTTTTCCAGTAATTTGTTTTCTTTATTGAGTGTAATATTGCAACGTCTGAAGGCTCATACGGCGTTCTTCCTTAGCGCAGCAGCATACGGAGAAAAAAACTTCGTGCGTGGGACCCGAAGTTTAGGTCATATGGATCTATGAAGTTCTCGGATTGAGCATCTGAACACTTCAGATCTACCTGTCGAGGTTCGGATCACACATCTGAAACTTCAGTTCATTACGTCTGAAGTACTTCGGTTTTCATATCCGAAAAACTTCGGTTCTCACATCTGAAGTACTTCAGATGTAAGAACTGAAGTTTCAGATGTGTGATCCGAACCTCGACAGCTAGATCTAAAGTGTTCAGATGCTCAATCTGAAAACTTCAGAGATCCATATGACCTAAACTTCGGGTCCCACGCACGAGGTTTTTTTCTCCGTGCACAGTCCATAGGGCGCTGAGAGGTCGTACGCACTCAGTCCGCACCTCCACTTGGAGCGACTGCTCTGACCTTTGTCGACCACCCCGTGTTCCGGGGCCTTGAAAGGGCAACGGGAATGGCGGGATAATCCTTGCGAGTGAAACTGATTCCGATTCCAAATGTTCCGAACGATTCTGATTGTCCGTCACTCCGTGGAACAAGTAGCAGCGCGGCACGCACAGGCACACGGTGCCCGACTCCCGAGAAACAACAAAGGGTAATTTTTAGTGATCATTTATTAGGAGCTCTGCCTAGTCCTTCACCGGGTGACCCACATTCGGCTAATGATCCTGCTCACTGCTCCCCGCTGCACTCGCTTCGCGGACCCGCGGTGCAATGTCTCCCGTCAATGATGCCAGATTTTGTAGTGGAAACACGGATTTTCAGATATTTCTTGTGAAACCAATCGAAGTTTTACGCTAGGTGAACCTTGGGAAAAATTCTTAGTTATGACTTAGGAGGGGGCGAAATTTTAGAAATATCAAAAAAATTCCGTGACGTTGCATGGTATCAACGATCATGACGTCAACAAACCAAAAATCTGATCATGGAGTCAACGATTGTTGACGTCGTGCTCAGGCAGTTAAACGTAAAAATGGGCCCTGAGCATGGTGTCAACGATCACGGTGTCAACAAACAGGAAATTGTCTTCCTCACAAGTAAAATTAAAAAAATAAGTTTGCAGGAGAGGTTTGGACCACGTGTTGTTAGAGTAAGTTACGTTACGACAGTAATATTTGACATTCTGTATCTGGTATCCCCAATACATTTGGTTCTGACAACCGGATGGGTTGGTTCTTGCCGAAACAGTTTCTTGCAGCGAAATGCGTCCTCCGTGCTCATTATACCGTACCAAAATATTTGACTGGGTAGCCAGAGGAAGGCAAAAAATCTTGAGGGCCAATAAACCTATCCTGACGACCAAAAATTTTTGCGGATGAAAGTTCACTTTCTCGGAATTTCTGGACATCCAATACCTTTCGGACGACCCATCCTCTTCCTTCATGAAACATTCTTGACTGCAATCCCATTCCCGAAACCTTAATTAGACAAACTTGTCCTTGTCCTCGTCTGGAGTCCATGCTATATAAGTTTCGAGTACACAAGACACAACTACTCATAATTGTGTTACATCTGCAAAATTAAAGGTGCAATGTCGAGAGCGTGAACTCGCAATGCTCTGTTCTTTGCTGCTATTAAGATGTCACTCAGATTCAGACGAAAAGTTAGCGAACGAGGCCTGATCACACGTCTCTCCTATCTTCGACAGTGTTGCTTACGTAGCCCTTGAAGCATCACTACAAATAAAGTTAACGGAAACGAACACGGTATGGAAATGGAAATAGAGCGAGGGAAAGGACGCGCGTGGATGACGGCGCAGAGATACAACTATTCGTACTCGATGGATGCCCGTGTTGCATCTGCAAAATTGAAGGAGCGAAGGCGTGAAGCGTAAACTCGCAAAGTTCTGCTGCCGCTCTTTGCTGACAATGAGGTATCACTCAGATTCGAGAGGAAAGTTATGAAACGAGGCCCGGATACGTCTCTTCTTTTTTGGCTTCGTCGACATCCGATTTTTTCTTTTGTTTTTTCAACTTGACATCTGATTATTCTTTTATTTGTAGACCTATATCTAAATCTCGTATGTACCAGCAACCTCACTCCCCCAGAGGAGATGATTGGGTCAATTTGACTCGGCTTTGGGGTTTCTAGGAGTATTTGTCAAAGAGAAATTCTCTGAAACTCGATTTTTTATTTTTTCTCAAGTCGATGCCTGATTATGTTTTTACGATGTACTCCTCCATCTAGAACTCGTATGTACCGGCGCCATGCACCCCGCGGGCCACATGTGTTTAGCAAACCTCAGGTGAATTTAACCCGGCATAGGCATCTGGGTTAATCTTTGCTCGGTTAAAGACACACAAGTATGATTCAAAATAGCGGAATTTTGTCTCATTCTAAAATTTTATAAACCTACTGGGGACAGGACGGCAAAATTTCATGAAAAATAAAATTTTGAAACTTCACGTGAAATATTTCATGACATCTCAGAAATTTATGCGACACATCGAAAAATACCGGTCCTTTTTCATGTTTCAAAATATAAAAATTGCGACTTTCTTCTATTCTGCCGTGCAACCCAAAAACGCCGTAAATACCACTATGAATGTTTTGGAAACAATGTGTCATAGCTGAAAAACTTGTGTGCCTTGGGAAAATGTTTTTACTGAATTGTTTCGCAAATACTATCAAGAACTCAACCTGAAAATTAGAGGTCTATGGGTAAAACAATTTTTCTTTTATACAGAGTTAAGTTCCAAAAAACGCGGGAAAATTTTGATGTATTTACGGCGTTCTTGCTAAGCACGGTAGTATTTTTGTGTGTCGGAGTGCGGGTTGCATACTCTAGCTCCTGAAGGATATGAAATATTTCACAGCCTCATGAAACTTCATAAAATATTTCACTGAAATTTTCAATCTTTCATTTTTTCAACGTTTCATACCACCCTGGGGGGGGGGGGGTGGAGATTATGCGTTGCTTCTACAATTTTATACAGGGTTATTCAAAAGTCACGCACCACTTTCCATAAATTTAGCTCTAATTAAGATATCGACTCGCGGTTTGTGACGTTTTTCCTCATATCGAGGGAAAACTTATTTAGGTACTTTCCAGTTTTAGACTCCCTTAGGGAGAGGGAGGGCAACTGAAAATTTCAAATTGCTACCCCCCTCATAGCCAATAGTGCGTGACTTTTGAATAACCCTGTATGATAGAGTATGATTTTGCGTCAAAAACCTACGTCAAAAAGGAGTTTTTTCCCCGCGAAGCGGCAACCGGAGCCCCGCGCTCACCGCGCGCGATGACTCCGTATGACGCGATGCGGAGCCTGCGAAAAATAAATCACCACGCGCACCGCTGCCCCGTNCAGCCAAAAAAGCGATCGGACACTCCGCGTCGTGAATTTGTAAGGAGCGGGGAATTTTTTCGCATTATTAATGATCCCCGGGTTGTTTTTTCCGCTTTCTTTTCGAAAACGAAACTGTTTCGAATCCGACGCGCCGCGATCCACTTTTACTCGGCTCCTGCAGAAGCTCCACCGGTGGCCGCGGCCGGGGACCGCCGCCGCACGATGGGTCAAGTCAACGGGAAAATTCCGACAAAAAATTTGGGAACTTCACTGAAAAAAAAAAGGTGCGGTCAAAATAAACGTACCGTCCGTTCCGATCTCAGAGGTCAAAACCTCCGGGTATGGAGCCGTACTGCCGTGCTAAGGAGAAACGTCGTATGAACATTTCAGAGTTGCCAAATTTCCATTGATAAACTGTTCATTTATGAGGAAAATTATGAATATTTTTCCTTGAAATTTTCAGGGACTCTAGGTGAAATCGCGAACAAAATTATCTGAAAAATTTGGAAAAAAATGTTCATAACTTTACCAGGGGGAAAAAACACTAGGAAGTGGCCCGAGCTGTATGTAACAAGGTGGAGAAATGGTGTGGACCCAGCACCATTTCTCCACCTTGTTTACCAGGAAATTAGTGTTTTATCAAAGGAAATTTGGCAACGCCTGAAGGTTCATACGGCGTTTTTCCTTAGCACGGCAGCGTAGCTTCGATGGCTCCGGATGCTACGCCCGGAAATTTCGTACTCTGGGCCCGCGGACGGTATGTCTATATAGCCTGTAAGTACGGCTTCCACGGCCGGAGTTGTTTTCCAGTGTTTAAAAGCTCATCACTCCGTTGATACAAAGTGCTTGGGTTTTAAAAATATAGCTCCATTGGTTTTCTCTTTAAGTTCCCATTCAAAAGAACCCCTTGAATTTTGAAATATGATCAAAGAAACATCAAATTTTGCAGTTTTTGTCAACAAATTTATGTCCGACCTCTTTCAAAGTCTCTTTCCACTGTGCGCCGACCAATGGCGCCCTGCCCGACCTTTCTCCGGTCCCGGTATTCAACCATTAGGACCTATTTAAAGCAAAAGAACCTATCTCCATCGTGGGATGGGCCCTGTTGTGAAAGTATTCTAAAGGATTCTAGGGTTCAAGTCTCAGTGGAGACGGTTCCGTTTGATTTGAATATGATCATTACTCTGCCCTTTCCTCCGTTTTGCTACGCTTCTCCGACGGGGTTCTCTGTTTCTCGGCTGTGCCTGTCTTCCCCTTTTGCCTAGTCATCCTGGAGGAGAATTCAGGTCTTATTTTGGTATTTCGTTCCTTACTAAAAGAAGCGACATTATCCTGAGGTCGTCAATTTTTAGCCAAGTGTGAGATTTATGCCCCAATACCTGAAAATTTCACCGATCATTCTAGGCACACCTAAATAGAGTAATTTTTAACTACCTACTGCACTGATGTCGCAAATTTTAATCAATGCTTTCTTTTTTGACGAATAATTACCAAAATTTTGAAATTTTGAGGAACAAATTTGGGGCTCAATGTTTTTTTGAAATCTACAGACAGGTATAGGTCCTCCAGGCAGAGGTTTATTTGTGTCTCTAGAATCCGAGATCCAAAGTTAATTCATGCCATAGAGAGTTCAAGATTTAGAATGGAAGTGAGTACAAAGTACACTATGTTATTTGATAGGTCAACCAATTGAGTTCAACTTACAGATTCCAGACAGTGAATACCCTGATTGATCCTCATGCTGTAAAACAGGTCACCAGCGGGCTGATTATTGAAATTAATAAGCAGAGCTTTAGACAAAGAAGAAAAAAGGAATATGGAGGGATTCTATTGGTGAAGGCGGATGGTTGCAACGGACAAAGGAGGTAGGTAAAAGCCTGACTAATGGCAACCCACGAGAGACCCTATTTAGCTAGTCCATAATTTTCTCCCTTAGTCTATAGGCGCCACCCATTTCAACCAATAGGATATCCCTCCATACTCCCTATATCTTCTTTACTTATTGCTTATAAATCTCAATAATCAGCCCGCTGATACAATCCGCAGCCAGTTACAAACTCAGTAAGAATTCATGGGTCCACATTGCAACTTATGCGATTTTCAATTTGTCTCCAGAGACTCCAAACCTGCGACCTTCGAGAACAGGAACCTGCGTGGTTCCGCTAAGCAAAAAGCACGTAACATCAATGAAAACCTGACGTAGTCAGGTGTTTTTGCATAGTAGCGGGGAGCGTGAACTCGAAAGAACCACGACCTACCACAATTGAATAATGACTCGGCGATAAAGACGAGCGTCATTATTATCCAATCGGGTTTGATCGATCACCAAGGCGACAAAGCTTGTTGCCATAAACAACCCGAGCCGACTAATTGAACACCTCCATCGAAAAAACACTTATGCGCGATAGAGATACATTAGCACTTACGCGCTTCTTCGGGTATGTCAATTCCCACGACGGTATTTTCCTGCACGGTGCGATTTCGTCTGGTTTCTCGATTCGATCATGATATGTTTATAAATATTTGTGTTCGGGGTGACATCCGTTTCGAAATCCCGAGCCCGGGGCTTCGGGCGATATTTTTAAGCCCTGGGGACTTCACGCTTTGAATTCGAATGCGATAAAATCTGGTTCCCCCGAAACTGAATTCGTATGGAGCTAAAGCTGGAAGGGATAAATATTCCACGGTGTGACTGGGTCAGAAAATGGATCCGCCCCTCGTAAAAATGGACTTTACTTTCTTTCAGATTTTGATTTTGATACGCTTCCGTTTCCTGCAAGCCCTAGAAAAGCAAGTTTTCGTAGGCATCCACGAGTCTGTTCTGCCGTGGAAGCATTCATGCATTCAGCATTCATGACGGCGCAGAGATACAACTATTCGTACTCGATGTATGTCCCTGTTGCATCTGCAAAATTGAAGGCGCGATAGCTTGAAGCGTAAACTCTCATTGCCGTGCTAAGGAAGAATGCCGTATGAACATCCGAGAGCTGCCAAATTTCTTTCGATGAAATGTTTATTTTTTCGGAAGGCTATGAATATCTTTCCTTGAAATTTTCAGGAACTTCAGGTAAAATTGCGAACAAAATCATCTGATAAATTGGAAGGATAATATTCTATAAGTTTACCAGGAAAAAAGTGTTTTATCAAAGGAAATTAGGCAGCGCCTGAAGGTTCATATGGCGTTATTCCTTAGCACGGCAGTGTTGTCCGAAGTAAGAGTCCAGTGGAGGTCTCTGAATAAAAATTTAGAAGAAAATAGATGAAAATTATTATTCCAATTTGATTTTTCCAGCAAAAATCGAATCTAGTGAGAGCTAAAACGATCATTAAAATTTAAAACCATGATATTATTGTATTCACTCAAAATATTTTTTTTATTTAAAAAGATCATGACTGAGAAGACGTGTCTGGGTTTTCACTAGTGCTTGATAAGATTTTTCGAAGGAACCAAAATTAAAGCTTCCCAGTATTGGACCAATAAAAAGTTTTCAGGGGATCGAAGTCTTCAATTTGCATAAATTCAGACCATAGTGAAATTTATCAAATCCGATATACGATCAAATCAAGAAAACCAACAAGTTTCAATCGCTTTCAATGGCACAATTTTTTCATCGATTCACTAAGAGCAATATTATTAAAAGCATACTTTGATTTGAAAAGCTTTCTCGATCAAGTGCCACTGAGATGAGATGGGGGAGTGGCATGTAGTATGTAGCTGCCTTTACAAAATGTAACTTCCCGCAAGAAACTTACTTTAAAATTATTCGAACGAATTTGCCTGTGAACGCAAGTTACATTCAAACGTGTTGGGCCGCACTTTATCCTCGGAAAGTTACCTAAAGAAAACTTCTCTGAATTGCTTTATTAAAATGGAAAACTGGGTTGTAATCAAACTTTCGGTGCTCTGCCGTGTTACCACAACTAAGTGAAAGAGTGCAGAATCTTTGCCGCGCCTCCGTTTTGACCTACTTTAAAAGTCAAGGAGGGGTTGCGGTTGCCGACAAAAAGTTTTCAAGTTAAAGTTTAATCTATACAGATCGTGGGTTGTAAACATTGCCCTCAGGGCCAGCGATGAAGAATGCATCTTGGTATAGCTTTGATTTGTCTGAAATCGACGCCCTGGTGACATAAGGGCATTGCTATACACTCTGCAATGAACCTCGTTGTTCATAGAATTTAATGCTTTTCTAGGCTCACCTCAATTTGTAGCTAGGCCTTTTTGTCAGCCGGGCGCCAAAATTACGTGTAATTTTGTGAAGTCGCGTGCATGCAACTTCATTGCCGTGCTGCGGAGGAACACCCTATGAATTGTCTGGTGTTGACTGATGTTCTCGAGAAAAAAAAATATTTTCCAGGGACATCTGCGATGTTTCAGGGAATTTTGTATTACAAATTGATTTTTTAAAAACAGTTTTAAGACCGATGTAATGCTCAAGCGGGGGTCTGTGCCAGTTGGCATCCCAATGAGATGCATTAAATACGGCTATATCAAAATATGCACCTATTCGAGAAATAATTTTAAAAAAAGTTGAAGTGCACCAAGCTCAAATGTCCTTTCCATCTAATATAGGTAGAATATAAGCCTTAGTAAATAATAGGCCTTTCGTGCCTGCCCTCTTCCGGGGCCTATTGAAAGTTGTATTTAACAAATGGGGATGAAAAAAAAAATAATATTTTCATCTCTAATTTTAAAAGAGATAATGAAGATTTTAAGAAGGTTTGCCATGCACATCTGAATTGCACTTGGCAAAAAGGAACCACCGCGATTCCAGTATTGTAAAAATGTTGCTTCTTCATAATTATCTAAAAAAATCTTCCAGAGTAGCTTATAACTTTTGCTTCCCACCTAAAAATTGTTGATTTTAAAAGAAAATAATTATGTCGATTTTAATACTGTACATAAATTAAGTGTTTTTATGTGAAAAGAAGAAGTTGCACGATTTTGAAAACGCAGTGATCGCGCTGGTTCTTGTTTGCTAAATGCGATCCAACTACATCTGCCCAAGTTGTTGTTGTTTTCTTTTTTTTTTTGGTTTTTTTTTAAATTGTTAAAAACACGCTTTTATTATACATCCCGAAGTTTCCTCCCCACAAATCAAAACACAACTTTTTTAAAACAAACTCGATTATCGAAACTGTAAAGTTATGTCATCGAACGTGTTTCTTCTCATTCTTTTCCTTGTTTTATCCCTGGAGTGAAGACACACAAGATTGGTCTCCTTGGGGGTTTAGTGCCGAAAGCCCTTTTTAGTTTTCCGCGCCCGCTCTCATGGTTCCCGTGGGGTTCACGCGCTGGAAGAACGAATCCCGCGTCTAGCTCTCTCTCTCGTGCTAGTCACGTCATTTTTGATATTTCAAAAGAAATCACCGCAAAACTCGGACGGTCAGCCTTTTTAGAACTATAACAACGACAGCTCAATTTTGGTTTACCCATGGGTATCGCGGCGAAGGTATCCTGTCGGCAAGCTCTCACATAGTCTCTACATACTGTTCTGGTTGTCCGATTCTGACGCTCTAAAGGAAAAACGCCGAGAGCATTCGAATGATGAACAAATTATCGTTCATAAAATATTTATTTTAGAGGAAATTTATGAAAACATTTCTTTTAGTTTGCACATCATGGTTTTTCTATGGTTAAAGTCACACGAAATCGTCACCTTCCGGCCAAAGTATCACGAACGCCATGCGACGTTTCAAAATTTCCGCCGCCATTTCATTTCGTGGTTTTTCTATGGTTAAAGTCACACGAAATCGTCACCTTCCGGCCAAAGTATCACGAACGCCATGCGACGTTTCAAAATTTCCGCCGCCATTTCATTTTTTACGGAGAAATTTTTGGTTGAATCTGTTTGAAAATTTCACTGAATTTTGTCGGCAGCACAAAGAAAATTCAGCGAAATTTTCGGACAGCTTAATTCGTGGAGCAATTTCTCTGTAAAAAAATAAAGTGGCGGCGGAAATTTTGAAACGTCGCATGACGCTTGTGATACTTTGGCCGGAAGGTGGCGAAATGTTGCATGCTCCACAGCCCGTACGACAATGATCTAAGTTCAAATTCAATCATCTCGTTTGGGAAGGTACAACCTAGTACTAGGTTTTAATTTTTTCTAATTTTTTTTTTTTTACATTTCTTATCCAATCGAAGAAAGCTGCGGTGTTTCCAGCCAAGACGTCTTGGGCTGTTTTGTTTAAAAAAAAACGTGTCACCGTGTTACGTGTCTTAATTTTTTTTTAAATGTTAAAGTCATAGACACAATACTGTACGCATCCCTTGATTTGATTGAATGGACCCGAAAATTAAAGGCTATCACGGTTGAGTTTAAACGACATTTTTGGGAAATCGATGCAATCATGATCTGGAGGAAAACTCGTCTTGGTTCATCTTCATATAGTTCAAACTTCATGTAATTCTTAAATTTTTAAGTGACTCATCAAAAGGACATTTGGCTCAACATAACCATAATGTTGCTGAGTTCTTGACAGTCCATGATTCCGTACAATTATATTTCTGCAAGTGAACATTTTCGAAACTCCCTTTTCACACAGTCACAAAACGCACACAAAAAAAATATATTTTCTTCCATTCGTATTATTTTATCGTCACCCTCCGGCCAAATTATCACAAGCGCCATGCGGTTTTTCAAAATGTCCCCTGGCATTTTATTTTTTACAGAGAATTCGTTGGTTAAATCTGTTCGAAAATTTCACTGAACACTGGAAAAAAAGTAGCTTGGATCTAAAGTCCAGACTCTTAAAAACATCGACAAGAAAAATACTTTTGATTCAATCGGATTGTTGCTTAGATCAAGAACCAAGCCTCTTAATTAGAGCGGATTTCCTTTTGATTTAAGCAAAAATCTGATTGAATCAAGAGTATTTTTTCTTGTCAATGTTTTCAAGAGTCTGGACTCCAGATCCAATGTGTTTTTTTGTCTAGTGAAATTTATTGGCAGCACAAAAAAAAAAAAAAATCGGTGGAATTTTCGGACAGCCTCGTTGAACAATTTCTCTGTAAAAAAAAATAAAATGCCGCACAGTGGAACGAACTACTGGAAGAGGCCGGACATGAAATTTCTGGCTTAAATTTCAAATTTTTATATTTATTTCGTCACAAATTCAGTTTCAAAGGGTGTTTCTGAAAGAAAGTTTCACGAAAAAACCAATGGAACGACTCTTAAACTCTCTCTTTTCATATTGTCGAAAATATAAGCTTTCAAAGTTTCCAAACTTTGTCTGACTTCTCCTATTGACCCGATCTAATGTGCGCCGGCGGAGATTTTGAAACGCTGCATAGCGCTTGTGAAACTTTGGCCAGACGGTGACGATTTAGCAAACTATCCGGTGATGAAGTTTTAAGACCCAGAAGGAATCGTTGCGACCGTTATTCTTTCTTTCCTCATTTTTAACGAACGGAGACCCAGCTTTCAAAAACGTTCTTGCACCCTTTAATCCGGACGGATTAGGCGATAAATAAAAAAACAAACATCTTTCATTGGCTTCAACTCGGTATGAAGGCATTAACGACGAATTCACAATCACAGCGGAGACCCGAAGTAATCCCACCGAAATTGAAAAACGGAAGGGTTTTTTCGTGAATTAAGAGATCCATTCAGAGGAATTTAAGCGTGCAGGAGGTCGTTTAAAAACGCATCAATCGGGTTTGAGTGCACTCGGCGAGCGCAGAGAAATGTAAACTCAGAGCGCCTCAGCATCTTCATATTTACATCAGAAAAGAATGGGTTTACGAAACAAAACGCGGAGAGGAGACCGAGAAGGGAGGGCCGTCGAGAAAAGGGGAGGGGATAAAAAAGAATAAAATGAAAATACAGAATGAAATAACACCGACGAAGGGTGGGTCGGGCCTGGAAAAAAGTTATTTTCTTCCACATCCACGACCCTTATCATCTTCAAATTGACAGGGGATGCTTCGGCTCCTCAGCCAATCATAGCGCGGGGCCGGGGATCGACGCCACCACCCGAGGGTGAGATTATGTTTTTCACATTTTAAAAAGAACGAATTCCGAAGCGTAAAAAATGGAACTGCTATGCGACGGATCGGAGAGAGAGCTTGGAAATAAATTCGAAAAAGGTCTTTGTTCGCTGTGCGAAACAATATCGTCGGGGTGNGGGGGGGGGGGGGGGGGGGGGGGGGTTCGCCCTCGTCGGACGCCGCTACGGGGGGGTTTTCGGGTTTCCATAAGTTTGAGATTGGATATAAATGAAATGAAAATAAGGGCGATAGGAGACTGAGGTCGGCGGGTGGTCGGGTAGATCATGGTTGTGGTTGTTGACGGTGTTCCAGGTATGGAGGGTCCTGGTGCAGCCCCAGAATATTGCCACGGAAGCAAACTCGAGAATACGTTTACAGGAAACTTTTTGGAACGCTCAAAAAAATTTAATCTTTGCTCCTTTGGCACTGAAATCGAAGATTCGGGAAGGAAAATGTTAAAAACTTCGAATGTGAATAAGACTGGTTTGTGTGACGGTGCCAAATTTAACACCTCAGACTTTTTAAACAACCGAAATCAGGGCTAAAGCTTCATTCAGCCATTGGCCTCAGAAGAATTGGTAGAATTTGCTAACTCGATAAAAGAAAAATAGCGGCCTATAATTTTATTTTAATTTTAAGGAGCATCATATTGACCTAAACTTCGAACAGGTTAAACAACCGGAGAATCACATTTCGTGCGTTGCTCATAAAATAAAATAAAGTAAAGGAATAAAATGTTTACCAGAGTACGCATTTTAAAAGAGGAGAAATTAACTGTTTATTTTCCTGGATGCATTTTGGCTGGATGCCATTTTAAGGAGGGGAGAGGCCTTGCTGAAGATGGCATTTTGCCGAAATGCATCCAAAGAAACAGTTAAATTTTCTTACTTTAAAATGCGTGTTCTGCTTCGAAAAAAAGATGCTGGTTTAACATTCTGGATGTAAAAAAATGTGCGGCAACTCACAAAACGCTGAATTAACCTCCACAGCAGTTAGTTTTACATCTTGACATATTGCTACAGTAACTGCAACAGCGGTTATCTCAGCGTTTTGTGAGTTGTCGCACACTTTTTTACATCTAGGATGTTTAATCAGCATCTTTTTTTTTCGAGGCAGGACACGCAATTCAAAAAATGAAAATTTAACCAGGTTTATTTTCTTGGATGCATTTCGGCAAAACGCCATCTTCAGCAAGATCCCCTCCTCCTTAAAATGGCATCCAGTCGAAATGCGTCCACACTGGAAAAAAAACACATTGGATCTAGAGTCCAGACTCTTGAAAACATTGACTCTTTGAAAAAGGACTCTTGATTCAGTCAAATTTAAGCTTTTAGATCGAAAGGAAATCCACTTAAATTAAGAGGCTTGGTTCTTAAGCTTAAATCTGATTGAATCAAGAGTGTTTTTTTTTGTCGATGTTTTTAAGAGTCCGGACTCTAGATCCAATGTGTTTTTTTTCCAGTGCAGGAATATAAACAATTAATTTTTAAGTAACTACGCTGCAGTGGTTAACTCAGCGTTTTGTGAGTTAGCACACACTTTTTTCCACCCAGAATTGTAAATCAGCAACCTTTTTTTTTTCGGTGCGGTAAACATTTCATTCCTTTATTTTACTAAGCGAACCGGTTATATCCGGGATCTACCAGGGAGGGGAAGGAGGAAGACCTAGATAAAGCGGAAAACTGACTTGAAGCCGAAAGCTTTTTCAATTTTCTATCAGCGGTAGCGCCGAATCGGAAACCCTTTATCGTCTGGGAGCGATCGCTCATCAATTAGACGGGCGGTCGTTGCGCCTTCATCCGCCTTATTTATGCAACCCGCATTCAAATTGCGGAAGAACCGCCGCTAATCCGCAATCCTCATCCACTCCGCTTTCGGAGTGATTAATTCGGTTCTGTTTTAAGAATCGCGGAACGGTTATTGTGCGTCGTCCCGACGGAGGAACCGAACCGGGGAACGGCGCCGTCTTGGAACGGAAAACCTCCGTTGCCAGAATGTACGTCATATTACTATTAAAGGGGGAAAAATCCTAGGGGAAAACAAAACCAGAATTATACTGGAAAAAAAAGTTACGGGATATATAGACATACTGTCCGCTTTCCGGGCTCCGAGGCCGAAAGTTCCGGGCGCTGGAGCATAGCTTTGATTGCTCCGGGTGCGACGCCCGGAACTTTCGTTCATCAATTTTTGGTAGTTTAATAGGATTAAATAATAGGACTATTCAAAAAATAATAGGCTATAGCTCTATGATTACTATCTGTTGATTTATTTATAGTATAAGAATTAGGTTAAATCTGTTTTTTCTTTATTTTATAGGCTACATAATTATACTTTGCTGATTGATTAATGTTTTGGTCAAGTACAACATTTTTTATATTAACCAATTCAAGTTTAGTTCTAAAAATTTAAATATAAAAATTATAATCTTTATTTACGGCTTAAGGATTTCTGGATAGCGGCGCTGGAGCATAGCTTCGATTGCTCCGGATGCGACGCCCGGAACTTTCGGCCGCTGAGCCCGGAACGTAGACGGTATGTCTATATAGCCCTAAGTACGGCCTCCACGGCCGGAGTTTTTTTTTCAGCGCAGACTTTTTCGCCCTAAAAAGTTTGTAGAACACTATCAATTTTGAGATTTTGTAGACTGAGCTCTTTTTACCGCAGACAGGAGAAAAACGAGGAAGAACAACGGAAAACATGACTAAAACAACAATAAAACACCCGAGACGTTCCGTCTCAAAACTGAGTCATTTTCAGTTGGAAAATATCGAATCTCTTCAGTCTCAGATTTCGGCCAACATATGAGTCTCAGGCTTTTTCATCGATTTTTTTTTTTTTATTTTTAATTTATTTTCCGACTGAAAATGACTCACTTTTGAGTCAGAACGTCTCGGATATTTTATATTATATTTTGTTGTATTTTAGCATTGTTCTCCGTTTTTCCTCCTTGTTTCTCTCCCGTTACCATTGTCTCGGGCTGCTTCGTAAAAATATGCATCTATTTTACGATAGACCTGATTTACAGATGAATCACTAGATACAAAAAGGGCACATGTCCAGAAAACCAAATTGTTCAGGAGACACAAAAACCTGTTTATTTCGTGGTAGATATTTTTTTAAACATAACGACTTTCCAAAAAATATCTACCACGAAATAAACAGTTTTTTGTGTCTCCTGAACAATTTGGTTTTCTGGACATGTCCCCTTTTTGTATTTAGTGATTCAGATAGTCCCGCAAATGGGCTACAACCATCAAAACACGGTTATGTGATCAGCGCAACTGGCCCATTTTTCCGGGAGTCATGTTTCCAAAATCCCAAATTCGAGTCATCTCGGTGGGTGGATCCAAGCTCCAAAGCTGACAACAGCGAAGAAGCATAACTTCGGGACGGGGAACCACTCTTTTGGCGCTCCCTCATTTTTTATCTTCATCTTTTCGCTGTCTGTCAGGTCGAGTTTCCTCTTCATTTTCTGCCCCCTCTAATTCACCCCGGGGGTGTTGAGCCCCTCGCCCCCGCAGCAGCGCCCTCCCGCGGCCCAACGGCTGAAACGGCTGAAACGTCGTTGAGGAAAACAATGACGCTTCAGCCCTGGGAAAATCCTACCCGCGAACACGTTTCCCTTGGGGTGCCAGATCAAGGGGAAATTCGAACTCGTCGATCGGTGGGAAGTGGAAATCGGTGTTGCCGTTATAGGATAAAAACAACACTGGAAAAAAAGTCGCTTGGATCTGGAGTCCAGACACTTGAAAACATTGACAAGAAAAAATACTCTTGATGCAATCGGATTTTTGCATGAATCGAAAAGAAATCCGCTTAAATTAAGAGGCTTGGTTCTCAATTTCGGCAAAAATCCGATTAAATCAAGAGTATTTTTTTCTTGTCAATGTTTTCAAGTGTCTGGACTCCAGATCCAAGCGACTTTTTTTTCCAGTGAAGGGGGAAAACGGGAAACAACGCTAAAATACAGCAATAAAAAACCCGAGACGTTTCAACTCAAAACTAAGTCGCGTGTTCAGTTGAAAATAAATTAAAAATTGTATAATAATTCAAATTGAAAAAAATTAAGTAAATTAAACAATTTAACAAAATAATTTAGACATTTCTTGTTCGCACCAAGGGCTAGCTTAGAAATTCGGGCACAGCTGACCTCGACGCCGAGGCTCAGAAATTCTCAGTTGACTCTCAACTCTGCAGCGTTAAAAGCCCCTGAAAATCGAGAGGTAGACCACACTCAAACCATTTACATCTGATACCCTATTTAGCTACGAGCTGATTTATTATTTTTACAAAAATGTGCGGAAATTTTGCGCGGAATTCGGTTTTCCGATGAATTTTGCGGGTTGTGATAATTGATACCATGATTTACAGTTCCGTGGCTCCTTGGACCAAATGCGTGAGAATGGAGAAGACAAGGTGCTAACTTTGGTCATCACTATAGATAGATTTTTTTGGAAATAATTAAGAAATTAAAAGGTAAACACTTCAAAAAAATATTACTGGTTTAAAAATCAGATCAACATCTGCATTCTCGTATAATCAAACTTTTCTCCTATGTGAAAATTACCCACAAAAATGGCAGCATTGCAAAATATTCGAAAACAATCGGCATCCCTGCTTCGTCTAAATTAATCATCCATGGCACAATGCCTGCTTAATCAATACCTTACTTATCATGTTTACGGAGGAGTATAGCTGCGTTTTTCTTTTGGAGGTTTCTTCGAGATTACCGGGGTGTTTTTTTTTCTTCTTTTTTCCCTTTCTTTTCGTTTCATTCCATTTCTCTTTGCCCCTCCAAAGTGAAGGCTGCAGACGATTAACGAATTCAAAGGTGTCAAGTTCGACAAATCTATTATTGATTCGCTCTGGGGGAATTGAAAATCCATTGACTCGGTGAAACAATTAGACACTCGATTAGGAAGAATGTTGCTTAATAAAATTAAAGCCTCCCTAGTAGTATCACCTTTGAACAGCACATTGCAAAAACTTTTAGAAACTGTTGGAGGTTAACTTTCAGGATACCCTTTTTGAATTTCACGTTGGATAAAATTTACGTCAAGGAAAATTTATAGGAAAAATGAGTACTTTTGCAAGTTTTTCAACGTCATTCTAAAACACTTTAAGAATAAAAAAACTTCTCGAATAGAAAGTGAAGTTGATTTAACATTCTCGATGTAAAAAAAGTGTGTGAGAACTCATAAAATGCTAAATTACCCGCTATGGCAGTTAGTTTTACATCTTTATATTGCTAAAGTAACTGATGTACTAGTTAATTCAGCATTTTGTAAGTTCTCGCACACTTTTTTTACATCCAGAATTTTAAACCAACTTCATTTTTCTTCAATGTAGATTTCCGAATATCCCAAAAAGGTTTTCTAAAGCAAAATGTTTACACAACAGTTTTTTTTTTTTTTTTAAACCCTCGTTACAAAAACATCAAAAATAGGTACAAATCAAAATTGAATAAATAGTATGGTTTACTTGTGTAGGTAGTCTATTTTCTAAAGAAATAATCAGCGCTTCACTTAAAAATTGTCAAAAGTTATTAACGTACCATTTAAAGAATCAAAAGTAGAAACTACTAACTTTGAAAAAAAGAAATAATGCGTGATTAAAAGATGACTCGTGAATATTTTCGGCGCTTATGGGTCTTTGTGAGAATGGCCGATTCAATTGGATTTATTTTGTCATTACCTCGCCATGACTCCAAGTGAATATTGATACAAATAAAATGTCATCTCTGACTGAGAAAGAACAGTATGGGTGAGGAAGACCTGAGTGGCGCGGCGTGCTTCGCAACATATCGATCGATTTGCCATTTAAACCTATGGAAAAGTATCGATAAACAGGGTGTTCGCAGCGAATACCTTAATAATCGATTATCTACCACAGCTTCAAATGGGAAAATATCGATGGATCGCAAAGCACGCCACGCCACTGAAAAGCTGATTGTTATTCATTGATGGACAAAGCAGATCGCCTTCAATTTCAAGAGAGGCAACCCAAATGACAGTGATCGACAATTATTCGAAGTGGTACAGTACAGACCAATATTGTGTCCACTTTTATTTTATGGTCCTGTATTGCGTCTTGTGTTATAAACATCACAACCGTTTGATCTTGCATAGTGCAGTGATAAAGCAGTACAATCAAAATATTTCATGGAAAAAAAAATTATTTACTTCAATTATTATAAGGTTATTTTCAGATTATTATTTACGTTAATATCGCAAAGAAATTCTAACGCGACAGTTTTTGAACCGCAAAACGCTCTTCACCAATAGTTTTAATTAACCTGAGTTTTTTCCTAATCATTCAAAAGCCACTTATTGCTCTTCCTAACGAGGAGAATTCTTGCCTAAAAGGAAGCATACGTTTTAGTTTGAAGGCGTTCCTTAGCCGAAGCGTCATTCATTCTTATATTGAGACGAATACGTCCAACTATTTACTATATTCTCTCGCTTGATTTTCCTCTTTTGTGCCATCAGTTTGGAAAAACAAATCTTCATTTCAATGTTGCCAAATCTCCCCTCGCAAATCGCTTACTAATTAGGAGAATCTTGGGCATTCCTAAATGCAAATTACACTGATTTTGTCTCAGATTTTAAGCAAAAATCAGAGAAAATTTTGTTGAAAATTGCAAAGGGCACAATTTTTTAAAAATCTATTAATTGCGCGAGTCAATTTGGCAACCCTGGGATGGAGTTGCGTTGCTTCGTTAGGGAGACGACGATATGACCAATATCAGATGCACTGCAATTAACTACCTCCGTCGTTTCAGATTGTGATGTCTGATATGACTCAATTTAAAAATAGAAATGCATCAACTCGTTGAGCCTACTTTTTAATAATGCTGAGAATACCAATATTCAATGTAACTGTCCATTTCTTGGCTTTGTCTTGTGCATAGCAGGAAGAGAATGAAATGCTCACATTTGCGAATCCAGGAACCTGGTGACATTGATTATTTTCCTTTAAACCTATGAAAATGAGTCTATTCTCGGAGGGGCCAAGTGCTCCGACAAAAGTTGATTATTTAGCTTCCTTAATATTAAATTACAGAAAGATAAGTAGCAGATACGTCGTTTCTGAAATAAGACAATCAGGTTGGTTTTGCACGAGAAAACACTATGTGTGTAGAAAGTGTTTATCAGTGAAGCACAAGACCGCGCTTACGACGCAACGTTATAACGCTGAAAATTTGATTTTTTGATTCCTCCCTCTCCCCCTTACGTACTTAATGAACGACCCTAAGCACGTATTTATGGGAAAAATTAACGGGAACAAAAAAAAAAAAAAAAAAAAAAAAAAAAAAAAAAAAAAAAAAAAAAATCCGTCCGTTTTTAAATACAACAATAAGAGCCAAAAAATTCCGTTCCTTTTTTGGTAAACGTCGTCCAATTAAAACCTTGTCGTCGACAGTCCCAGCGAGAAAGTAGGTAACTGGGGAGACATGGAAGGGAAAACGACCGAAGAAAGTAGCCGGGCCCGCACGGGAGGAAATTAAAGACAAGCTCGAGGCGAGGATGGGGGTGGCGGGGGGGGGGGGGAGTTGAGGGTGCTCCCCACCCCCCACCGTCGTGCGGATGACGCAGGGGGAGGTGGTTTAAGAAATACGTCCCAACGTTTGATTAATGAAGAGCTTGCATCTCTTTTCCAGCAGACATTAAGTTTTTGTACAGTTCTTATTCTTAGCTGCCAGGGAAGAAGTCTTCAGGGACCCTACGCCAGCGCCGCACAGGGCTGTCGAGGGTGTTTTGTCATTGATTGACACCCCCCTCCACCCCCCGTTCCGCGGCCGAACCCCCCGAAGCTCTCTTCGCTCAGTGGTACGGAATCCTGACCCCAAACATGAATCCATGATAAGACGTGCTGTGTATTCTCTTGAATACACATTTTGAAAACGTCCTGAGCATATTATATCTTGTGCGCCGAACTCAGATGGTTTCGGTCTAATTTTCTTTACGTATGATTTCCTGTAGAGATGAGCACAGTATAGCATTTAAAAGTTCCGCAAAATGTTACGGTATGCACAGCCTTCTTAAATTGTTTTAATTTGTATTTTTATTTAAATTGTGTGATTTTTCTTCTCTGTGCGAAGAAAATTCTGAACAAACTTCAAGGAATGATGTCAATTTGTTCTCTTTTAAAAAAATAACAGAGAGGCGGAGATTTTCAGACACCGCAAACGAGCTATGTGATTGCTGACTCACACCGTCGATATGTTGGATCAAATGGCGAACAAAAGTGTCTGAAAAATTGAGGGAAAAATATTCAAAATTTTTCCTGTAAATTCGGTTTTTAGCGAAGGAAATCTAGCAACGTCTAAAAGCTCATACGACCTTTTTCCTTATCACGGTAGTATTGACTCGGCCCTAAGTGGGCCGGAGCTTGCGAATAGTGAGTCAAGATCGTCATTCCCAATATGATGATTATTGATTATTAAGGTGATTCGTCAAGCTCAAGTGACGTGGTCGAACTGGCATGCGATATATCGCATCGATTAGGTGAAAAATATCGGACGATTTTGAATTTTTAACGAAAAAAAGGACGATAGCCCCTGCGCATGAGCCTAAAGAATCATCCTAAACCCAAAAATCAACAAAATTCCGAGAAATGAAGCAGAATAGTGTTTGGAAAAAAAACCTCGCAATCGACTCAGCCATCGATTTCTGTATCGAATGCGAGGTTTTTTTCCAAACACCATTCTGCTTTCATTTCTTTGAATTTTGTTGACTTTTGGGTTTAAAATGATTCTTTAGGCTCATGCGCAGGGGCTATCGTCCTTTTTCTTGCCAAAAATTCAAAATCTGCCGAGATTTTTGACCTAATCGATGCGATGTATCGCATGCCAGTTCGACCACGTCACTTGAGCTTGACGAATCACCTTAATTGATTCCACTGATGATGTCCTCGCGAATAACGAGGGGCTATTTGAGTGGCCCCTAGAAATATCTACTAAACTTGCGAAAGTTTGAAACACGAAACAAACCTTATTGCTCGTGAACGTAAACGGAAGGGCCAAAATCAACCGTACCCTCTATTTACACCCACAGGTACCGAGCCCTCATATCATCTCCCCGACCACAAAAGCCCCGGAGCAGATCCGAAGCTCCTATTTGGCGTTTCATTGGCAAACAGAGCGATGAACACTGGTAGGACGTGTGATTCGTGTGTTTGACAGAGTGCCGGTGCCGCTGCACCGTTCCGGCTCTTGATTAATGTGCGGGCATGTCTCATCGAAAATAACTCTTTATGCGCTTCTGTCATGTTCGCACTCCGAAACGCTTTTGAATACCGCTCTTCCCGCGTCCGGGAACGTTGGACGTGTTCCGATGACGCACGTTGCCGTGTTACCAAAAACACCAGGAAGTGCAAAATAAAGTTCCGAGGGCCGATTATTGAAATTGATAAACAAAACTATAAACAAAGAAGGTGAAAGGAAGATAGAGCGATCCTATTGGTTAGAAAGGGTTGCTGTCATAGACTAAGGGGGGAAATGACGGGACTAAAGATAGGGTCTTTCGTGGTTCGCCGTTAGTTAGTCTATTACTTACTTTCGCAGCAAAGCCCTCATTTTTCGTAAAATTGTAAACAGCCCCCCAAAACAGACTTACAAATTGTTTGAAATGAAACAGTCGTCGAATATATCTTCGAATTTACGGTTGCGCTAAGGGAAATTCCGTATGAGCCTTCAGGCGTTGCAAAACTTTTCTAAAATGAAGTACTACTTTATTGGGAAAGTCGTGAGCATCTTTCCTCAAATTTTTCAGATACTTTGTTTGCACTTTAATCCGAAATACCTGAACATTTTGAGTAAAAATATTTATAACTTTCTTCCAAAATAATTTTTCTATCCGACAAAATTTGGCAGCATTCAAATGTTCATACGGCATTTTACCTTTGCACGGTAGTATAGTAATAGACTTAAGACTTAAGTATATGTCAGTCTCTGAAAATAGTATGATTTTTAAAGAAGTATCTATATTTGACTCACCAGTATAAAAAGGCAGACGTAAGTACCGAATTCCGAGCATAAAACGAGGTTTTAAGTAAGTGCAGGAAATAAGTTGCCTTCATTTGAAAGAGTAGGCAAGAAAATATCCCAGGCGTTAAAATAGTTGTATCCTCAGTGCTTGATCAGCGTGCCGCCGTTTGAATCTAAAGACAAGTTACACAATGATATATATTTGTTTTTCCCGATGAAAAGAGCCAGCAATGTTTCATGACTACTATTGCCACGACTAATGTTTTTTTACTTGAGAATGGTCCACTATACAAGGTACGAATTTCAGCATTCTGATACATGTTTCTAAACCAAAATTTAACGTAAAACACCATGCGCACAGCGAAAATTACCGAAATCAACTCCTTACGAAGATAATTAATGATTCTTGATGCGTGAATTTAAACCACCCGCTCATGAAAACTCAATGATCTACGTGATTCACATCGAGCGCTAAACGTTATCATGACAGTCTCTGCGATATAAAAATCTGGCAACCTCGATCTTGACGCTTTGGCTCAGCTATAGCAAATTGCTTATAGTTTGAACAACGCATGGTGGGAAATGAACATTGCTCGATTGAGGAGCTTGCTGAAACCGTTGTAGTGCGCGATTTGACTCACGTAGAGCTTTGAGTTTCTTGTGAGCGGGCAGTTCAAATTCCTCGTAACCAATGTGAAATAAAAATGTTAATAGCTTCGTTAGGAGTTGGTTTCAGTAATTTTCGTTGCGCGAATCGTGTTCTACGTGAAATTTTGGTTAAGATAGGTACATGTATCAGAATGCTTAAATTCGTTCCTTGTCTAGTGGTCCATTCTCTCTTGTTGTTTACCTGCGATTGTGGATAAGGAATTGTGTTCTTAACTTTTTGAAAATAATAGGAAATAAAAATATTATTGGTTAATCGAAACTTATGTTTCCCACTTGCTCAAAGATTGAAGGGAAGTGTTTCAAAAGATTCGCATTAAAACATGCGGGTCGAATGTGAGCTTCAAAATCACAACTTTATAATTAAAATTAGATATCATTACCCAAAATTAGCTTAACTGCATCAAACGCTACCTCGCCGAGAAGAATAAATTGGTGGCGAGGCGCGAATGATCGATTATCGATATTTCCCCACTTGAAGATGTGGCAAATAATTGATTTTTAAGGTGTTCGTTGCGAACACTCTGTATATTTATCCTTTTTCATAGGTTTAAATGACAGATCAATCGATGTATTGCAAAGCACGCCACGCCACTGGTATCAATAATTTTACCTGAAAATTCACTTGTGCAAAGCCATGAGTGTATACAACTGGAGGTGAGATGGCAGTCTAAAATACCACACAAACCTCTCTAGAACCGAATTTGTCGAATTTCTAAAGACAAATTTCGGATCTACAGGGTATGTGTAGAGGGTTTTGTAAAACTTATGTTGAATTCCTCTCAACCAAAGAGTGTAGTAAATTTTGACCTGAAACAAACAAAAACACCAAATCCGTCACATGATGATTCAAAATTTCAACATAGATTCTAATTTTAGTTCCTGAAGTCTATCATGTCTTGAACGAGAACTAGGATAGTTTAATGGAATAAGACAGTGAGAATTTACTGATGAAGCAAAAATACATGAATAATGCTTGAGGAATGATGCGAATTTCTTCCACGTAGTATTATTGTGTAAGAGCTCTAATCTGTTAGATAAATATTAACTAAGACTTTTTAAAAAATTCTCTCGCCGTATCAGTTACGAGATACGTATATTCTTAATACAAATATTTGGTACAAAAATTATTCGTTCGATTGTTTTATAATATAAATAAAATACAAATCGACGGTGAAAGTCGGCAATTACATAACTTTTTTGCGGTGTCTGAAAATCTCCACCTCTACGTCATTTTTTTAAAGGAGAACAAATTGACATGATTTCTTGAAATTTTTGCAGAATTTTCTTCGCATTGGGAAGAAAAATCATGACAGTTTTAAAGAATTGCCGTTGAGTAGTTTTCCATTCAAAAAATAAAGTATGACAGGAAGTCTGCGACGTCGCAAACCGAGTTACACTGAAAAAAAAGTAGTTAGCGTTGAGAACTAATTTGGTTGGTTCTCGCCAAGTAGAATCAAAATTAGGCTTCAGAACTAATTTATTGTACTGAAGCACCAATCAATTCGCTTCATACGCTACTTGACTTTACTAGAGCGCGAACCAGAATTGGAAAACAGCACTAGCTGTAAAATTAGCGCTGTGGTAAGACAAATTCACCTTCGGGTCAAACTAATTCGCCCTCAACACTAACTGCCACATTGTCCGTTACATTTATTTAGTTTCGAAAAAGTGGCGTCGGTACAACAGCCTCAATCGCGTCAGCTCGTGAAAATCAATTAAAATGTGAAATTTCGGGCTCGTTTGACAATGTAAATACTCCCGGTATGATTTATAGTGTCCTC
Organism: Bemisia tabaci; assembly: GCF_001854935.1. Taxonomy (NCBI): domain Eukaryota; kingdom Metazoa; phylum Arthropoda; class Insecta; order Hemiptera; family Aleyrodidae; genus Bemisia; species Bemisia tabaci. The sequence continues at coordinate 869,209 of NW_017547290.1, forward strand.
TCTTTCTTGAAAACGTTCGAAAGCAACATAAATAAACCTGTTAAGGTTAGAAATCGTCTGTTCGATTCAAAACGTAAACAAGCATGATATTCGTTGGAGTCGTCAATCTTCTGTATTAAATTGCGATTAAAGCGTTCCGCGTTCAGTTTATATTTTACGAAAATCTGTGAACTTACTGCTTACTTCTATAGTTCGTGTTCTCCCGTAATTTCAAAAGAATATCTCAAGTGTTCGGACGAGATATGTTTATTCAGTGTGAACATTCGCTACCGTTTCATGTGTGAGTGTGTGTCTCTCTAAAGGATAATTCTGTCTACTTGCACATACCTATGGGATATTCCTTTCCTCTGTCGTTCATTTGGAACCGGTCAGTTGATTTTTACCTCTCATCTTTTAAGAAATCTTCTTTTCCTGAAAGTATTGTCCAGTTATCATTCGCTAAGCCGTTTTCTCCTCTCTCAGTTTTGAGGTTAGGTTGACCCAACCCTACCGAATGCGAATTAGAGTAGCGGAATTAGTTTCCAGCACTAATAGTGGTTAGTGTACAGAAACCAAAAATCATGTGTGTCCAAATCACACAATTTGAGTTAGTGTATAGAAACCATTTTTAGTCATCTGACGCTAACTCATTTTTTTCAGTGTATGTGATTGCCGACCTACACCGTCGAAATAGTCTTACAGTGATAATCGGAATTTGATTTTGTAGATTTAGAAGGGCTAAAATGTTGGATTTTTCTAAAAGTACCTAAAAATGTTTTGTTTTATATTACGTCCTGCCTCATGAAACCTTCCTTAATCGTCTAAATCATACGTGGTCTGTACTAAGGAAATGATTTGATGAAGGAATTACCGAACGACTGTGAGTAAAACCATAAAAGACGTTATTTAAAAGTTGCGACATAAAATCTGTCTCGAAATATGCTTAGGGAAATCAGTGAACACTGTAGTTATTTTTTTCCGCATCAGCATTAAAATTTTGGATCCATTTGGTTCACCCCTCCCGTTTAATATGTCCCATTTTTTACAATTTTTTTTTAAAAAATCACCAAAAACGTCACTTAACTCATCTGCAATGAACTTTAGAATAATTTGTTTTACTTACGGTTCAATTTTGAGAGGACGCGACGAAATTCACTATAATTTTATGTTTTGAAACTGCTGCCGGTTTCGACACAAAGAGTACCATGAACAGACCGAGTTTAACAAAAAGGTACCAAGCCAATTTTTGGGAGTAGATGAGTCAGAAGTATTTTAAAGCTTACCCTTAACACACACCGTTTCTCCTGTTAAAAATTCGAAGTCAAGGCAACATATTTTGAATGTGGAGGTGGATGTCGAACTTTATCACAAACATTGAGTTTTATGGAGCGGTACCTAAAACTTCAAATCTCTTCTTCTCGATTCGATACCCTGGTGAAAATGATCCCTGGTAAGCTTTCATTTCAAAAAACAATTTTTTAAAGAATATTACTCTATATTTTGGGAAACTTTCTTTGGATATTATTTTAAATTAAATTTACGCGAGGTAGCATTTACATATGTGAAGAAGTCTTTTAAAAGCTATTATTTTTTTAAATCGATATAACACTTCCACCTAAATATTACGATTTCTATTTTAAACATACGCATAAAACACACAAATTTTAACCATTCTTTAAGAGTTGCCTTTACAAAATTTACGAATTTTTAAAGGTGTTTTAACGTCTTTCCTCTTTAAAAAAAAAGTCTTCAAAACGCTAGTATTTTTTTTTTTTAGAGATTTAACAATTTCACCTACATTTTACCGCCTACAATTCATACTTTAAACATACGCTAAAAGGGTTTCCTAAAACGCAAACTTTAACACTTCTTTAACGGTTGTCTCTTCAAAATTTACGAATTTTTTTTAAAAAAAAATTTAACAGTCGTCGTTACTGAAGCACTGATACGACTTGGTCCCTTTCTGATAAACTCGATCCAGACGACTAGACTTTACACGTCACGAGACACAAATCAAGAGGGAATAAACCACGACTCTGAGAGCGCACAAACTGGAACTACAATGAAGTGGGACCACCGTGACGGAGAGTTTATATGGTCCGAAGAAATCAATTATAGATAATATAATAATTGCAGTTGGAATAAGGAGCCGATTCTCAACGACGAGAAAATGAGTGTAATTAACAGGTCATTTCAGGGTGACGCGACGGCGAGCAAGCCACCAGCGATGCCAGAAACGGAGGAAAATTGGACATATTAAATGCTAAAAAGAAATATTTAGAGATGGATGGAGACAAAACGAACTACATAACACTTTAATTCTACGCGCATAGCTCTTTCTCATTCAATTTATCTGTACATAGTTCCGTTTGAAATTGGTGAACAACTGAGTACGACCAATTCTTCTCTGATGCCGTGCTTTAAAATGTTCCTTTTTTCAGGTCAACTTGTTTAAGTGGACGTCACAGCTTAGCTCGAAAGTAATTACACGTGCAAATGAGGGTCCAGCGCCCATTTGAGCGTTTTAATTAGGCTTATCGTTTGACACCTGGAGCCTGGGTGGTACGGTGAGACGATTCGTCGCCTGGCTGACAGAAGGGCGTAACTACACTGAGAGATGAGTCCAGAAAAGCATTGAGTTATATGGACGACAGGTCTCACTGCAAAGTGCAGTTACGCCTTAATGTTAGAAGGGCGACGGATTGTTGCTCTCAGCTGTGACTTCGGCTCCGGATTTTTTCCCCGGCCTGATCTGATTTTGTTACAAAAGCAGGTATGCGTCGGTCTTGGTGTACTAGGGGGTCCTGCCCCCTGACCGCTGCGCGGCCCAACCCCCGGGAGGGCGCCTCGCGCCCTCAGGCCCGCTTCGCGGGCTCTATACGCCTATGTATAGGCAAAAATGTTCTTCTATTTTAATACACCATTTTGTGTTCGAGCTGCATCGATTTCAAAATTTTTGACGTAACACTCAGATTTGTAAATAATGATGATGTAATTAATATTTTTAAATACTTAATTTAAAAAAAAAAAAAAAAAAAAAGGATTTCGACCGTTAAGAGTTAATAATATTTGGTCCGGCCCGACGCGACGCAACGCTTGCCTTTTCACTTTGTATCTGCTGTAAATATTATTTGAAATTCAGCAGTCAAGTAAATTGACCAATGCCGTAAATCGAAGCCGGAAGAACGCAGGAAAAATTGAGTTAAACCTTATACCTTGGACCTTGAACCTTGAACCCTGGAGCGATGCACCGTTCCTCAACTCTTCGAATGAGGAGCCCTTCACGAGTTTTTCCATTGTTTTATTGTTTATTCGAGTCACTCAGGTAGAATCCCACACCTTGACGTTTCCAGCGGAAACGACATATCTCTCACGCTATTAACATTGGACTTAAGTGACATGAGCTTTAAAAGCTCTACAACATTAAAAGTTCGGGGTTTCATAATTTTTTGCACATCTACATCTACTACAGATGACATACATGTAAAGATCATCCTTATCGGTCCGGCAGTTCGTCAGAAATAGTGCTTCCAAGATTTTGCTTGTAGTTGTATAATATAGATATTCAACGGAAAAAATAGTTCATAAATTTCTGTTGGAGGGCATGGATACCTACTAGAGCGGCAATCTTAAAGTTGAGAGCATTGGTTTGCGTGGAGAATTTTTTGTGGGTAAATCGCACATCGCGAAAACCATAGGTTTTTAGGAAGTGGTGGAACTCGAGGTGATTTNNNNCCCGCCCCACCTTCCTCCAGAGTATGCATGAGGCACAGAATAGTCTTCTCCCGCAAATTTTGAACTTATTCAACTATTCTTCAAAACGGAAATTGAGGGTTCAAACAAGAATTTTGAAAAAATCTAGCCATTCTTCGGACATTTTGAGAAGGTGAACTTCCGAACGTTTTAAAAAATAGGTGTTTCAAGCGTTCATAAAATTAATGGAAGTGAGTTTATATAATTGGAATACATTTTGTAACGATAAATACGGAGGTAAAATTTCCCATAGAGCCTACGGGTACGGGTCAGTCCATTTAAGATTTCATTTTCAGAATCAGACTTTCACAGCAGTTGAAAGTCAGTAAGTGACTTGTATATGATATTTTTTGGGACCTTTGAACCCCTCAGAATAATTATTGGACAGTGGCATAGCTCTTTTCGGCACCATTTTTTTTATTTCTTGTGATTTTTGAGAGTTTTTGAAAAAACTCATCATTACCGTAACCTATTTATTTTGTTAGTCCAGCACACGCAAAAGAAGTGGAAACTGATCTTTTTTATTTTTTTTGTTTAGTTTAAAGTCTGATAGTTCGAAATAAATAAATATTTGGATAAGTTATGATTAAAACTTTTATTTAAACAAATTTCAATGTCAAATTCGGAATTTTTTGTTTTTTTTTAGTTCTAAATTGTCCTACATTTGAGAGAAAAGGATGAGATTGCATGTAAAGACTTTTCTGTAAAGAGCTAAACTTATATTTTGTAATTTCCCCCTAAATTGTAAATTTACAGCTTTTTTTCCAATTTTTTTTCAAGAAAAATAAGCCGGTTACGGTAATGATAAATAGTAGCGGTAATGACTGTAAGTATACGGTAATGATTTATTGTTATGCATGACGACCTTATGGAGTAGGATCTCAAGGCTGAAGGAAAAAAGCACTGATTTCTAAAGAAACATTGTATTTAAGCAGTACAAAAATTCGAAAAAAATGACCAAACCAAATCATTTGAAATAAATAAATAGTCAAAGAAATGGTAGACATCAACCAATTTCACATTAAATGAGTATCTCTAATGAGATCACTAAACAAAATAATTATAATAGAGGAAAAATAGGACTTTATTTAACCACCTATTTGCAAAAGAGAAAATTTCTTTGAGAAGAAATGTAGGTAACGTAAACAAAAATATCTCTAGTGAGATCTCCAAACATAATAATCATAATAATAGTCAAGAGAAAATAGAACTTTTAACTAGCAAAACTAGCAATAAATAGTATAAGACTATCTCGGATCGTATTGATGTACTTTCTGGGCAGGACGCGACGGTATTGCTGGTGGTATCTGATGGGCCATTTTCTTGTACTGATTTAAACTGACTGACTTTCAGTTTTTTTTTGTAAGTTCTGAAACCATTTCTCGTATGGGGTTGACATTTTTCTTCAATTAAAACGTCTGTGGACAAGGAAAAGACAGAGATATATTTCAAGGTAATCTCAAGCAACTGAAATTATTCCTAAAAAACTAAAAAAGGCCGCTATAGATCCATTAAAAAAGATAGTTGGTCATAACCGAAACTATTGCATCATTACCGTACACCCTATACGGTCTGGGTGGAAGTTACGGTAATGATGGTTACGGTAATGAGAAACATTCAAATTTCGCGCCAAAAGGAGACATTGGCTTGTTGTAGGAAGGTGAGATTTAATATTTGAGGTTGGTTTAATGCCATGCGTTCATAAATGAAGTAGGTTTGATGATATCTCCAATCCTTGGTGGATTTTTATATGGTAACGGTAATGGCAGCTGAGAGTTGGACAAAACTCAATTCATCACTGTAAATTGAACGAATATTACTTTATGATCAAGTAAAAAATAGAGAGCTACTCACCATGGGTCCTCCTTCCAACACAAACATCAACGAATGTAAGTTCGAGCTGGTGCTGTCGCCTAGCAGCCGAAGTTTGCTCCAGAACAAGGGGTTACGGTAATGACACTAAATCCAGTAACAAGCACAGGATGCCAATTTTTTCGAAAACTTAGAGGAAAATATAGCTCTAAAAAGAAAGAATTATCAATTCAAAGTATGCTGAAGCCATATTTGATTTCAGGAGCCCGTGACTTTGTATATATTTGCTTGAATTCAGCGATAAAGTTGAGACTTTCGACCGGTAACAGGTTACGGTAATGACAAATTCAGCATTTCAGATCAAATTTGAGCTATAAAAAAAGAAAACTCCTGCAATTTAAGCACGGATTCGGATTCAGCGCAAAATTTTCACGAGGAATGATGTACTAAACACCATGCCACTGGGTTGGTTTTGTGAAAAAAGTAGCGGTAACAGCAAAATGAAATCTTAAATGGACTGACCCGTACGTCCTGTCAAACATTTCCATTTCGGATTTCTATTTGAGACAATTAACCGGAATTCCTGTTACTCTGATAGAACCCTGATTGTCGTAACAATTCGTCATGCCTCTGGCTTAAGGGCGTATCTTAATTTCCACGTGAGTCTGTTTTGCATATAAGTACATGTTTTCTGGAGCTCGTGCGTAACTTGAGGTAGGTACGCCCTCACTTCAGAGAAGCGACGAGTAATCCCATTGGGATAACGAGAAATCCAGTCATCTTAAGTAGGGATTCAATAAGGGAATTATTAATAGGGAAATTTTCCTCCATGATCTCTGGCTCATTGTAAAACGCAACCTAAGTCACTATAGTTGCCTCACACAGACAGCGGCTTTTATTGATGAGCCAGACATTTTGTCCGAGTGTATCTGCTTGCATCGGTCAGTAATGCATCATCCTAGCTAATTTAATTTTGTGAGATGTGCTGAATTTCTCAATGGGTCTGTTCCACTGGTCTCAGAATTGTATTTTGAATTTTAATGCCTGGTTCTTGTTGATTCGCGAAAATATTTAGATCCGTCCAAACAGGAACTTTTCTACGTTTAATATTATCCGAGATATATAGCGCTTTGAAAAATTCGGGTTTTGACGTCATCCACCGCGGTAGTGCGACACTCTCGGTGCTTTCATCCAAGTTACACGTTATGAGTAACCAGTTCAAATGTGTGTTTCCCCGACAGATGAAAGCAAGGTGGAAGAAACCAAGCGTGTCATTCCTGCGGTGGATGGTATGTCATAAATCGAACTTTTCAAAGCGCTATGACTCAAAACGTCAGTATTCAACCTAGAAAGATACTGTTTGGACGGATCCTATTATTTTTAGATGATCTACAGAAATCAAGCATCGAAACACGATTCTGTGACCAGCGCAACTGACCCACTGTCTACCCGACGATGATTAATCTTGAGAGCTGGCAACATCACGGGCAAACTTTGAACCAATATTTTCGCAAAGAACCGAAAAGTTCAACAAGGCTGACAGAGTTCCGATTTTTCTTCGGCGGAATACGAAATTTGTCGTCGAATTCATGGTTTCATGTGATGTTTTTACACATTGACCTAGAACTTGACAAAAAAGTCAACAAGTAAAGACTGTATGTTTTGGAAAGAAAGCGCGACACGGACGGTGCGGTGACGCGGCGCAGCGTTTTAAAACAGGTACCGTTCTTTGACATGGTTTTGAGTGCGACGAATATTCTTGCACCAGGCATGAAGTCCTTGCAATAAATCTGTCACGATGCAGGCCAATAATTGTCAAATCAGACATTTTGGCAAATTTCTTGGCTAACGATCTACTCTTTCACCACGTAATGCCGTTTGGATGCTTAAAAGATAACCAAACATTGACAACGAAATTATGGGTTCAAATTAATGTGTACCTATGATTTTGTCATTTATTTGCCTGGAAATTAGCTGACCATCTCTCTCTGATAGGTTCAGTATCATCGTCAGCAGTGGCATGGCGTGCTTTGCGATGTATCGATTAATCTGCCATTTAAACCTACGGAAAAGTATCGATAAACAGGGTGTTCGCAACGAACACCTTAATAATCGATTATTACCATAGCTTCAAAGGGAAAATATCTATAATTGATCATTTACGCCTCGCCACCGATCGTTAGCAAGAAAGAAGGGAACATTACCAGATATTATGCCTATCTTTTTTTCACAGTGCAGTGTGTTGATTTTCCCAAACACAAGAAAATTTTAGGAGACGGAGATTAAAAAGGAAAGGAGCGCCGAGTGTCGTGCCAACAATCATCCTAATTATAATTACGGACCTGCAATAATTATACGACAGTGTGACCTCCAATATAATGCCCATTCGATCTTTGTGTTCCTTTTCAACCTACCCTCTATTGCACAAACTCACCAAAAAGCACGGTTCCATCGCCTAACTGTTACAAATATAATCTCCGCTTAGAATTTGATGGGTGCTCTGAGCCCGGTTTATTTTGAACGGAAAGTTAAGATTCTTGGCTCCAAAATGTCTCATCCGCCATAATATGTAACTTCCCAAAAGAAATAGACCCGCCTTGGGATTTGTAGGGGTAGTCATTTAAAAAAAGAAAAAAGAAAAAAAAATCTCTGAGAGACTCAACTCTCGCTAAAATACTAATTTTTAGACGTGCGCCATAAAAGGCGTTAAAGAGACCGCTATTTATTTTTTTTCTTTTGATTTCTTTTTTCAAAACGATCACCTGTTGATTTGGTAACATCATAGCATATTTTGATCAAACTTAAACTTAACTTCACTCAAATTTCAAAAATAAGAGACACCTTATAACACGCTTTGATGGCTGCGCGGCGCAGAGATACAACTATTCATGATTGATGGATGTCCATGTTGCATCTGCTAAATTGAAGGAACCATGGCACGATGCGTGAACTCAAAATACTCCTGTCTAAGCTGCCGATGAGGTGTCGCTCCGATTCAGGAGAAAAGTTATATAGACGAGGCCCGATCACGTCTCTTTCGGCAGTATTGGTCACGTGTGCCCTTGAAGCACTACTACAATAATTAAGACGAACGGAATCATCACCACATGAAAATAGAGCGAGGGAAAGGATGCGCGTCGATGACGGCGCCGAGATACAACTATTCGTGCTTGATGGATGACCATGTTGCATCTGCAAAATTGAAGGCGCTAAGGTGCTAGGCGTGTCAGCGTTGTATGAACATTCACTGACGAGTTATCTTTCAAGCTATATACTATGTTCAGCATCAATTCAGCTCTTTCAATTTATCCCAGAAAACATTCCATTAGATTTTTGGTTCACTCAGCAATTTAAAAAAGGTAATTTAAAAGACGTTTTTTGAACACTATGTACAATAAATATTTATTTAAACAAATAAGACGACTGATATTTTAATTTCACGAAATATATGTAAATAAATATTTATATGGCTTAGACTAAATAACACCATTATAAAAGTATTTATATGTACAAATTGAAAGTTTATTCTATGGAAGGAATGGCTAAATACTGAACTTAGAACTTATTCCGGATTTTACCCGAAGAGATTGAATCATATTTAAAGTAAACTAGATTAGGTCTCTTGAGCATATATTGAGGTAGAAGTTGCTGTTCTGTCGTAAGATTACTTCAAATGGTAACATCGTTAAGTGACACGTTTTTGACTTTGACTGTATTTTTGGCGATTTACATAATTATGTAACAACCGGTGGTAAATTTAACTTTGACCAAATCGTTTAATAGCTCTTGTGTGTGTTTTTTTTAAAAAATTCTTGTTGACAAATATTTTTTTTTCTCTTACGTACACCTCAACCCCGCCAATCTGACTATCTAATTTTCGACGAATTAAATGTATACAGAAATTTGCAAATCTTATTTGCCTTCTCAGCAGATTTTAAAGCCTATCGCCAATTGAGAGCAGTCAAATAGACTACGGGTTGATGATACAATGAAATATAATTTAGGATTGGGCAAAAAGAACGCACATCCAAAAGATATGGTTAAAATTACCACAAAACGACGATCATGTTAAGATTTTTTCCCTTATGATCAGTGTATTTATGTTGTTACGGTTTCCACAAAGAACTAGAAAAACTCAAGGTGGGGCAGGATAGATTCATGTGATAGATTTTATATTGCCCCAATCAAATTTAAACAGCTGGCTGTAAAAATCACCTTGAAATAGAGAGAAGTTGCTAGAATGTCAAGACACTCCTTGAAACTTCCGTGACTAGAGAGCTCGCAGAGAGCTCCTCAGCACGTGGAAATTTCTTTACTTTTCTTAAACATTCTCAAGGAGATTTCGAGAGAGATCTTAATATTTCAGCCTAAAAATCGCATCGTACTCAATACTCAATATAATTTCCGTGAAAATAATCGAATATCAAACCTTAGATACTTGTGTATCTTCCGTTTCATCCTTATTATCAACCAGCTTCTTCCACATTTTTACAATTCTTATCTTTATTCTAGCCTCATTGATAGCGTTGGACCACATCTCTCTAGGCCTGTTCTCCTCACGGGGGTAGTTCCCCCTGTCTTGCTCCAGAACAACCTCCGGCGCCCTGTAATCCAGCTCCTCCCTCAATTGCTCCCTATAGTAATACTGAATGGTTAGTAAAATCTGGTGCCAGACGAATATGGACGCAGCGATGGCCAAACACCACTGCCATTGCTGCGAATTCAGCCGCTTGGTGAGAAAAATATCGTGCCCATACTGCACTATCAAAAATTGGACGATCAGCAAGGACACCCACACGAGAACCAAGAAATGATTGTCGAGGAAACCCTTGAAAATATTCCTTTGATTATTAATCTTCGTGCAGTTCAACAAATTAAACAGGTTGAAAAGTGCGAAAACATTAAATACAATCGTAAAGTGTTGCGTGGGGATGATATCGCCAGCCGAGTCCTGTCTCCCGCTGGGCACTTTAAAGATCCGCTCGCCGTAATATACCAAGACGAAGAGAATACACATTTGATACATGCTATGACCTAGGATATTTACAAGCAGCTTCTTGGTTATGATCGGGTAGTTGCGCCCGTACGGCGGCCGGTAGATGATGGCCTCGTTCGGGTTCTCGGTGGCGAGGACCATGGAAGCGATCAGGTTCATGGAGACGTTGATGTAGACCAGTTGGATGGTCGCGAAAGGGCTGTTGTTGAAGGTGAAGGCGCAGGCAACGGTGAGCGTGACCGCGGTGAGACTGATTATGGCTTGGAACTGGAGGAATTTGCAGAAGTTGTCGTAGAGGTTCCTGCCCCAGAGGAGGGCTTTGAGGATGCTGCCGAAACTGTCGTCCAGGAGGATTATGTCGCAGGATTCTTTGGTGACGTCCGTGCCGGTCATGTTGAGGCCGAAGCCGATGTCCGATCGTTTCAACACTAGAGCGTCCCTTGTTTCTCGGCCGATGACGGCAACAACCTATAAAAATAAGATAATAATCGTATGCACTGAAAAAAAAAATCTCGGTGTATTTATTAAGAAAAGGGTAAAATTACCAAGAATTTAGGGTTCTATTTGATCCCAGTTTTTTCTTGGTAAAATTAACATTTATGGAATTGGTAATTTTACCGAGAAATCTAGGTAAAATTATTGACTTTCTCGGTAATTTTACTGGACCTTGGTAAAAACGCCAATATTTTTTATCGACCGTGGTAGAACTACCGAGATAGAATGGCAAAGTTACCGGGAATTGATTACCAATAAAAGTGGTATTCTTACCTGGAAAAAAACCGGTAAAAATACCGGTTTTTAGGTAAGCTTACCAGTCTGTCTTGGTAAAATTACCGGTAATTGGTAAAAAAAAGTGAGATGGTAAAGGTACCAACGGACCTTGGTAAAAACGCCGAGAATTTTTTTTCAGTGTGATAGCATGCTCGGCGTTTAAAGTTTGCTGCTGAAACGTCTTAATTTTTAGACTTTTCTCGAAGAGTTCAGGATGGCATGAAATGTAAGAAAGAAATGAAAGATTGGAAATGTCATTAAAATATTTCATGAAATTTCACGAGGCTGTAAAATATTTCATATTTTTCGCAAGGCTGTGAAATATTTCACATTTTTCAGGGGCTAGAACATGCAACCCTGGTAAAAATTGGCAGTAGAATCTGTGGTCCAAAATACCATAGACCTAAAGCCGGCTGTAAGATTTCCAATAGCTTCTATAGCCGGCCACACAATTTCTGATAGCCTTTTATAGCCGATGGCGATTAAGCAATAGCCAGGCGATAAAGTGTATGCTAAACGTTACTAATTACGTGCTAGGACTGGTAGGGCTTGGTGAGTTTTTGGAATACTGCTCTTTTTGGGTCGTAGTATCTTGATTAATTTTGCGAGGAAAGCTCCGTACTTTTGATGGATGCCTGCCATTACTAATATATTAGAGCGCCTTCAGTTTCGTATGATACTGTGCAATACCTCTGTTGTGAAATAGTTGCTTCAAACGCCGTGGCACGCTGCGATGCGGCAGGCGGGCAGCCAGCGCGAGACGCGCATTGGCGCCTACAAACCTAACAGGGATACTTCACGCGTTGCGCAATGCGTGAAGTATCCCTGTTAGGTTTGTAGGCGCCAGTGCGTCGCCGCTCCGCTTTGTGTTAGGCTTTAATATTTAATCTGGCGGAGTCAGCGTCATTCAACTCATGATTTTGAAATGTTTGCACATCCTGTATGGATTATTCTCATTTTAATTGATGAAAAAAAATATGTACTAAAGGAAAATATAATGTGTGTTTTGTAAATATTAAGGTGGTTCCTTATCAAACTTAATGATTTCCAAAGCATACGAATTTTTCCACAATTTCTTATCGCCTTTTATAATCGATGGCGAAAAAGCAACAGCCAGGCAATAAAGTGTAAAGCCCGGCGATAGGAACTATAGCCCGGCTGCATAATTTTTATCGCTCCGTATAGCCCGGCCGTATGATTTTCTCCGCATTCTACAGCCAGCTATATGATTTCTGTAGCCTCTTTTAGCCGGCTATAAGAATTCCTATGGTATTTTGAAACGCAACTCTTATCGCCAATTTTTACCAGGGAACCCGCACTCAAACACACAAAAATAGAAAAAAGTCACAATTTGTACATTTTGCGGAACATGATAAAGAAGCCGGTACTTTACAATATATCTTACAAATTTCTGAAATTTCGTGAAATATCTCATGTGAAATTTCAAGATGTTATTTTTCATGAAATTTTGCCTCCCCACCCCAATTTGGCACGCCGCAGAGTTAAGGCCTTGTCTCCACGAGACGTTTCATGGGATATATATCCCAAGCTCGAATCGTAAGGATGAAACTTCTGGGCTTTTTCCCCGTTTTACGAAACAACACTAGTGCTGCTTATTCTCCCTGAGTTGCTCTTAAGACTCCACAAAGACCCCAATAATTGGCACTGTAATTAGTATTGCTAACTCGATGTTTTTCTCAATTTCGTAAGTGAGATATTTTCCTGGGACAAATCCCACGAAACGTCTCGTGGAGACGAGGACTGCTAATGTGCTCTCCGACAAGGGAGGAACCGGAAATTTTTGTGGGGCGCACAGATAAACACTCCTTACTGAAAAACTTCTGGAATGCACTTCTTTAGCTCAAAAGAAAGGACCCAAATCCCTCAAGAAAATTTTGAAAACTAAGACGCCTCAAGAACAATTTTAAGCTGTTCCGGTAAAAAAACAATGATGAGAATGTCGTGCGTTTATTTGGCAAAACCTCGAAGCTGTCACAATTGCATATTCTTAGCTTTTAAGGGGTTTCATTTTAGTAAGGATACATTCATTATCGGCTATTTAGACAGATTGCAAACTTGAAACTTTGCAATAAAATTTAGGGCGGAGAATAAAGCGGGTCCTGTGGGCTTATCATTGAAATTGATAGACAATGCGATCGACAAAGAATAGGCAAACTGAAAATAAAACGATCTTATTGGTGGTTGTAATGGAGAGAGGAGGTGAAGAATACTAACCGAAGGTAGTAGAATACTACTCGAGGTAACTAACGGAAACCCACGAGAGACCCTACTGTTGGTCCATCATTTTTCCCTTTGGTCTATAGCAACCACCCGTTTCAGCCATCAGAATCGCTTTGTGTCCCCTGTGTCCAGATTGTGTATCACTTTGTCTATCAATATCAACAATGAACCCGCAAAAGGAATGTAACAAAGATTTATGCTTCCATACCTCGCTCTTGTTGTTGAAGTTGCTCTCGAGGATGCCCTTGACGAGGGTGTACTTGTCCTTGGAGGAGCAGCGGGCGAGGACGCGGAGATTGGGCCAGATCTTGTCCATGAGCCGCTGGTCGATGACCCCCTGCTCGCCGCGGATCCGCTTGTTGAAGGTCTTGCTGTCGAGGACGAGGTGGTTGTCGTCCTTCTCCAGGATCCCGCACTTGACCGCGATGGCGTGGGCCGTGTGGATGTTGTCCCCGGTCAGCATCCGCACCGTCACCCCCGCCTCCTGGCACTGCCGGATCGCCACAGGGGCCTCCGGACGGATCGGATCCTCGATCCCCAGGATGCAGAGCAGGATCATGTCTTTCACCACCTGAGGGAACGAAATAGGTGGAGTAAGAATCAAGGAAAAAGTGAAGTGTGGAGTAAGAATCAAGGAAAAATTGAAGTTGCTGATTTAACAATTTTGTAGTTGTCCGACATGTTTCAATGTATATATTACGATAAAACTTGACAATTGAACCACCCCCGCGGTTAAATAAGCGGTAATGTAGCATCGCGTCCATGATATTGGACTCCATGCTCAGCTATATAATGTTCAGTTGCTTATCACGTCCAAGATCTTGGACTCCATGCTCACTTTAATTAGGGATAATTTTTTCGAAAAATCGAAGTGAGCATAGCGTCCAAAAGTGTGGGACGCAGGTATTCTCTGACAATACATTAGCATGGGGTACAAAAATGAAGACAATTTTTGTGAAATAAAGACGAAAAAATGTGTTCTCGAAAAAATTTCACGTTGCTTAGGGTAGGTTAGGTTAGGTTAGGTAAGGTTAGGTTAGGTCAGGTTAGGTTAGGTTAGGTTAGGTTAGGTTAGGTTAGGTAAGGTTAGGTTAGGTAAGTTCAAGCTAGGTTAGTTCAAGTTAAATTAGATAAGCGAATATACGATTTTCTATCATGATGAACTTTAAAACTAAGGGAGGTCTACTTGCTTTTGGACTCCATGCTCAAGTAAAGAAGTGAGAAATTTAGCGATGAGCATGGAGTCCAAGATCTTGGACGAGATGAGCAAGAAAGTATAACACGGGTGAGCATGGAGTCCAATATCTTGGACGCGATGCTACATAATCAAATAAGCTTTCCACTGTTGTAAAATGTACATTTGAAACATGTCGGACATATTTTTTTGACAATCTAATTGTTAAATCAGCGATCAATTTTTTTTCCTTTATGTTTTTGACCCTAGCCTGAGTGTTAGGACTCCTAACCTACGGACTACACAGTACACAGTGCAATTAGGAGCCACTGTCTCTGGCTAATGTGTCTGCAAAGGGAAACTTATGGAACATACCGGGATGAGCAAAAAAGGGGTTCGATATGCCATAACTTGATGATGCCATAACCTAACCATAACAAGATTGATTTATTTCAAACTGTATATTGGTCAACTTTTGTGCACAAAAATTAGCTACTAAAATTGTCTTGTTCTTAGTTAAACTTGATAGAATTTAACAATTTTTAATTCAACGGCTTAAATAAGTGTATCTACTTTTGATTTTGTTTCCTGACGTTCACAGCGTGATGTGATGCTTGAAAGTCTGAAAAATTGTCCTTAGTCCAGAAATCGTCAATGAATCGAACAGCTGGACTACATTTTGCAGGAAAAAACTGATTAAAATTTCTATCTCAAACATAAAATTACCAGTCTGAGGAGGGAAACTGATGACGAATTTGTTGTTGCTGAAATGAGCTAAAACTTGTTGTCCCTAATTATAAATATGGGTGGATCCAGACACTATGCAGCATGCTTGCATGCCCAGCATGTTCCTTACCTCTTTCTCATCCTCCCAGCACTCGTACTTATCCCGAAAATCCCGATAGGCGATAGCGATGGTCCTCAACCCGTCGTTGGCCATGGGGTTGTTGACTTTGTAGAGAAAGGACTTGAGGTCCTTCTCGGTCATGGGCTTGACGGCGCTGTCCTCGGCGTGGAAGCGGCTGCACTTGGCCAGGATCACCTCTGTAGCCCCCTTCGTGAAGACCCGGTAGCCGCGCTCCGTCTGGATCACAGTGCTCATCATCTTCCGCTCCGAGTCGAACGGGTACACGTGGACGAGGTCTTCCTCCGGGATCTTCTTCCGCAGGGAGTGGTAGTCCTGCCCCAGGTTCAGCGAGAACCTCAGCAAGGCGCACTCCGTGCGGTTCCCGACGTAGCTAGGCAACGCTCCGATCCTGAGGGTACAAGCGTAAAAATTAGATAAAATGAGAAACAGACCATCGTGCATGACATTATGACAAAACAACTCATTTGGTATGGTCATGTCCAGAGAATAGCAGGAGACAGGTTGCCGAAGAAGGTCCTTGACTGGGTTCCTCCTGGGAGAAGACGCAGAGGGCGCCCAATGAAAGGTTGGAGGGAAGGGATTGAAGCGGAAATGTTAAGGTACTCAATCCCCCACGATTTGTGGTTTGAAAGAGAGCAGTGGAGGTTAGGAGTCGTAGAGCGCGAGGGAGTGCTGTAAAGCGACTTATATGTATGTATGAGAAACATGGAAAATAGGAATTGCGTCATATCGTCGTTTCCCTCACGGAAAACTTTAACTACTTTTCCTAGTAACCAAATTTCCCCTCGTATATTGTATTTTTATCAGAGGAATCTTGCGGGCATTCCTCATTGAAAATTTCACTGATTTTTCTTCCGACCTGATGCAAAAAAATGAAATTTAAAAAAAATTGGAAAAAATGGCAAAGGTATACTCATTAAAAAGTAGCATTTTTGAACCCTCTCCCCCTTTTAACGCTTTTGTGATGTATGTCCCTAACCTTATACACATAAAAACTAAAAGGCGTAACACTCCCCTCAACCCCCCTCGCCGGACTACCCTGAGGTAGTACGGCGAAAGCGTATGGTGCGGTACGGCGTACGGTGGGGCGTTTTTTAATTATTGGACTGCATTTTGCAATTTGGAACTATAAATTCTGGCTCTTCCGGAAAAACACTTACGTGCATAGGGGAAACTAGTGGCACATACGTTGTTTTTAAACCGGGCTAGAATTTATGGTTCCAAATTGCAAAATGTAGTCCAATTTACGATCGGTCCCTCACTGCTTGATTCTCCAAGCTGATCACCTTAAGATGTCCTTGTTTTTGTTTGTCCGAAAAACGCTTAATTACCTGTCACTGGGAATTACATTTGAGATGTAAGAGCAATTGTAAGCGATAGACTCGACGATGAGCTCGCCGACGGTTTTGGGGAGAAGCTCGAACTGGGGGATGGTCCGCCACGGGACCTGGCTAATGAAGGCTTGGACGACGGCCATGCGATTCGTGGTGAGGACTCCCGTCTTGTCGCAGCAGATCGAGGTGGCGTTGCCCATCTTCTCGCAGGCGTTGATGTGCCGCACCAAGCAGTTGTCTTTCAGCATCTGCTTCACCGTGTACGTCAGGCCGATGGCTATCGACATCGGTAAGCCTTCCGGGATGGCCACCAGGAGTATTGAGACCTACAGGAACAGAGATGCATAAATGACGTGCTTGGTCCAAGAACAAGGTTCCGAAAGAGCAAAATTTAAAAATATAATGCAATTACTCACGAGCCTACTGGCTTTCTTTCTGAAAATTCATGGTAGACGCGCGTCCCCCTCCCCCCCACATGGAGCTTCTTTAGTGCCGAAATTACCGCTAAAATATTAAAAACACTAAAAAATCCATCGATTGCCCTCGCGAAACTATTGTTGATCGATTGCCTGCCATGAATTTTCACAAACGAAGCCAGGATGCTCGTGAGTAATTGCATTATTATTATTATTATAATACTGGCAAATTCAACGTTTTTCTAAAAATATAAATTAACGAGGTTTAGAATTTAAAATCACTACAAAGCACGACGTTTGGAGCCATCTTAGGTACTCAGTTTCAACATCAAAACAAAAAGTATACTAAAAATTTAACGATGACCTCATAAGAATTATATCAAGCATGCAACTCAATTTTTTACTAATTTAATCGATTTTTTGGCTGAAAATGAGCGTGTGGTGTCTCAAAATCCCCTTCCTTTCCAAAGATTGTGAATTTTTCGCCCCTGCATAAACATCTCACTGAATTTTATGCTTTTGCGATCGGAAGAATCTTAGTTGCTGAATTTTCATGGAGTTCGAAAAGCATCATAGAAATCGGAAATTGCATTTATGCCAGGTAATTTTCGTTCTATCTCCCCCCTCTGAAAAGAGATTTCACGCTTGCATCAAAAACACTTATTGTAATATTGAAAGGAAACATAATTTATCGAAACCGCACAAGTGTGCCAGTTGCGCGTGTGTGAAATTGCATTGAATATGAACAGCTTAAAATTGGACGTATTTCTGTCAAACGGAACTATGTACATACATTATGACGTATATGACGAACTGATAAAAGCAAGGTGGAAGGAACCACGCGGATGTCACTACTGCGGTGAATGACGTCAAAAACGTCAAAAGGGCCATATCTCGGTTAATACTGGACGTAGAAAGTTGCTGTTTGGAGAGATCCTATTACTTTTAGCTGACCTACAAGAATCAAGCGTCAAAACACGATTTTGTGACCAGCACAACTGACTCATTGTGTGCTCCCCTCTAAGTATCCCCACAATAAATTTCTCGTTCCGCCCATGAGTCAGAAACAATTCCAAAATGCATCTCCGGCATTGGCGGATCCAGAAAATTGGCAACATTGTCTTTCCTCCATTTAAACCTATGGAAATGTATCGATTCTTGGAGGGGGTAGGTGCTCCGACAAGAATCGATTATTTAACATAGGTTTAAATGGAGAAAATCAGGTGTTGCCGAATAGCTGGATCCACCTCTGATCTCCGGTTCTCTTCCGCATCCCTACTTCTGAGTAGAGGAATAACAAGAGCGGAACTCACCCCGATGAAAATGAAGTGCATGGTGTATCCGAGGAAAGAGACGACCTCGAATCGGTCGTCGTTGAAGGAGTACTGCGTGGCCGTGAAGCGGAGGATTAGGATGAGGGTGACGACTACGGCGAGGGCGGTGGCGACGTAGCTGATCTTGACGGCGACCAGGGAGAGCTTCTTCTGGAGGTAGGAGTCGTGGTCCAGGTTCTCGTTCATCGGCCGCTCCGCCGGGAACATGTGGTCCGAGACCGTGGACGACTGGTGGGCCAGCGACGTCGCGTCCACGTGCCGACGGAATATGTTCTCCTCGTGCCACTCTGCCAGCAGGTGGATCCCCGCCTGGGAGTTCACGCCCACGCCTGTCACCACCATTCTGCCTGAGGGAAAGGAGGGATCAGTCGTCAAGCGCCATGGCACTCAAAAAAAAAGGAAAAAAAAGAAAAAAAAACTTTGGCCGCGGAAGCTGTGCTTGCGGGCTGTATACTTCCGTACTAAGGAAAAACGCCGGATGAACATTCGAGAGTTGCCAAATTTCCTGGGCTAAAATGTTTATTTTTGCGGAAAAAATGAATATTTTTCTGAGAAATTTTCCGGGAAATTTCCGAGAAAACTCCGGCCGCGGAATATGTACTGACGGGTTGTATACTTCCGTACTAAGGGAAAAACGCCGCATGAACATTCGAGAGTTGCCAAATTTCCTTGACTAAAATGTTTATTTTTGCGGGAAAAAATGAATATTTTTCCGATAAATTTTCCGAGAAATTTCCGAGAAAACTCCGGCCGCGGAATCTGTACTCACGGGGCGATGTACTTCCATACCAAGGAAAAACGCCGCATGAACATTCGAGAGTTGCCAAATTTCCTTGGCTTAAATTTTTATTTTTGAGGAAAAATATGAATATTTCTCCGAGAAATCTTCCGGGAAATTTCCGAGAAAACTCCGGCCGCGGAATCTGTACTGACGGGCTGTTTACTTCCGTACTTAGGGAAAACGCCGGATGAACATTCGAGAGTTGCCAATTTCCTTGGCTAAAATGTTTATTTTTGAGGAAAAATATAAATATTTCCCCGAGAAATTTTCAGACACTTTAGGACAAATTACAAACAAAATTATCTGAGAAATTGGCGGGAAAATATTCAAAAATTTTCCTGAAAATTAGTGATTTGTCAGAAGAAATTTGACGGCGTTCTTCTTTAGCATGACAGTGTAGACATGTACCGACCAACCGTCCCGGGCTCAGAGGCCGAGAATGGGCAGTTGCGATAGTTATGGAATCGTGCTTTCTAACTATTTGAAAATATTTCTAACTATTGAACATTATATACCAAAAAAAGCTCAAAGACCTTTCATTTGAAAAAAGTTCAATCGATATTTTAAACCGCTCAAAAGTTTTAAGAAAAAAAAACTGTTTTTTGTTTGACCCTCCGCCCCCCTCCCACTTTGACTTTGAGAGAAATTCATCCATATTTGGGTGTCTCAGACCATGCCCTTGGAAGGCCTGAAAAGATGAGGAGATTTCATTCTGGGCCCAGTTTCAATGGCAAACGGAACAACCTTTGCCAGAAAATTCATTCCTTTACAATCCTCCCATTTTCAAGACGTCTATACTGCCGTGCTAAGGAAGAACGCCGTATGAGCCTTCAGACGTTGCCATGTTTCCTCCGATAAAAACCAACTTTACTGGGGAAATTGCGAACATTTGTTCAAAATTTCCAGACAATTTTGAACGCAATTTAATCGAAAACATCTGCAAATTTCAAGGAAAAATATGCATGAATGTTGTCAAAAATACACGAGTTATCAAGAGAAATTTGGCAACTCTCGAAAGTTCATACGGCGTTCTTCCTTAGCACGGCAGTATAAAACAGCCAAGTTTTTTTTCTTCCTCTAAGAGAAAGCTCATACCAGTGCGACGTGGCGTGCTTTGCGATCCATCGATATTTCCCCATTTAAAGCTGTGGTAAATAATCGATTATTAAGGTGTTCGCTGCAAACGCCCTGTTTATCGATACTTTTCCATAGGTTTAAACGGCCGATCAATTGATATATCGCAAAGCACGCCACGCCACTGGCTCATACGTATATTATGGGATGAGGTACCTATGCCGTTCATGACGTGAGTGCCAGAGAGCAGGAAGACGTCCCTTCTCTCGTCCTTCTTGACGGAATCGGAGATCCCTGTCATGGCCGACTCGTCGATGGTGAGGTGGGTCCCTTGGATGAGAACCCCGTCCGCCGGGATCCGATCTCCGGCCTTCAGCAAACACACGTCGCCCACCAGGATCTCCTCGACAGGGATCTGCTGCGCCGAGTCGTTTCGCACGACAGAGAACTCTTTATCGTGAACTAGCCTGCCGAGAAACAACATCGGATTAGAATTTTGAAGCTGAAATCGTGGGAATAGAAATGCAACGATGGGACATGGTCCCTGGAATTCTGGCAACATTGGAATTCGAATATTTCCTCGCGGAACTCATTCCTAAATTGAATTTCAGTTATCTTTGCTATACGGTTTCTTTTGAAAAAAATTTTGTGTTGAATATTCAAGTCGTAATTTGCGTCCTTAACGATGTAAGTTTTTAGTAAATGTCGTTGAGATTTTGTTTTCCATTTAGTGATTAAATCATGATTAGTTCCGATTGGCGGATCCAGCAAATCGGCAGCATTGTCTTTCCTTCATTTAAACACATGGAAATGTATCGATTCTTGGAGGGGCCAGGTGTTCCGATAAAAATCGATTATTTAGGTTTTAATGGAAGAAATCCAGTGTTGCCAAATTGCTGAATCCGCCTCTGTTCCCATCCACTCAATGAAATCTGCAGCATTGCAAACCGAGAAAAACGTCTCCGCAGTTTAACTGTCGAACTCTCCTTTTCAAACTAACAGCAGAAAATTATATTAACTTCATCCCATCTCTTATTTTTTGATGAAAGGCCATTGAGTTTTTTCCAGTCGAGAGACAAACAATCAATAAATATAACAAACCTAGGAGGGCCCAAGGCCCAAGTATCTAACACAGGTTGCAGTAAATTGCAAGTACACAGTAAAATGTATTCTTGCTATTGTCTCGGGGAGTTATACAAGTTATCTATTCACTAATTGAAAGGGCTCCTCTTCAAACCCTTAGTCCTTCCTCACACAAGCAACTCATTTCATCAATCGTATAAAATCGGCATTTCTTGGCAAAGTTAAGTATAAGAATGCAGTATTATTGCATTAAGATGCACAATTATTTCAATATTTTTGTCTTCAGTACTTCTCGGGGACCAGCGGACGAATTTTTGAAATTAATAGACAAAAGAGACCTAGGGAGTATGGAGCGATCCTATTGGTTGAAATGTGTGGCTCCTATGGACTAGGGGAGAAAATTATGGGGGTCTCTCCTGGATTGCCGTAAGTTAGTTAATTACCTACCTCCTTTGTCCATTGAAACCACCCGCTTTCATCCAATAGGATCCCTCAATATCCCTTTTGTCCTCTTTGTCTATAGCTTTGCCTATCAATTTCAAAAATCGACCCCCAGGGAGCCTTACCTGGTTTTCAAGGATCGGAACTTGCGGTGCCTGGAGTAGTCGTTGACGGCATTGGTGAGGGAGGTTGCGACGACGCAGAAGAAGATTGCGAGGCCGTCGACCCACTCGTGTCCAGCGTGACCCATGGAGCTCTTGATTATGAACGTGACCATAGACAAGGCCGCCACAAAGGTGAGCATGTAGAGCACGTAGTCCTTCATGGCCTCCAGCAGGAACACCCTGAACGGGATCGGCTCCTCGGTGGGGAGTTGGTTCGATCCGAAGAACTCCTTCCGTAACTTCAGCAGCTGCTCTGTGTCCTGAGGGTGGGAAGGAGGTCTCATTGAACATATCGACGGTGCAAGTCGGCAATCAAATAACTCGGTTTGCGAGGTCGTAGACTTCCTGTCATATTTTATTTTTTAAACGGAAAACTACTCAACGGCAATTCTTTAAAACTGCCTTAATTTTTCTTCTCTGTGCGAGGAAAATTCTGCACAAACTTCAAGGAATGATGTCAATTTGTTCTCCTTTAAAAAAAGGACTTGGAGGCGGAGATTTTCAGACACCGCAAACGAGTTATGTGATTGCCGACTTACACTATCGATGTTTAATTGGACTAAATCGAGACATTGGGTGCAAAACAGGCAATTTTTAGTCAAGGTGGTTCAGAAGCTCCAGTGCTAATTTTAATTTTAGAGAGGAAACCATTGAGTAAATTTTCTTAAATTTCATACCTTCAGCACTGTAAAAATATAAAGAATATTCAGTAAAGGTTACAACAAATGACATACATTTGCTTCAATTATAATGAGTGAAACGTTTAGCGGAAATTTTGAGACGCTGTAATCAAGAAATGCCCTTTTTGCACCCAAAACTTCAATTTTGGGCTACAATTTTCAATTAGAAACTTCAATTTCTGCCTCAGTTCAGAGATAACGTGCGTGCCATTGTTTTTCCTATGCATTTGAGTGTTTTTACAGATAAGACATAAATTGTAGTTCCCAGTCGCAAAATGTAGTCCAGTTGTTAGCTCAGTATGCAGAGTCAGAGAGAGTTATCACATTCAATTAAGGGGCTTGGAGGACAAGGCGCAAACCTGCAGTTTTTGAAAAAAAAATTGAGATATTTATGATTTTGAGTGAAATAAGACTTAATGCATTTCTGTGAAACATTCGCCACCAAATTCCAAATTTTAAGCATCGAAAAGTCAATTTGAACTTCCTTTCCGCCATAAGGCTTCATGTAATTTCAAAACTTTAAACGCGTATTTCTCGAAATAGCAAAAACTACACTCATTAGCTTTGTCCTCCAAGCTCCTCATTTCTGAGTGGCTTCCGTTTTTGAGCTTAAAGTGGGTATGTCACAAACAGGTAGAAAGAAATCACCATCAACGGTTGCAAAATTTACAAACTGGTATGGACCGGCCTGGGCAGAAAGGGGCATGCCAGGGATCAAACGGAATGTGAGAGGAAATGTAGGAAATGAATCCGGGAGTGAGTTGTATGTACCTACTCAGTGGCTAAAGCTTTGTTTATCAATTCCAATAATCGGCCCACAAGCGTCAAACACGCTGTATTTTATAGGCGTTTTTTATAATGTTAGTTACGAACAGGGCCGGATTTACTTACTTGCCGCCCGTATACCTTGCCTTGCCGTAGGCTTCTTGCCTGTATTTTACCGCCGATGAAGGCTATTTCCATTTAAATCTTCCGTCACATTCATACGGCGCAATGATACAACTATTTGAACTCTCCGGAATGCGTGAGGTATCACGCCGCATTTGAAGGCGTTTTACAAACAGTTTAGTTCCGATACTCGGATTATCGTTTTGCATGGTTCATTCTCTTCTGTTATATTCCGTACCGCTCGATTATTTTTAAACCTCGTAGAAAAACCACCCATTTGTAAATACAATTCTAGCTGAAGCGCACTTAAGCGCATTCATGACTGCAAAAATGTTAACGGAAATCGAAAAGGCCGGCGTGCATGAAGTCTATTTAAATTGTAATCTTCCGTCGCATTTCTAAGGCGCAATGATACAACTATTTGAACTCTCCGGAATGCGTGAGGTATCTCGCCGCATTTGAAGGCGTTTTCAAATCAGCCAAGTTCAGATACCCGGATTATCGTTTTGCATAGTTCATATTATTTTGTTTCCATTTCTAACCACTTGTTTAACCCTTTATTGTATAGCGTTGCATGAAAGCAACAAATGGTTTTCAGCTTTATTTTTATGCTGAAGTATTAAATTGAATCAAAGCAAGAAATACTTTTTGATTTACGATAAAAGGAACAATGCCACACGCAAACCCTATGCACATATAGCATTATAGTTCCTTTTAGCATAAACACGTCCAATTGAGATGTTGCATGTGTGAGGAATTTGCGATTTGACTGTTGATTCTTATGTAAAAGTTCGCGAGAAACACGATGGTGCCACTGGTTTCCTTGAAATCAACTCCCAAGCTCAAAAACAGCTCTCAAGTTGAGGCCAAAATGGAGGGGATATCCCACGCTATCCCGAGAGTCCACCTCTACATCAAGACAAACTCTCCATGCAAAGATAGGGAGCAAATACATTGACAGGGCTGCCACCTTATTTGGGGACTCTAAAACTGAAAACACGGCGACCCTGCTAATGTATTTGCTCCCTATCTTCGCATGGAGAGTTTGTATTGATGCAGAGGTGGACTCTCAGGGTAGCGTGGGATATCCCCTCCATTTTTGCCTCAATTTGAGAGCTTTTTTTGAGCTTGAGTGTTAATTTCAGAGGAAACCAGTGGCACCATCGTGTTTCTCACGAACTTTTACATAAGAATCAACAGTCAAATCGCAAATTTCTCACGCATGCAACATCTCCATTTTAATGTCTTACTTACCTTAAGTCCCTCAGCGGAGTCAGTGCGGAGGCGGGCGCAAAGAACCTCGATCCCTCCGAGTTCGTAGAGGGCCTTGACGCTGCGCCGCCCGTAGTTCCCCATGAGGACCTTGAGCTCGTAGAGGGTGATCCCGAAGGACTTGCCCGGCTCGAGGAGCTTGTCCGGCGCCGAGAGGACGCTGATTCGTTTGGCGGAACGCCGCTCCGACTGGTGCCCCACTTGTCCGCCAGGGGGCACCGCCAGCGGAGGGGGTGCTCCGGGTACCGCAGCCTTCGCTTCCTTGTCATCTTTTGATGCGTCCATGCGGCTTTAACCTGAGAGACACGGCATGTGACGGACATTTTTATTAGAGGATAAGTATTGAGAACAAGAGAAATTAAAGGAAATAATTGTAATTAAATGAAATTAGATTAAAATGTTAACCTTAAATGAGGAGCTTGTAAGGAGGCGCATGCATACGTGCAGTTTTTGAAAAAAAAAATGAGATATTCATGAACTCAACTAAAACTAGTTTGCATGTATATTCTGTGAAAAATCCACAACTAAAATCCAATATGTTGGAGTTTTTTGCCAAATTTTTTAGAGGACAAGTATTGAGAACAAGAGAAATTAAACTAAAAAATTATAACTTAACGAAATTAATAAATTTTAATTTAAGAAGATGCAAAAGTACAGAAACTTGATTAAAATTTTAATCTCAAATGAGCGGGTTAGAGGGAGGCGCATAAGTGCAGTTTTTAAAAAAATTGAGATATTCATGAGCTCAACTAAAACTAGTTTGAAAGCATATTCTATGAAAATTCAGAATCAGAATCCAACTTTAAAGCATCAAAAAGTGAGTTTAAACTTCCTGTCCACTGCAAGGGATCGCATGTAATTTTGAAACTTTAAACACGTATTTCCTGGAATATCAAAAACTGCACTCATACGCCTTGTCCTCCAAGCCCCTCAAACATATGACTTTACGATTTTGAGGGCTTGAAGGACACTGCAAGGCGGAAGGATACTTTTTTTTTTTTTTTTTTTTTTTTTTTTTTTTTTTTTTTTTTTTTTATAAAAATGAGATATTAAGTATTGCAACTAAAACTAGTCTCAAAATATATTCTGTGAAAATTTTACTTTTAAAACCCAATTATAAAGCATGGGAAAAAGAGTTTGAATTTCCTTTACATAATTTCCATTTCCAAAAGCTTCACATAATTTTGAGGCTTTTAACACGTAGGTATTTCTTGGAGAAGCGAAAACTGCAATTGTGCGTCCTCCTGTCCTCTATGCGCTCGTCAGTTGCCTCATAATTCGATCGGTTACTAGAGGGGGCCGCACAGTAGAATGGGTCTTTAAAAAGTTTCACGTCAGGTGAAAATACTTAAAGCTTATATATTCTTAAAATCAAGTTCAGAAATCTTGAAAGAGGTTTTATTCATTTTCTCGTAAAATTATAATTTACTGCAAGAAACACCCCTCCAATCTTAATATGTGACGAAATAAACATCAAAATTTCCAATTTTAGTTAAAAATTTCACGTCTGACCTCTCCCAATGCCTTGTTCTACTGTTTTCTCCGGAGATTCTCCGGAAGTGAAAAAAATGCCAGGAATATCAATGAGATCCAAAATCGGCCCAACCGCACAGAATTCCGATTTGTCTCAATATTTTGCTGTTGACGAAATGGACGTAAAAAAATAATTGAGTTTTAACAATGCTTGCATTTCTTAGCCTTCAAATGGAGGTACTTTGGGTCTGATGGCAAAAATTGGCGAAAATAGGTACATGTTTTTACAGTTTTCCACTATACATTTTGTGCTGAGCTCAAAAAGGTAACGGTTCATATGCTTTTAATTTGATATATGTATGATAATGGGGACTATAGCGCGTTGCTAAAATGGCTAATTAAAATGCTCGCATGTTTTATTTTTTCTAGGGTCAATCTAATCGAATGAACTAGTTGGTTCAATCGTTTTAAACGGGTAGCAAGTACCTACAATGGATATTATATTAGGAACATAGTGTGATATTTAATCTGTAGACACTCCAATGATTTCTTTGAAGTGCAAAAAGAATAGCTTCCGGCAAAAAAGAGAAAACTTGTGAAATCTCTTTACTTTATTTTGCCCTTTATTTTTAGAGTTTAGATGTATAGTCCACGAATTAGAGCCTCTCAAGTTTGAACATTTTTACGTGGTCTTCGCCTGATGGATTCCTCTGGGGCCTTTGGATGTCCTCCAGACCCCCCCCCCCCCCCNGGCCTTTATCAATTTAACGTTAGATAAAAAAATCACTGTTCATGCCCAATTGCGCCAATGACAATTTAAGGAGTCTGAATTGCACGTAAATAGCATGCTGGAGCTTAATATTAGATTTTATGAGGTAGGTGATTGCGAAAGTGTAAACGAATTCAGTGTACTTACTGGTGTAGCGTCGGGATCGCGCACATTACAAAATACAAGTGTCACTAAATTTGAACATGAACTTAAACTATTCCGCTTGAGTTCCTGGTTTTCGCTATCTCGGTCGTAAATTTTGGGCGTGTTAACCTCAAATCTGATAGCGGATAGATTATTTAAAGACATTAGTGGAAACATCCCGCCTCAAGACGTTCCCGATTCACGTCTGTCGCGCGCCGCTCGATGCTCAAAAATGAGGAGTATCAGCTGTTCGGTCCTTATAATTTTTGCGTAAAAAATATAAGGCGGCATAGGATGTATCAGAGGTACCATCCTGGGACGGGAATCCTGTAAAAAATGTTTTTTATTTGTTATCTTTATAATTTTTATAAGCACCGAGCGAGAAAAAAATATTAGAAAATTCTACGTCATTTTTGAAAATTCGAAATTTTCATTTTTTGGAGAGAAAAAATTTCTCAAAATTCTCGTCTCCCCCCCACTAAACTTAAAGTTTACTTTAGATTTTACACCCCCATTGATAATACAAACTTAACCGCAATCAGCCCCCGCCCAATTCTTTTTAAAAAGTCGAACATTTTCATTGTGGTTCAAAATCGAAATTTTGATCAAAATTTTTCGAGCTGTTTCAGTGATTCTCAGCAATAAAAATCCCTTTTAGGCCATTCCTAGAAATGAACGTATTTCTACCGAACGGAACTATGTGCATTAAGACATGAGCTCGAATGTATCGATTGATCTGTCATTTAAAGTTATAGACAAGGATCGATTATTATCAGGGTGTTCGCAACGAACGCCTTAATAATCGATTCTTTACCATAGTTTTAAATGGGGAAATATCGATATATATCGAAGCACGCCACGCCACTGATAACAGGGCTCAATGAGCCCTGGCTCGCGTCGTAATGCACATAGTTCCGTTTGGCAGAAATACGTCCAAATGACCTTAACAAATCCTCTTTCCGGATTCTCTTTTCCCAGGTGTCAATAGCTTTCTTTTAATCACAAAAATACATTTCTGATAAATTGAACTACATTTTGCAACCAGGAAATCTAATTTCTTGCTCATCTGTATAACCCCTTACGTGCATTCGGAAACTGGTGGTACATACGTTGTTTCAAAATTGAGCCAGAAATATTAGTTTGAAGGGAGGGGCGGCGGCATCACATGCCAAGCATCTCGTTGAATTCCTATGACAATTTTTGGCACGTCTCATCAGATGCCACTACTTGATCCAAAAGTTCATTTTTGCTAGTAGAAAGTTCGCAACGCTGAAATATAGTTATGTTTGTTTTTAATACTGAGAAATAACAAAATGACGAATCCCGTCAATGAATTTCAATGAATTGATTCGTAACCGTAATACACTTAATTTTATGAATGAAGTCATAGAACGCATTCTAATCAACACTTCCTCTCTTCCAACAAATCAATTGAGATGCCAATCGCTACTGCGAAAAAGTGCAGCTCCTGAGCCAAAATTAAGCGTGTTAAAAACCGATCAGAGTTTTGATAATGTTGTAGTCCTTTATCAGGCGTTGTCCTTACAAAAGCGGGCCCGCTCTTGAACTATATTTGTTGGCACTCGCATAGTCGAATACTCAAATCAACAGTGCCCGTTTCTCAGCGTACTGGTATTATCCCCCTCTCCTCCCAATGATGACAT